>OZ012736.1:420670592-421048658 GCA_963859935.3 Lathyrus sativus | reverse complement strand
GCTATTTAATTTTTTCTTAGTTCTTTCTCAAATTAATTTTTTTTTGTATTGCTTGATAGATGTGTGTATAGAATGACATGGTTTATGTTGATACTGCTGTAATGACATGAGATAAAAAGTAGAGAAATGAACTTGGTTGACCACATTCTTGTTTTTTCAAAGTAAAAGATGATAACATGATGATGGATGTATAAGAAAATGCAATAGATAAAACAAATGGACTTTTTCATTTATTTTTTAAACATAATTTTAAAATGACAAAATTACAAAAATGCAATGCAATGGAATGAAAATAATAAATCTTAAAACTTAAACTTTCTCTTTGACTCTGACTTGAAAACATACAATGATACAAAAATGCAAATGAATGGAAGGAAATGAATAAAAATATTTATGGATAACAAAATTAAGATATGACACTATCAATTCTAAAAAACTACACTGCCAAGTCCCATTGGATGCACGAAAGTTACTGTCAAATCCTATTAAATGCACGAAAGGTACCGTCAAACCCAATACGAGTTGGAATACAATTCCAACTTTCATTCTACATTTTATTATTAATAATAATAATAATAATAGCAATAGTGCAAGAATATTTATGAAAATTCCAAATGATGAAGCTATTTGTTTACGTGCCATGTTTGAGGTTTGTTGAAGCAAATATGAATAAATCCGCCATGGAGTGGGCAGTGAAGGACAACGAAAGCGACTCTATACCTTTAAATAATGTCCTAAAGAAAACAGCTTTATAGTTTCTCTAAGTCCGCCAATTTTCCGCAACTAAGAGGTTATGACGGATATCATGTATTCTTTTTATGGAAGAATGACCATATTAGTCATTGACTAACAATTTAATTTGAGAATCAATAAAGAATGTCACATAAATAAATAATGAAGCAATTTAAACTTTGATGCTTGGTGTCTTCTAAGCAGCCTTTCTAGATTGACACCTAAATCTCATTCTGGCGCGCGTCTTTATTCCCTCTCTAACCTCACCATCATTACATACATACATTGAATCCTTCATACACTCTTTTTTCTTTCTTTTTCTTCTTCTTCTTCTTGCATCAACTTTACAATCTCATCATCATTCTAAATATAAAAACCTAACAACACATGATCCACAAAACGCCGTCGTTATGGTTACAGATTCCAAACCCATTTCCCACCACCGTGGCCTCATCGTCGGCAATTACTGCCACGATATCCTCCTCCATAACAACCTCGTTATCGCCGAAACACTCGGCGGCGCTGCATCCTTCATCTCCACCGTCCTCGACGCCCTCTCTCTCCCCTTCCATCTCGTTGCCAAAGTCGGCACGGACTTTTCCCACGCCGCCCTCTGCAAAACCCACCCGCCTCTCGTTGTTCCCTCTGCCCAAACCACCCTCTTTCACGCCCACTTCGGATCAAACCACCCGGACCGGATTCTAAACCGAGTCAAATCATGTGACCCGATAACCCCATCTGACCTTCCAACCGGGTCGCGGTTCCAATTCGGAATGGCGGTTGGAGTTGGCGGGGAGATTCTCCCGGAGACGCTGGAAAGAATGTTGGATATCTGCGACATGGTGTTTGTTGATATTCAGGGTTTGATTCGGAGATTTGAGGAACTAGATGGACGCGTGATGCATGTGGGGTTAAAGGATAGTGGATTCTTTCATCTTTTACCGAGGGTTTCGTTTTTGAAAGCTTCTGAGGATGAAGCTTCGTGTATTGATTTGGAGGAAGTGAGACAATGGTGTTGCGTGGTCGTCACGCATGGGAAAGATGGGTGTGAGGTGTTTTATAAAGATGGGTGTTTTAGGGTTGATCCGTTTGAGGCATGTCAGGTTGATCCAACTGGTGCTGGTGACTGTTTTCTTGGTGGTTTTGCTGCGGGGATTGTGCAGGGGATGGATGTTTATGATGCTGCTTTGTTGGGGAACTTTTTTGGTTCTTTGGGTGTGGCACAAGTTGGCCCGCCCGAGCTTGATTTCGCATTGGTTCAGGTTTGTTTCTCAGATCCATTTTATCATTCAATGTTAGTCTGTTGTTGTGTATGAATGAAGATTACCTTCTAGTAAGAGTTACTTGAGTTACTTTATACCTAGGCTTTAAATAACCGTCGCTGTCGCCGGTGGTTGCGTAAATGCTTTCGCGATTTCGGTTGGTATAGGTGTTGAGATACTGATTATGATTGCCTGAGTTTGAATTAACTACAGTTTCTTTTTTTATCTTAAAAAAGTTGAATATCGGTACCATTTTCGCGGTAAAGGACCGATATGTAAAATCTTGCTTAATACTTGGGTTTGTTTAAGGGAAGCAGAATTGTGGTCTTCTATGTGATTATGAATAGTAAGCTTAACAAAGACATCAACATCATCCAGAGTTTAGTTACAGGCATTCACAAAATGATGAATTTGAAAAATGTTTTATAGAATCGGGGGCTAAATTGAAAGATTCAATTGCGAGTGTCCTGCATAGTCAGGGACCATTTGGTAGGTAACAATATACTTAACAAACACATCATCACCATGCACGACCTTTAGTAATAAAGGATGAATTTGAGAAATGTTTATGCAAGACCACGACCAAATTGGAATATTAATAGGTTTTATAAAACGGCCACTTACCACAAAAACGGCCGTGACAAAACGGTATCGGAAGATGCCGATACCGCTATTCACTCTTTTATAATAAAGAGAAAATTATGGTTAATTCACATTGTGACGGCCACAATCAGGATTGCAACACCTGTGCCGACCGAAATCGCTAAGTTTTTACGCAACCGCAACGCGGCCGCGACCGTTTTTTAAAACCTAAGCTACTAACTTGAGAGTGTCCTACAAAGTCGGAGACAAGTTTGGTACTTTACTATGATTTTTATTAATATAGTTTGCAGGCTTTGCCTTCTTTCTCCTGCTTAGCTCAGCAACCGAGCTACCTACTTGGGACTGTGTTATTATCACTAAGTTCATTTTGTTTGAAATGTGGTTAATTAAATGGACACTTGGGCAGTGAAGCGAATCTTGTTTGAACCGAAGTGATCCTTGAGCAAGATTCAAAGTATGTTGTGGATAACATAAAAAATAATCTGGAAATCCAGGCTCAATATGAGAATATTATTTTAAATTGTAGGAGCTGTTAATTTTCCATAATGTTTCAACTTTTTCGTCGAGATTGCTATTTGGAGGTCTTTGTGGTTGTTCATATCGTGGTATGAGATGCATATATGATTAGCCTTTAAAATTATAATGAAAATTGTATTGTTGTTTTGGTTGTTAATGAAATCACGTCTGTCAAAAAGATAATAGTGATATGAGGATTCTCGTTTAGCTGGTGTATTCATTTATGTTACATGATGTTAGCAATCGTGAATTTGGCCACTTGAGATTTTCTTTAGTGGTATATAGCCAGTAGGAACTCAGCATGCCTTTTCTGAAATGTTCGACATAGTTTAGGAAGACCATTTGTTGATTTGTGAATTGGGCACGTATGGTGTGGTTTATTTCGAGGTTTCCATATGTGACTGTTTATCAGATTCAGAGCTTTCCATATGCAACTGTTACAAGCAGACTCGGAGTTTGTTGATAACTTATGATATGCTATCTCCAATCATATAATTTTGACTATTAAATATTTTTCATTATAGAATGATTACACTAGTTTTGTCATTTCATATATATACTGTTTCATTTGAATCATTCAATGCTCATGATTTTTGTCGATTTTAAGGAAGAAAAATACAATGATATATTGTAATGAATATTAAATAGTTGTCGTGGAAATAAAACAGATATTGTAAGATTGAAGGAAGTATCTGCGATCTGTTGCAATAAATATACAGATAATAGTGAGCATATGCTAGTGCTGGAATAAATTTTGTTAGCTGATTACATATTGCATTTCTCACTAACTTGTTTATGTATTGTTTTTATTTTTATTTTGCGACCCTGTATCTGTTCCGTTACATTTGGCAGTATCATAAGGGGTTGAGACTCGAGAGCAATGTAGTCAAAATCACGAGTCGTGCTGTGGGATTGTAGAATTCTACGATTTGCGACCATAGTTCGATGTTGCAATATGACTAGGATCGCTGGAGGTGTGCGGTATGGGCGAGCTTGCGAGTTTGAGGTGGGACTGTAGGAATGCACACTTTAGGCCGACTGTTTTGCATGGGACTTGCTTAAATGGGTCGGGTATTGCAAAAAAAAAAAAACAGATGCGTGCAGTCTCTAAAAGTGAGAAGAGATTAAGAAAAACCCTAAAAGTGAGAAGAGATTAAGAAAAACCCTATGGGTCGCCTTTTCATTATTCTGCATGTCAATTCACAATTGTAATTGAACATAAAAATTAATGATATGAAGTAGCAAAATAATAAACTCTTATTATTTCAATTTCCCTCACTTTATATTATGCTAAATTTCAGATGGTTAAGGAAGAGATGCGCAAAAGGAAGGTGCATGACTCTCCCGACTCCGAAAAAACAGACGAGTGGCTTGTGTTCCAGAAGCCACGTGATCAAAATCAATTCTACGCATCTCTTGTTAATGCCAAAAACATTATTATGTGTCACATTCAAGAAAACGGGCAGAATCTGCTCAGCTCTACGAAAGGGATGGAGCAAAGTAATGTGAAGACAAGAGTTGTACTAAATTCTGTCAAACAGGAACCAATTTCAAGTGTTGTTGATAGTGAACCCTAATATCATTGTTGATTGCAGCACAAAATTTTGCTGCAATTCTTCTGCACCCTCTTTAGGATCAGTTCGCTTGAAGTAAATTTCATTTTAAGGTGTTTTTTGTACACCAAGTCTCATGTGTAGCCTAATTGTAGTTAATAGCATTGCTAAATTACTAGTGAATTGTTCTTGAAAAAAATAAAAAGAAATTGACATTTCAATCAATATATTGAAGTTTCACATTGGGCATAGTTCTTAGATTAATGCAAAGGAGTCCTAAGGCCAACAAAACAATTAGCACCTAAATGTCAATGAATGTTTGCTTTAATTGATATGGATTCAATTCATATTTTACAAGAACCTAAATTCGTAGGTAGGTTTTTTCTGTCAACCCAAATTTTACTTGGCACTCTGCACTCTATACGCTTTTACCACAATATCATTTGTGATTTTTTCAGATTTTGAAAATTTGTGTTTTTCGGGTTTTTATCGGATTTTTGAAAATTTTTATGAGTTTCAACCGAATTTTTGGAGATCTATGAACTTTAACCGGATTTTTAAAAAGTCACCAGATTTGAACTTTCAAAATTTTCAAATACACCATTGGATTTTTCAAAATCTTATGAATTTTAAAGGGAATTTTCAAAATACATTACTAGATTTTTCAAAAATTTATAAATTTTTACCGAATTTTTTAAAAAATCATGGCTTTTTACTGAATTTTTTAAATTATACTATCGATTTTTTTAAAAAAGTATGAGTTTTATTGGAAACAAATTTGATGAATTTTTTTCAAAATTCAATAGTGTTAATTTCAATTCTTTTAGCCTATTAATATAAACTATTGATTTTTTTTAAAAAAAATTACAAAACATATTAGATTTTTCAAATTGCACTATTGAATGTTTCATTAGCTCATTTTAATTAAATTTTGATAAAAATATTTTTTTGTTTGAATGTCAGGTCAAACTTGGATGTGGCAAGAAGAAAATTAGTATTACATGTAACCTTATTCTTAGTTAGGATAATTATGCATTACTACTATTACCTGAAACCTTATTCTTAGTAAGGATGTCCAGCCCCATGAGTTTTGCTGTTAGGTTGAAATTATTTGAACATCATGTCCTACATTAATCGTTCGTTAGAATAACAAAGGTGAGAAATATATTTTTTTTTTACATTAGCTGAAAATGTGGAGACCGTTGAGATATTAGATATAATTTAAGTTGAGTTGTGTGGTCTAAGCCTAAAGTTAATTAGAGTTTAAGATTTATTATTTAGTTTGTTATTTTATTTAATAGTCAAGTCACTTAGGTGTATATAAATAGACACTTTGTAATTCAATTTTGTTATCATTCATTCAATAATATAAATTCTTATTTCCTTATTCTCTCTCTTTCTCTCATCACTAAAAGTGTCTCACGCACTAACAAATTGGTATCTAGACCTCTAGTTAGATTCTTGATCGTGTTTTCAAGAATCACACGTCAGAGATCGTATTTTCAAAATCGTGGGTTGTTGTTGATCAATCACTGCAAAGATGAATGATTATAGAAATATACCAAACTCCCTTCCAACTTTTGACGACAAGAATTGGCTTCGATGGAGAAAACAAATGCAATCTCTATTTGACTTTCATGAAACCCTAGAAGTGGTTACTAATGGTATTCTTTCGCTTGGTGAAGATGCAACCAACACACATAGAACCGCTCACAAGGATGCCAAGAAGAAGGATTGCAAGGTGGCGTTTTACATCCAATCGGCGGTTGATGTGGTTAATTTCGACACAATCGCTCATGCTGAATCGACAAAGGAGGCTTGGGATATTCTTGTCAAGTACTATGAAGGAGGTGAGAAAGTCAAGGTTGTCAAGTTGCAAACTATGCGACGAAAATATGTATTGTTGTCAATGGGAGAAGATGAAAAGATTGCAGGTTATGTGTCGAAGGTGCAGAAACTCGTCCATCTCATGAAGGGTTGTGGTGAAACTCTAACTAATAAGATGATAGTTGAGAAGGTAATGCGTACGTTGATCTCTCACTTTGATCAAGTTATCGTATCTATTCAAGAATCCAATAATCTTGAAACCCTAAAACTGGAAGATTTAGTTGGTTCGTTGGAGGCGCATGAAATTAGGACTGTCGAAAGAAAGGAGTTCAAGACTCGATATAAGCACTACAGGCTCAGTCATGGAAGAAGAATGGTGGTTCCAACAAGTTCAAAGGCAAAATCAACAAGACTTAGGGCAAGAAGTCTTGGTCGAACGCTCTCAAGAATAAGATCGATGATAGAACTTCTGAATCCTCGAAAAGAGAAGAAGAAAATTCTTATCAGAAAGATAAAGTAGAAAAAAAAAGTGTGTAATTCTATAACTGTAAAAGTGGGGTCACTTAACCAAGCATTATTGGTACAGAAAAGACAATGGATCAACAAAAGGGAAGGACGAAGGAGCAAACCTTGCACGTCAAGATTCAGATGGTTCTGATGATATGATGGTTATGGCTGCAATTGTAGATGACCATGTTGAGTCCAATATATGGTTCCTCAACTCAGGCTGCTCAATTCACATGATTGGTTGAAAAGTATGGTTAGTAGATTTCGACAAGTCGAAGAAAAGCAAGGTAAAACTTCCTGATAATAGCCCATTGCAAGCAGAAGGCACTGGCGACGTAGTTATTCGAAGGAGCATTGGAGGTAAAGTTATGATCAAAGATGTACCCTATGTACCTGAAATAAAGTGCAATATGTTAATCTTGGACAACTAGTCGAAAAAGGTTTCTCAGTGATCATGAAAGATAGATCCTTGGAAGTGTTCGACACTCAGAGTAATTTGGTCTTGAAATCTCCTTTTTCGAAGAACAGGGCATTCAAAACCATGATCAGCTCGACTGAAGTACAATGTCTAAAAACGGTTGTCGACCATACGTATAGTTGGTTGTGGCATTTGAGGTTTGAACATTTGAACTTTCGATCACTCAACCAACTGATTACTAAAGATATGGTAATCGGTATACCACGTCTGGAGATGCCCGACAAACTTTGTGAAGGGTGTCTAGTCGAAAAGCAATCTAGGAAGTCTTTCGTTTCGATTATGCCACTGAGATCCCTCTGCATCCTCAAAGTTGTACATTCAGATGTATGTGGTCCTTTTTAGGAGCATACCATTGGTGGAAACATGTATTTTATTTCGTTTTTCGATGAGTTTAGTCAAAAGTTGTGGATCTATGTGATCAAGAGAAAGGATGAAGTATTCAAAATCTTTAAGAGATGCAAGATGCTTGTCAAAAATCAGAGTGAGAAGAAGATCAAAGTTCTGCGAACAGATAGAGGTGGCAAGTACACATCCAAGATATTTGAAATATTATGTGCAGAACATGGTATTGATCATGAGATAATTGCTCTTTATACTCCTCAACATAATGGAATAGCATTAAGAAGAAACAATATCATATTGGACATAGTGAGAAACATGCTGAAGCAGAAGAATTTGCCAAAAATCCTTATGGGGTGAAGCTGTTTTGACTGTTGTTTATATTATGTACATGTACCCTACTAAGAAGCTAAAGAATAAGGTTCCTGAAGAAGTGTGAAGTGGAAAACGACCATCAGTGAGTCATCTGAAGGTGTTTGACTCTATTTACTACAAGCATGTTCCTGATGCAAGAAGAAGGAAGTTTGATGACAAGAGTGAACCTACGATTATAGTAGGATATCATAAGACTGAAGCATACATGCCATTCAATCCAATGAATAATAAGATTGTGATGAGTCGAGACATTGTGATTGATGAGAACTCTGCATGGGATTGGAATTTTGGTGATCCAATTAACAAGTCATTGATGAGCTATGATGATGTTGAAGTTGAAGATATTGTCGATATTCCAATTGAAGTCGAAGTTGTTGCTGACATACCCCACACATACGAAGTCGAAGAGGATATGGCTGGAACAAGCCAGAGACCTCAAAGAACTAGAGTTCGTCCAACAAGACTTCCAGACTATGAAGTGGTTGGTGATGATGAAGTCAAAACAGATGGAGAACTAGTTCATTTTGCTTTACTTGTAGGTGTTGAACCAATCCACTATAGCGAAGCCTTCAAAGATAAACACTAAAAGCCTGTTATGGTCGAAGAGTTACAAGCAATCGAAAGAAACAACACATGGGATTTGGTCGAATTTCCAGCATATACAAAAGCTACCAAATTGAAGTGGGTGTTCAAGTTGAAGCACAATGTTGATGGGTCGATAGCAAGACATAAGGCGAGATTGGTAGCTCGAGGGTTTCTTCTGAGAGAAGGACTTGACTACTCTGAAGTATTTGCATCGGTCGCAAGATTATAAACTGTTCGACTAGTGGTAGCCTTGACATGCAATCAAGGTTGGTCGATATTTCACTTAGATATGAAATTGGCATTTTTGAATGGACCTTTAGATGAAGAGGCGTATGTCACACAACCTCTTGGGTTTGTGATTCAGTAGAAAGTAAGGAAAGTATACAAGTTGCACAAAGCGCTCTATGGTCTCAAGCAGGCACCTAGGGCATGAAACAAAAAGATCGACTCATACTTGGTCGAATTTGGATTCGTCAAATGAAAATCTAAGTATGGTGTCTATGTTCAGGTTGTGGCATAAGATAAAATAATCATCTGCTTATATGTCGGTTACTTGTTAATTGGAAGTAACATGGAGAGCTTGTCGAAGTTCAAAGAGCTGATGAAAAAGGAACTTGAAAGGTCGAATATGGAAAAGTTGTCATACTTCACAGGCATGGAATTTTAAATGTCGAAGCAAGGTATGGTGATACATCAAAGAAAGTATTTCAAAGAGAAACTCAAGAGATTCATAATGAATGATTTGAATTCTGCATCTTCGTCTATCGAACCAAATTTGAAGTTGGAGAAGCATGGAGAGGAAGACAAAGTCAATGCGACTTTTTTTAAATAAATTGTCGAATCTTTGAGATATGTATGCAACAGTCGACCTGATATATGTTTCTTAGTCGGATTAGTGAGCAGATATATGAGTGAACCAAGGGTGCCACACATGAAGGTTGCAAGAAGAATCCTGAGATACTTAAAAGGATCGACAAACTATGGAATTTTATTTTAACGAGACTATGAAAGCAAAGAAGCTATGGTTACTTGTTATTCAGATGCTGATTGTTGTGGAGATAAGGAAGATCAAAGAAGCTTTACCGGATATTTCTTTCAAGTATTTGGTGCCTCAATGTCATGGTGCTCCAAAAAGCAACCTATGGTGGCATTATTATCATGTGAGGCTGAATATATATCAGGATCTTATGTTACGTGTCAAGCAATTTGGATCATATATGCACTGGAAGAGATCGAGGTCGAAGTGAAGAAACCTCTGGTACTGCAGATCGATGACAAGTCAGCCATAAATCTGGCGAAGAATCCAACTTTGCATGGAAGAAGTAAACACGTCGAAGCTAGATTTCACTTCTTATGGGAGAAGATGAATAGAGGTGAACTTGAAGTAAGACATTGCTCAAGTGAAGCACAATTGGCCGACATTTTCACCAAATAATTGAAGATCAACAAGTTCCTAACGTTGAGAAAGAAATTGGAAATAGTTTTATATTGACAATGATTATTGTGTTTCTACAACTTGGATTATAAGGGGTTATGTTGAGATATTAGATATAATCCAAGTTGAGTTGTGTAGCCCAAGCCCAAAGCAAATTAGGTTTTAGGGTTTGTTATTTAATTTGTTATTTTACTTAGTAGTCAAGTCACTTAGGTGTATATAAATAGACACATTGTAATTCAATTTTATTCATTCAATAATATCAATTCTTATTTCTTTATTCTCTTTCTTTCTCCCTCACTAAAAGTGTTTCACGCACTAACAAAGACTTGAATATTTATAAATGAAAGAATCTACATATCTATCACCTTAAAATTTTAGATAACTATTATGTATCTTTTACAAATGTGGATTGCGTCTCAAAATAAAAAACGCTTTTGTCTTTGACAAAAATAAAAACAACTTTAGTCTTTGAAAATAAACAAATCGTGATATCATTGGAAGAAAAAATAAATAAAATAAAATTATTATTTAGTAGTTTAATATAAAAGAAAAGAAATATATATATATATATATATATATATATATATATATATATATATATATATATATATATATATATATATATATATATATATATATATATATATATATATATATATATATATATATATATATATATATATATATATATATATATATATATATATATATATATATATATATATATAGAAAATGATCTAAATGACTTTAAAAAGAATATAAATAAACTGTAATAAATATTTTAAAAATTATTTTGTTACTAAATATAGTAAAATCATGATGTTATATTTTATTCATCAACAAAAACAAAGTATAAATAAGGTGATGATTAAATTATCCCCGTTTATTTCTTAATATCCCAAAAAATGTTCACATGAATTGATTGGATACTATAAAAATGGTGTACAGCATAATTATTAATATCTTTTCTTTTCATATTACCTAACAATTGCATAATTTATAGTTTTACTCCAAAATGATGACAAGCTATTTAGTCAAACATGATGTATAACTTGTCTTCCTTTATTAAGAAGTGACATTCAATTCAAGACAAAACAAAATCTCTAAATTCGGTGAGCACTTGAAAAAATCACATGTTCTTCACCTAAAAATAATAATAAATGATATATCCATCCAAGGGTTCAGATACTTTCAAAAGATCACATGATTTGTATGTAACTTATTGTGTTCATAAAGATCACATCAAAGCGAGTGTGATATATTCACTTTCATTTTTCTTTTGTTTGATGGATTTGTTTAACTATTCTCACAACAAGGGGAGTTATTGTTTTGGCTGTAATAATTCATTGAGATTCTTTAACAATTGTTTTATTTTTTTTAATTTTTTTGTTAAATACTTCTTTTTATCATTTATCTTGTAATTGAAACTCAATTTGTTTTCTTAATTTTTTTAAAAATTATATTGAACTCAATACCATATTAAATTGTACATTAATCATGCCACCTTTATTCCTCCGCTGCAAGAAGCATTCTCAACCATTATTCAAGAGAGCAACATTGAGAATACCAAATAAATTTGTACGCGAAAAGCATAAGGTCTAACATCATCATCGAAAAGTAAAGCGCATGGAGCAGGTGAACCATCATTCATTCAAGGACAGATAATTCTGCTTTTCAGACATGTCTATCACCGTCTGATTAAATTCAATGGCTATCCACACAAAGTGTCTCACTCACGCAGATGATTTTAATTGCTCTCACTATATAAAGAGAAAAACGTATCATTTAAAGTATTTAAATCTATTCTTAATAACACATTGCTTCTCATTCTTTCACTGACTTGGACGTTGGAGTGTTAACCTTGCAGGTTAACCCCTTCTTCATTGCATCGGAAATATGCTTCGTCGTACCAAGATCTTAATTCCTTGTTCATCGTACATTATGGTCTCACACAAAAATAATGAGGGAAACAACATCTAATTCCCGTGAATTACCACATCCAGACTTCTTCTGATATAGAAATTCATATCTCTTTCTTTACAAGGTTCAAATATTATGGCATCCAAAACCACTCGATCTTCTTTCTTGAAGTTTTAACCTCCTCTTACAATACACTCATCCTCAGATTCATCAAGTGTTGTGGCATCCAAAGCCACTTAATTCGTCGTTCAACGACAAGCTGTTGGTGTAACCGCTGAAGTTGTTAGAGCCCTGCCTCTTCCTCCTACTCAAATAAAATACGATCAGTATTTGATAACGCCTCCTTTTAAACCTACGCAACAAGATCGTATTCCTCCTAGAGTTATTCAAGTGTTTGATAAACTGCTTAGTTCAATATTTTTTTCTTATTATCGTTGGAAATAGCATTACTAAGTAATTAGTTTAAACGAGTAATAATGTGATACTCGATTAAAAGTTAAACTCGATTATTATGTTTGTCATTCCATAATTGGCTTTGCATATCCGAGTTTCAAGCTCCCCCATTCTTTGGTATGCACAATAAATTCACCAAGGCAAATTATTGTGTCAATCTCTTCCACCACCTTTTTGAACTATACAAGAAATGCTCCCTGGCATTCAATTGTTACAAGTCAATCTTGGAGTACATGGGGGCATTAACCTACCAAACAATGTTTGTAATATGGTGCACCAACATAATTCACAATTCTTAAGAAGGGATTGAGGATAGACTTCATATTTTGAGAAAAGCTAGGCTCGAGGGATATTTTAGGTTAAAAGATTTTCTAAATAGGGCATAACCCTATATAAATCATGAAGAAAAACTCTTAATCGAAGAATGAAGGAGAGACCAGGTACCATGGAACACCAGACACAATCACATATAAGAAAGAGATAACAATTGTCGCAGAGAAGAAGAGGAACGCGGACCCTACTTCAAGTTAAACGCATACTCCCTTGATGATTCAATGGATAAAATCTTGAAATAATGTGCCAACACTAAGTTCAAGAAATTCGGAATAATAAATCCCTACCCAGAAAAAAAAATCATCCAGGACAGACAAATCTCAAAACCTCTAAACTCTCAAACTCTTTCAACTCATAAACTCTCAAACTCATTCAACGCACTTTCAAGTTTCTACCATCAACATCCAATTGATCAAAGAACTCAACATCAAACTCACATTTGATAAGTTTTTTATTTCTCTATACTTTTTATTATTTATATATACATTTGTAGAAATTGAGCATTAGGTTATGTAATAGATAGTTTAAATATGCTATTTAAGTGATCAATGTGTTTGATAGATAGTTTAACTGATCAATGTTTTTTTTATGTTAAATTGAACTGCATTTCTGCCATTTTTACATGGCGAGATTTCCATCACACTGGATGATGTCTCATGCTCGCTGCATCTTTTGATCACGAAAAAACTATTAGACCACAACATGATTAACATATATGAGGTAGTGGAGATAATTGTGACCTATCTATGAGTTAAACCAGGGGTTGCCCTACAGGAGTTAGAAGCCATCTGAGAGTGTCATGCTAGGTTTCGATTTCTGGGGAGGTTGTATACATAACAGCTTCATGCGGAAGAGCAGGCCGCTGGTGATGATGAACAGGTTATGTAGCACCCAACATACCTTTGAGAGCATACATGTTGTACTTGGTTGGCATGCCCACTTTTATGGACAAGGGTGCCATTAATGTGGATGTGGTTTACCTGAGATACTTCGCTGACTTGGAACGGATCCATGAGTAGAATTGGAGGTCGTTTGTTTGGTCTACCTGTACTCCAAATTATCCGAAACTTGTATGTGGATGACCAAAAAAATGATAAGCAGTTGCATATTGTTGACGATAAGATATTTTTATCTTTTAGTGTTTATGTATTGTGACATTTTCATAACAATTGTGCTACGCCATTACTAATGATTCATATGTACCATTTTCAGGCTTGGATTTTCCAACACTTCCTACGCTTATTCGGTTGTTCATTTGTTCCGACCTAGACTTAGAATATGCTTATGTGATTCTACATTCGTCACGCTCAGGGGGATCAGTCAACATAGCTACTTATAGTGTATCTTGACCACTTGGTAGTAAAGGATATACATTTCCATGCGTACATAGATCATTGTGACACACGTCCCTTGGACGACATAGCTTTCTACTCTGGATGGCTGGTTTGCGGGTCAAGTATAATGTTTCCACATCTGCCTTAGTGCGTTATGCGGCAGTTCAGATACATGCAGTTTGTTCCTAGAGACCCTTCCAAGTGTTCTCTTCGCGTTATGACACACACATGTGTAGGTGTCATGTATATTGATTACCTTAGTCATCTGGTACCCGATATGACATGTGGTACCCTAGCTTCTAACAACTGGAGTGCTGCACACGGCTACATCCAATGGTATATTAGGGTGCCACATCCTTATATAAAATTAGATGCTCTGTGTGATTCACCTAAGCTAACTCATCAGAAGATACTAGAAGAGGAGCATGATAGGGCAGATCATGCAGTTGATGTTTTTCCTAGATGTCGATGTATATTAGAGCTTGGGCAAATCGGGTATAGAAAGGGGAGTCTTTCTAGAAGACTCTAAAGTGAGGGACATTCTAGATGCCATCATGAAAGAGGCACATACGATAATGTAATACAGAAGGCAACGTAGGAACAGGAGGGCTTGGGTCTAGCATACGCAATAGTATATAATATTTGTAGTAGAAACACTATTACCATTTGTAATTTATTTTGACTTTATTATGGATTTCGGATTTATTCATTTACATATGACATTTTCATCTTATTTGATAAGCATAGAGTTTAATTTATATAAAATATAATATGATAGTATAGTTATAATACATCGTTAATTACATCAGTGTATCTGCAAAACAAAGTTAAAATTTATTGTCTTTGTGAATATAGAAATACATCTATGTACTCTATCTAGGGCATTTATGAAAATGCATCTTCGAATCAATATATGTCAAAATCAGAGTTATTAATAGCGGCCGTTCACGGCGCAATCCTATGCGGTCCGGTCAGGGCGGTCACCCACCACACGAGAAGAGAGAAGTGTTTTGCCGTCTAAAATCGCGATCGATTTCGACAAGATCGCAGATTGCATCGCGCATCCTAGGCGGAGCGATTGCCGGAGTTATTTTTTTATTTTTTTAATTTTTCCCCTTTGCAAAGAAAGAGAACAATAGAAAAGATAAAGATGATAAGGATTGAAAAATCAAAAAGTTGTGTTCAACATTTACAATTGTACCACTGTAAAAAGTAATATTTAATATATTACAAAGTAC
This sequence comes from Lathyrus sativus, assembly GCA_963859935.3. Classification (NCBI taxonomy): domain Eukaryota; kingdom Viridiplantae; phylum Streptophyta; class Magnoliopsida; order Fabales; family Fabaceae; genus Lathyrus; species Lathyrus sativus. The sequence continues at coordinate 421,033,165 of OZ012736.1, read as the reverse complement.
ATTGTCATGCTGGAAAGGAACATTGTGAAGAACATATATAATAACATATTGCTACGACATGTACCACTAACACATTGTGAATAAAGATAATAATAACGTATTTAATACATTGTGAATAAAAATAATAATAACATATTTAGTACAACATGTACTCTGCAACATTGTAAATACAAATAATGATAATATATTGAGTTTATGCCCTCTTTTCATTAAAAATAAAATATATAATAATAATAATATATATCAGAATAAATAATTAAGTCCTTAATTCATTTTTATTTTATTAGTTACATTTTTATAAAACTTTTAAGATGGTAGTGTTATTTGTATAAGTTATTCCTATATTTAATTTTAAAAATATTAATTCTAAAAAATCAACAAAAATTATTCCGTTATCCGCTATTTCATTTTTGGAGTCGGCCGTTCCGCTCCGCTATTTGGAATTAATAATTCTGGTCAAAATAAATATGTTTCAATTAAAAATGCATAAAATGTATATAAGGTCAAAATAAGTGTGTCTCGATTAAAAATGTATGAAGTGCATATAAAGTGAGTCCAAAATTCTTCTTTAAACTAAATTTTGAAACAAAAACGAATTAAGACTCACTTAGAACATGCTTCAAAAAATGCATAAAAATACACTTTCAAAATTTGAATTTTCATATGATATTTTTCAATCAATATAATGGAATAAACAATTCCCTTAAATTTGTTTCTAATAAATAATTGTTTTTATTTTTTTTTTGCATTCAGTCTCTTATATTAAGCACGGGCCGAAAGTAGAAAGCAAATGATCAATGCAAACAACTACCTTTTGTCTAGTTGGCTAGATAAAAGGCCAAAGTATGACAATTGACTTAAACGTTCATTGTGTTTGTGAAGTGTCATAATTTGACCACAAAAGATAGAATTTTTATTTTTATTTTTCTTCCAACAATATGGTATTATAAGAACTACAATATCATAAGGATATTTTATTAGAGGTCCATCCTAGGGATATTGTTGTCTAACTAGTAATCTCACCAACCTATGTGGTTATGATGAGTGGTGACCATAAAAACAATAACCACATCACATGGGCATCTTTCTCTACCAAAAATACTTTTGCCAATAGAGGTAGGTAGTTGTGTGTGATGACTATGAAAACCATGTAAAAAAAACTCTAGCACTAAATGATAGTGCTTACTTGAAATTACATTTTAGTCCTTGATGCTATTTTCACACAATTACTTCTTACAAAAACAACAATAAATAATATAGCAATATAAAAATATATGTAGACATATATAATAATATTATATATCATAAAGAGGGTACAAAAGTAAATAAGTTTGAGTCATTCCTAGAATGAATTTTTACCTACTATAATAAGTCACACATATAAGAAGTACTATAATGGTAAAGCTCAAAAGAAAGCATCAAAATAATCCCTCTCATGTCATCTCTGATCTCAAAACGAAAAGATGAAAACTCATTTTAAAAAAGTGATATTATAGCCACCAATAGGCAAACAAGTGAGGATCTCATTGAAATTGGGAATAGCTCTGATGCTGTGCTCCCTAGAGATGGTGTTGGTGCTGGAGATAACTCATTTCCAGGACCATTCAAAGTCGAAGATGATGAACCAGAAGATGTCGGAGATGTTGCAGATGATTGTGGAGAGAGTCCTCCAACTACAAAGAAAAAATAACTCAGTTGAAAACACTAATACTAAGTGAGAAACAAAATAGGTCTACTCTAATCATAATTTGCCGCATTCATACACTCGAGACATTCACTCTAACCGGTCGTTGGATCAAGATCGATCGGTCTAAATTTAAATATAATGTATATTAAAATAAAAATAAGATCTTATCCAACGATCAATAATGTACCGAATGTGTCAATGCGAAAAATTTGTGACTAGGGGGAATAGTGGTAAGTGAAAAACTTACCAGGAGCAACCGCAGGTGCGGAAGTAGGAGTTTCAGACACTGCAAAAACAATAAGGCAATAGTGATTAACATGATCAAGAAAGTAGGAAAAAATTCAAAGCAAACAAACCCATTCCGAAGTGGTGTTACATAATGAAAAGGAAAAACACAAACAAAACTAATAAATTGCAATAGACAATGGAGATAACATTCAATTTAGACCTTAATTGCATATCAAAATAAAATTTTGGTCTTTGAATGTGTCTTTCATTATTCATATCTGTCTTCAATTGGTCTATTTGATCTACACAATTACTATAAATAGAAACAAATATGTCTGGCATTCGACTGACAGCACTCATCGAATGCCAGCACTCAGATTCAAATCCGTGACATCACAATTCAGTTGATAGTTATGCCGAAGATTTGACTGCTCTGATGCTGATTCAAACTCGCAACATCACAACTTAATTTATAGTTATGCCAAACATTCTATTACACGGACACAAATAGAAATTAAATCCCAATGCTGTAAAAAAAATAGAAACAAATTTTGTTGAAAATGCAAAAAAAAAAAAAAAAAAAAAAAAAAACTAGAGTGAGTGTTCTAAAATCAAAAAAACCCACAAAGACATAAAAATTGAAAATTTGAGAAAACCCAAATGGAAGAACAATGAAGAAACCAAATACTCACATAAAAAAATGAAACTTTCTTCAACAAAACTATTAAAAAAAAAACTTAATAATAAAATGGAAGGAAAAAAAAGAAAGAAAGAACCTACATCCACATTTAGTAGCAGAAGGAGCAGAAATTTTGCATGCAGCAGGAAGAGAGGTAGCTTTGGTGACATTCAAGACAACACCAAACTGAGCACTACTCTTGAACGCCTCACAGAGGCAAGAAGGAGCAGTTTTGAGCACAGATTTCAAACCAGAACAGCAGTTACCTTCTGGTTTTGTTGTTGTGCTACCGTTTGTTACAAAAGACAAACAATCAGCCATTGTTAAGACAAGGTTTGTGCAGTCCAATGATGGTGTTGGAGCTTGATGATGAGTTGATGAACCACCTTGAGCTAAATCAAGGGTCCAGATTGCAAGAACACAGAGAATGAGTGAGGATTTTGAAGCCATTTCTGAAGAAAGAAAGTAAGAGAGAATGAGGGGTTTGAAAGAGTGAAAATGTGGGTGCTTTTTGTCTATGGAGGAGGTGTTAAATAGAGGTGGTTTTGAGTAGAAAATTGGGAATGGTGTATTTTTGGTCATATTGAATAGAGAGAAGTTAATTATAATCTCTAAGTAGATTGAAATTATAAATGCATCTTAGAATACTTTTAAGTGATTTTTATAAATTAAATTGATAAATATAAAATATATTTGAAAATTGAATTAATTATCTAAAAATATGTCCAAGAATTAAAGTGGATAATAATTACAATATTAATGTATTTATAATTTCAATACATTAATTTTTTTTACTTGAAACGTGTAACACATGCATAATCAAAATTGTTGATTATTATTTTTATTTTTTTTAGAATGTTATTAATTTTAAGAAGAACATTTTCTTTTAAATCAAATATGGAGATGTGATATTGATATGGATAGCCCTTTGATTTTTTTTTTGGACAATTAATATATGTATGATTAGGAAGTCAAAATTGTGATAAGAAAATTGAAAAAAAAAGCATTGTCATGCATTTGAGGGTTTCTTACCATACATGAATTTAACTAAAAAAATAGAAAATTTTTAGTTAAATTCACGCATACATGTTTTTTTCCTACCAACTTATAGATAAGAATATTCATCGGCCTAAATATCGATCTTTCTCTTATGGGTTGATCAAGAAACTTACAAGCATCTTTTTATTTACAGATTTTTTTTTTATTTACATAAATATTTCAAAAAGACATTTTTAACAAAGTCATGTTAATATTTGAAATATAAAATCTCCCTATAATGAATTTGTGCTCCCTGAGATATTCAGACATGCCTTATGACAAATAAGAAAAACATCATCAATAGAAAATAATGGAATCACAAAGGAATACTTAAGGATAGTACGATACTTAGCTAGTGACATAACCTACCATAATCTATCAATGAGAATATCTAGGAGAAAATCAGGAACATGTGTTGTTTGCAAAACACCTAAAAATTAATTTCTATATTTTGACCATGTCAAACTTTTACTTCTATGTTCTAAACACTTTTACTAAAAAAAACATTTGCCAAAATATGTTGGGCCTTAGGGGAGACGATGTAATTGCTTGTAAAATTGTTAAGGTCAAAACCTAAATTGTATGAGTAAGATTATTCAAAGCTCTGTAAAAATTAGAGGTCATGTCACACATCTCATTGTCTCTTAATATATGATCTTGTAACACTCAAGATTGGACTCTTAAAGCCATAAAATTGTACGAGGTAGCTTATACTTCTGAGTATAAACCTAAGCCAAAATCCTAATAGATTAAGAAGTCACCTTCTATTAAAGTTCCTTGGAAAAAGGACCTCCACCAACTATAATTTCTTGAATCTTTTATCGCAACTCTTTATCAAACCAAATAGTTCTCTCCTTCATGTGAATTTGTTGGAACGCTCGTAGGCCAATTTTTTTTTGCAATACCTATGCAAGATCGAAGTAGAAGAATCTCACTCTATGGATACCTTAGTTATGGAAGAAGTTGCATTAACTCAATAACCATGACAACTCTCTTCATGGATAACCCTTCAATAAATCCTTTATCTCAACTAACAATCCCTCTTAGCAGTTTCATTACAACACCGATCTTTGAATGTCTAAAGTGACACAATATTCGACGAATGTTTACTCCTATCACACAAAGGGTAAAAGATCTCAATCTTATGAATATTCAAATTAATGTCCAATAACTGATACATCTCATAAATGATGTCAAATGCTTTAACGGCCTTCCTTGAATCCCTAGTGACGGCCCCATCATTGAGATATCAAGTATGAAGAGGACATTTGCAATTGTCTCTAATCTTGTGAATAAGAGGTTGTAACACAAGAGCAAAAATAGATGCCTTAATGAACCATCTTGTTGCATTCTAGTGGTTAACATAATATTCTCTAAGGTAGAACTTCCTTGCCTAACCATAAAGAAATTCAACTCACAAAAAAAAATAGACGAGCATCACACCTCGCGCAGTAGTTTTAATCAATCTATCATGTTTAAAATATTTTAGAGATCTACTATAAGTATAAATAAAGAATCGTCTCTACGTAGCTTGTTCAACACCTTATTAGCATAGTGTAAAATTGACTTATCACCACTTAATACCATGACACAAAAATGAAATTCATTGAGATGTTTTTCCACATCTTTAGCGATCCATTTCATAACAATCTTGGATATTAAACGCCTTCAAATATAAACTACAACAATATGGTGCATCCCACCATCGTGAAGGGCGCAAAAGCTACAAACTCTGTCAAACTCGTCAAACATTTTCCTCATATCCATAAGTTAACTACTTAAGTGATTGGACATAAAAGATATCTTTTCATAGAAGAACATTTTCTATATAGTGCGTCTAATATTTGTTGGTCTCGCAACCCTTCTCTACCACATGATATCCATTTGGAGAACAATTTAATGTGCTTGAGAATAATATCAACTTTAGCCACAAGTGGAGCTTCAGAGAACATGGTGGTCGACATTGAGATGGCGTGAACATGTGATTAGCCTAAAAAACCTTCATTCTTTATTATAAAGTGTCACTTTGGATGACCCTAACACTTATACAATCTGTGTGAAGTGTTCATCTTTAACCTTACGGAGGCACTGCTTGATGTGAGTGCTCATCTTTTTATATTCCTCCTCAACATGAACTTCTCGATAATCCAAAATCATCTTGTTTGAAGTTGTTTAACACAATATCAAATAATTTATCGAGATCAATTACTTCTCTCCATAGCCCAATAACCCAAATGTAATGTTATTACATTGACTTATGTTTCTCATATATGCATTCACGTCTATTATGTGATTTAACCACATATAAAGTGCAATAAAAAAAAGTACATCCTTCGTTTTATATTATAAAAAAATTTTACTTTTTAAATTTATTAAATAATTAGTATATCTGATTTATACAGACCAAATATATTAATTATTTAATAAATCTAAAATATAAAATTTATTTATAATATAAGACAATAGGTGTAAAAACTAGAATCGAACACTTACATACCACCATTTTAAAATGCTCTTTTAATGGTTGAAAAAAAGTACTAACAATTATGAAATATATTCTAATAGTGATGATATATATTATAATGATTATTTGAGTTTTTTTCCTTCAATTTTTTCTTTCTTTTACGGGAAAAAGTTTGCAATTTTGCATGATTTATGGCGACAAGAAAGAGTGGATAGTTTTTTTTGAAAAGTCTAGTTTACCTACTACCTAGCATCCATTTGAAATGAAAATGCAAGTGTACACGTGTCGCACTATAGTAGGTAGTATTTAAAACATAGCACCATGCACCTACCAATAGAGAAAAATGGCAACCCTGCATCGTGTAAAAGCTGAATTTGTTTATAAATAGACTACCCTGATATTAAAATGTAAAATTTAATATTTGGAATTTAACAAAATGTTCTCTCTTTTGAATGAACCACACGCAAATGCATTAAGTATAGCCGGTGGAATGCTTTGATTGCATGGTTATTTAATGACTTCAGTACAACAATAAGTTTTGATTGGTCACATTCAAATCTCTTTATTGCACATTGATTTTTTCTGTAGTATTGCTACTAGATTATTATTGCAACATATTTTCTATTATTTTATTATTGTTCATTCTATATAAATTATTTCTTTCTAGAATCAATCTCTAATCGAAAAAATTATAATTTTTTCAACTAACTATATTATTTTATATTTTATTTATTTTTAATTAATGTAAAGTTTAATTATCCAAACTTAAATCTCAACAATTATATAAAATGAATGTATTATTTTTCTAACTACTAAAATCAATAAATCTCCACCTCTTTTCAAAATTCTTCTTAAAAACACTTTGCCAAAAGGGAACAAGGAACACTAATTGGAGTTAGTAGTATTGTGTGTCTCCAAAAGGTAAGTTGCATGCTACAAGTTATAAATTGAAAAAATAATAATAATAATAATAATAATAATAAGATAAGATAAAAGTTTAGAAAAGCTGGACATTGCTTTATTTTAATTCTTTGCATTGGCAGCGTGAAAAAAATGTAACTTCCTATAATAATTAAAGGGAGCCTAAGCTGTTTAGAGTTTCCAAATTATTTTAGTGTTCAAATAATATCTCTAAAGTCTTTTATTTTTAAAATATTTCACACTTTATTGTTGGATAATTAGAACAAGTCAAATACAGTGTAATTAGTTTTTGTTTATTTAGGGGTTTATATACTATAAATAGACCTCAATTATATTATTGGATAAAAAATGCGGTTAGATAATGTCATTCAATATTCTCATCTCAATTTTCTTTATTCTTTCATCATCTTCCTCAATTAACCTTTCTATCACTACAATAACAATTTCCACCATTGATTCACCTTGAACAAGTTTGATCTTGTTCCAACATTTGACATCACAAGCCTGGTTCTGATCCTATTTCCCTGCAATCATGTTCGTTTCAAACGATAAAATACCTACCAACCTTCCAATTCTTGATTCGAAGAACTACGACAAATGGTGCAAGCAAATGAAAGTCTTGTTCGGTTATCAAGATGTGCTTGATATGATTACCACCGGTGTTACTCCTCTTGTTGAAGAGGCTACTACAGCCCAGCAAGCTACTCAAAAAGAAGAGAAGAAGAAAGACTACAAAGCCCTCTTCTTGAAACATTCTTGCGTCGATAGTGACAACTTTGAGAAAGTTGACGATTGTGACTCGGCAAAGCAAGCATGGGGAATTCTTGAAAAGGCTTATGCAGGGGCAAACAAAGTGAAGGTTGTGAGGTTACAAACTCACAAACGTCAATTCGAGTTACTTCAAATGGAAGAAAAGGAAACGGTCAACGATTATGTGACGCGTGTTACACGTTTGGTGAATCAAATAAAGTCTTACGGTGAAGCTGTTTCGGAGCAGAATATTGTATCGAAAGTGTTGCATTCTTTAACACCTAGATTCGATAACATTGTGGTTGCGGTTGAAGAATCGAAGGACCTCAAGACTATGACCAAAGATGAGCTTCAAAGCTCATTGGAAGCTCATGAACAAATGTTGGATGAAAGAGGAAACGATAACGCGAAAGCGGAAGTGACTTTGCAAGCTCGTTTAAATGAAAAGAACAAGAGATCGAAAGGAAAATGGTCTTCTAGAAGTAAGAAGAATTTCCAGAATTTTGGTGGAAAAGATCCACAAAATTCAAAGGGGCTAAAGGGTGAAGGAAGCTCCAAAGAGGGTAATCAAAACTCCTAAAAACCACTCAACAAAAGTTCCATGAAGTGTTATAATTGTCAAAGGTTTGGGCATTTTTCGAGAGAATGTCACTCAAAACGTAAGGAAAATGATACGGATGAGGCTAAGATAGCTAAGCAAGACACAGATGATGAAAATACGCTTCTTGTGGTGATTACGAAGGAGAATAATGGCATGGACAGCAGTAGAAAGTTGTTGTACAACAACTACTGCAGTACTGAAAAAGTGCAGAAAACGCATTGGTAACGGTTCGAGATAGAGTTCAAGGTAGTGATGAGTGGTACTTGGGTTCTGGTTGTTTGAGTCATATGACGGGTAGAAAGGATTGGTTCGTGAAGATCAATCAAGCCACGCAAAGTAGAGTGAGATTCGCGAATAACACGATTTTAGTGGTCGATGGTGTCAGTGATGTTTTGATCATGAGAATGGATGATGGTCATTCCTTGATCAAAGATGTATTGTATATTCCTGGAATCAAATGTAATCTTTTAAGTATTGGCAAACTGCTTGAAAGGAATTACACGGTTCGCATGGAAAACAAGGTTTTGCGCGTTTTGGACCAAAATAGAGTTTTGATCCAAAAGGCTCCCATGGCTGCCAATAGAACATTCAAGATTGAGTTGAAAGTTATGGAACATAGGTGCTTAGCTACTGCTGCAATTCGTGAAGAATGGTTATGGCACTACCGTCTCGGGCATCTCAACTTTCGAGACCTCGACGCGTTACATAGGCATGGTATGGTGTCCGGGGTGCCACGGATTAATATTCCAGCTGAAATATGTGATGAGTGTGTGCAAGAGAAGCAACACAAGAGTAATTTCAGTAAGGGTGCGGGTCATAGGACCAAGCATCACCTTGAGGTGGTGTATTCCGATGTATGCGGATCAATGCAAGTCAACTCGTATGGAGGCAACCGATACTTCGTCACGTTTATTGATGATTTTAGTAGGAAGCTATGGATTTATCTCGTTGGGAGGAATGATGAGGTGTTTGAAGTGTTCAAACGGTTTAAATCCATGGTTGAGCGACAAAGAGGTCACAAACTCAAAATTCTCAAAACCGACGGTGGAGGCGAATTTACTTCGGGTGAATTTTGGAGTTATTGTGATGACGAGGGTATAGTACGTGAGGTTGTACCACCTAATACGCCTCAGCAAAATGGTGTTGCCGAGAGAAAAAATCGGACGATTATTAACATGGTGTGTAGCATGTTGAAACCGAAGAATTTACCAAAAGCGCTTTGGGGTGAAGCCGTCTCTATTGCCGCCTATTTGTTGAATAGGTGTACTACAAAGAAGCTTGAAAAGGTTACTCCAGGAGAGGTATGGTCCGGATTCAAACCAAGTTTGAGTAATGTGTGTGTTTTCTGTTCGATAGCGTTTCGACATATTTCGGGTCAACTTCGAAAGAAGTTAGATGACAAGGGTGAAAAAATTGTTGCTTGTTGGTTATCATCCTATCGGAGGCTACAAGTTGTTAGATATGAATAGCAAGAAGATAGTGATTAGTCGAGACGTGATCATGGATGAAATTCGGACTTTTGACAGCAGAATTTCTGCTATACCAGTCCAGGAAATTGATTCCCAGAAAGGGGAAATCGATTTTCAGCCCGAAATTACACTTCCTGAAACTGCTGAGATTCGAAATGCAAGCCCAGAAATTGATTTACCACATGGGGAAATCAATTTCCTGGGAGGAAATTTGAATTTTCAACCTGTTAATGATGCTGGACAGCAACCGTTCGCAACAGAGAATGGTGAATCAAGTAGAGGACCAACGAGGCAGAGAGGTATGCCTCAAAGACTCCGAGATTGTGAGGTATTTCGTGATAGTGATATCAATAACGATGGTGATCTCATTCATTTCGCTTTAATGGCTAAATCCGAACCAGTAGATACGGAGGAGGCATTAAGCGATCCAAAGTGGATGAATGCAATGAAGGAAGAGCTTGAATCGATTGAGAAAAACAATACTTGGATGTTGGTTGACTTACCGAAAGGTAAAAAGGCAATTGGTGTGAAGTGGGTCTTCAAAGTGAAAGCGAATCTGAAAGGCGAGATAATCAAGCATAAGGCTCAATTAGTTGCAAAGAGATCTTTGCAAAAGGAAGGCATAGACTTTGATGAGGTATTTGCTCAGGTTGCTCGACATGAAACCATCCGGTTAGTTGTTGCGATAGCAAATAACAATAGTTGGCCGTTATATCAAATGGACGTTAAATCGGCATTTTTGAATGGTCCATTGGATGAGGAGGTGTATGTTGGACAACCCCCTAGTTTTTTTTGTTCAAAATCAAGAGGCAAGGGTCTACAAGTTGAGGAAGGCACTCTATAGTTTGAAACAAGCTCCAAGAGCTTGGAACAAACGCATAGATGGTTTTCTTAACGACATTGGTTTTAAAAAGTGTGTGTCCGAGCATGGTGTTTATGTGAAATCGGGTGTAAGCGAAGGAGTAGTCATACTTTGTCTATATATGGACGATTTGTTGATTATTGGAAGTTGTGAAAATTACATTTCAAGCTTCAAATAAGAGCTTATGAAGGAGTTTGAAATGAGTGACCTTGGGTATGTGAAGTACTTCCTAGGCATAGAGTTCCAAAAGACAAAGTTGGGGCTGCTCATGCATCAAAGTAGGTATGCTTTGGAGATCTTAAAGAGGTGTGATATGAAGCATTATAATGCTGCCATAACTCCAGCTGAGGCACGGTCACAACTATCCAAAAGCGAAGAAGAGCAAGATGTGGATCCGACTCAATATCGGAGATTGATTGGATCATTGCGTTATTTGTGCAATACGCGGCCAGATTTAGCATTTAGTGTCAGTATTGCTAGTAGGTTCATGGAGAGGCCAAAGGTATCACACTTGGCAGCGGTTAAGAGGATCCTTCGTTATGTGAAAGGTACTCTTGGCTGTGGAATTTTGTTTCCGGCAAGTGACACGGGCAAAAGGTGTAATTTACTTGGATACACCGACTCCAATTGGTGCAGAGATAAAGATGATCAAAAGTCTACGTCTAATTATATCTTTATGTTCATTGGAGCACCAATCTCTTGGTGTTCTAAAAAGGAGACGGTGGTTGCTCTCTCTTCTTGCGAGGTGGAGTACATTGTAGCGTCATTGTATGCATGCTAGGCTGTGTGGCTTGTGAACTTACTACGTGAGTTGGACAGCAGCACGAGAGGAGTTGTTTTGTTGTTGGTGGACAACGTTTCAACCAACAATCTTGCAAAGAATCCCATAACACATGGGAGGAGCAAGCACATTGAGATGAGATTCCATTACTTGATAGATTTAATGAGTTCTAGACAGTTACGTTTGATCTACTGCAGAAGTGAAGAACAAGTCGCGGACTTGTTGACGAAAGCGGTTACGAATGATGTTTTCAAGCGACTCGTGGTGAGGTTGGGCATGAAGAACATTGAGCATTTGACTTAAGGTGGTGTGTTGGATGATTAGAATATGTCAAATGCAGTGTAATTAGTTTTTGTTTTTTTAGTGGTTTGTACACTATAAATAGACATCAATTGTACTATTGGATAAAAAATGTTGTTAGATAATGCCATTCAATATTCTCTATTCTTTCATCATCTTCCTCAATTAACCTTTCTATCACCATAATAACAACTTCCACCATTGATTCACCTTGAATAAGTTTGATCTTGTTCCAACATTTGGCATCACAAGCCTGGTTCTGATCCTATTTCCCTGCAATCATGTCCGTTTCAAACGATAAAATACCCATTAACCTTCCAATTCTTGATTCGAAGAACTACGACAAATGGTGCAAGCAAATGAAAGTCTTGTTCGGTTATCAAGATGTGCTTGATGTGGTTACCACCGGTGTTACTCCTCTTGTTGAAGAGGCTACTGCAGCCCAGCAAGCTACTCACAAAGAAGAGAAGAAGAAAGACTACAAAGCCCTCTTCTTGATACATTCTTGCATCGATAGTGACAACTTTGAGAAAGTTGGCGATTGTGACTCGGCAAAGCAAGCATGGGGAATTCTTGAGAAGGCTTATGCATGGGCAGACAAAGCGTAGGTTGCGAGGTTACAAACTCACAAACGTCAATTCGAGTTACTTCAAATGGAAGAAAAGGAAACAGTCAACGATTATGTGACGCGTGTTACGCGTTTGGTGAATCAAATGAAGTCTTGCAGTGAAGTTGTTTAGGAGCAGAATATTGTATCGAAAGTGTTGCATTCTTTAACACCTAGATTCGATAACATTGTGGTTGCGATTGAAGAATCGAAGGACCTCAAGACTATGACCAAAGATGAGCTTCAAAGCTCATTGGAAGCTCATGAACAAAGGTTGGATGAAAGAGGAAACGATAAGATGAAAGCAGAAGTGGCTTTGCAAGCTCGTTTAAATGAAAAGAACAAGAGATCGAAAGGGAAATGGTCTTCTAGAAGTAAGAAGAATTTCCAGAATTTTGGTGGAAAAGATCCACAAAATTCAAAGGGGCTAAAGGGTGAAGGAAGCTCCAAAGAGGGTAATCAAAACGCCTACAAACCACTCAACAAAAGTTCCATGAAGTGTTATAATTGTCAAAGGTTTGGGCATTTTTCTAGAGAATGTCGCTCAAAACGTAAGGAAAATGATGCGAATGAGGCTAAGATAGCTAGGCAAGACACGGATGACGAAAATACGCTTCTTGTGGTGATTGCGGAGGAGAATAATGGCATGGATAACAGTAGAAAGTTGTTGTACATCAACTACTGCAGTACCGAAAAAGTTCAGAAAACGCAATCGGAGAAAAACGCATTGGTAACGGTTCGAGGTGGAGTTCAAGGTAGTAATGAGTGGTACTTGGATTCTGGTTGTTTGACTTATATGACGGGTAGAAAGGATTGGTTCGTGAAGATCAATCAAGCCACGCAAAGTAGAGTGAGATTCGTGGATAACACGACTTTAGTGGCCGATGGTGTCAGTGATGTTTTGATCATGAGAAGGGATGGTGGTCATTCCTTGATAAAAGATGTATTGTATATTCCTGGAATCAAATGTAATCTTTTAAGTATTGGCAAATTGCTTGAAAGGAATTACACGGTTCGCATGGAAAACAAGGTTTTGTGCATTTTGGACCAAAACTGTGTTTTGATCCTTAAAGCTCCCATGACTGCCAATAGAATTTTCAAGATTGAGTTGAAAGTTATGGAACATAGGTGCTTAGCTACTGCTGCAAGTCATGAAGAATGGTTATGACACTACCGTCTCGGGCATCTCAACTTTTGAGACCTCGACGCGTTACATAGGCACGGTATGGTGTCCGGGGTGCCACGAATTAATATTCCAGCTGAAATATGTGATGAGTATGTGCAAGAGAAGCAACAGAAGAGTAATTTTAGTAAGGATGCGGGTCATAGGACCAAGCATCACCTTGAGGTGGTGTATTCTGATGTATGCGGACCAATCCAAGTCAATTCGTATGGAGGCAACCGATACTTCGTCACATTTATTGATGATTTTAGTTGGAATCTATGGGTTTATCTCATTAGGAGGAAGGATAAGGTGTTTGAAGTGTTCAAACGGTTCAAATCCATGGTTGAGCGACAAAGAGGTCACAAACTCAAAATTCTCAAAACCGACGGTGTAGGCGAATTTACTTCGGGTGAATTTAGGAGTTATTGTGATGACGAGGGTATAATACGTGAGGTTGTACCACCTAATACGCCTCAGCAAAATGGTGTTGCCGAGAGAACAAATTGGCCGATTATTAACATGGTGCGTAGCATGTTGAAACCGAAGAATTTACCAAAAGAGCTTTGGGGTGAAGCCGTCTCTACTATCGCCTATTTGTTGAATAGGTGTACTACAAAGAAGCTTGAAAAGGTTACTCCAGGAGAGGTATGGTCCATATTCAAACCAAGTTTGAGTAATTTGCGGGTTTTCGTTTCAGTAGTGTTTCGTCATATTTCGGGTCAACTTCGAAAGAAGTTAGATGACAAGGGTGAAAAAATTGTTGCTTGTTGGTTATCATCCTATCGGAGGCTACAAGTTGCTAGATATGAATAACAAGAAGATAGTGATTAGTTGAGACGTGATCGTGGATGAAATTTGGACTTTTGACAGCAGATTTTCTGCTATACCAGTCCAGGAAATTGATTCCCAAAAAGGGGAAATCGATTTTCAGCCCGAAATTACACTTCCTGAAACTGCTGAGATTCAAAATGCAAGCCCAGAAATTGGTTTACCACATGGGGAAATCGATTTCCTGGGAGGAAATTTGAATTTTCAGCCTGTTAATGATGTTGGACAGCAACCGTTCACAACAGAGAATGGTGAATCAAGTAGAGGACCAATGAGGCAGAGAGGTATGCCTCAAAGACTCCGAGATTGTGAGGTATTCTGTGATAGTGATATCAATAACGATGGTGATCTCATTCATTTCGCTTTAATGGCCGAATCCGAACCGGTAGATATGAAGGAGGCATTAAGCGATCCAAAGTGGATGAATGCAATGAAGGAAGAGCTTGAATCGATTGAGAAAAACAATACTTGGATGTTGGTTGACTTACCGAAAGGTAAAAAGGCAATTGGTGTGAAGTGGGTCTTCAAAGTGAAAGCGAATCCGAAAGGCGAGATAATCAAGCATAAGGCTCAATTAGTTGCAAAGAGATTTTTGCAAAAGGAAGGCATAGACTTTGATGAGGTATTTGCTCAGGTTGCTCGACATGAAACCATCTGGTTAGTTGTTGCGATAGCAAATAACAATAGTTGGCCGTTATATCAAATGGACGTTAAATCGGCATTTTTGAATGCTCCATTGGATGAGGAGGTGTATGTTGGACAACCCCCTAGTTTTTTTGTTAAAATTAATCGGCAAGGGTCTACAAGTTGAGGAAGGCACTCTATAGTTTGAAACAAGCTCCAAGAGCTTGGAACAAACGCATAGATGGTTTTCTTAACGACATTGGTTTCAAAAAGTGTGTGTCCGAGCATGGTGTTTATGTGAAATCGGGTGTAAGCAAAGGAGTAATCATACTTTGTCTATATATGGATGATTTGTTGATTATTGGAAGTTGTGAAAATTACATTTCAAGCTTCAAATAAGAGCTTATGAAGGAGTTTGAAATGAGTGACCTTGGGTATGTGAAGTACTTCCTAGGCATAGAGTTCCAAAAGACAAAGTTGGGGCTGCTCATGCATCAAAGTAGGTATGCTTTGGAGATCTTAAAGAGGTGTGATATGAAGCATTATAATGCTGCCATAACTCCAGCTGAGGCACGGTCACAACTATCCAAAAGCGAAGAAGAGCAAAATGTGGATCCGACTCAATACCGGAGATTTATTGGATCATTGCGTTATTTATGCAATACGTGGCCAGATTTAGCATTTGGTGTCAGTATTGCTAGTAGGTTCATGGAGAGGCCAAAGGTATCACACTTGGTAGCAGTTAAGAGGATCCTTCGTTATGTGAAAGGTACTCTTGGCTGTGGAATTTTGTTTCCGGCAAGTGACACGGGCAAAAGGTATAATTTACTTGGATACACCGACTCCAATTGGTGCAGAGATAAAGATGATCAAAAGTCTACGGCTAGTTATATCTTTATGTTCATCGGAGCACCAATCTCTTGGTGTTCTAAAAAGGAGCCGGTGGTTGCTCTCTCTTCTTGAGAGGCAGAGTACATTGTAGCATCATTGTGTGCATGCCAAGCTGTGTGGCTTGTGAACTTACTACGTGAGTTGGACAGCAGTACGAGAGGAGTTGTTTTGTTGTTGGTGGACAACGTTTCAGCCATCAATCTTGCAAAGAATCCCATAGCACATGGGAGGAGCAAGCACATTGAGATGAGATTCCATTACTTGATAGATTTAGTGAGTTCTAGACAGTTACGTTTGAGCTACTGCAGAAGTGAAGAACAAGTCGCGTACTTGTTGACGAAAGCGGTTACGAATGATGTTTTCAAGCGACTCGTGGTGAGGTTGGGCATGAAGAACATTGAGCATTTGACTTAAGGTGGTGTGTTGGATGATTAGAATAAGTCAAATGCAGTCTAATTAGTATTTGTTTGTTTAGTGGTTTGTACATTATAAATAGACATCAATTGTACTATTGGATAAAAAATGCTGTTAGATAATGCCATTCAATATTCTCATCTCAATTTTCTCTATTCTTTCATCATCTTCCTCAATTAACCTTTCTATCACCACAATAACAACTTCCACCATTGATTCACCTTGAACAAGTTTGATCTTGTTCCAACATTTGGCATCACAAGCCTGGTTCTGATCCTATTTCCCTGCAATCATGTCCGTTTCAAACAATAAAATACCCATTAACCTTCCAATTCTTGATTCGAAGAACTACGACAAATGGTGCAAGCAAACAAAAGTCTTGTTCGGTTATCAAGATGTGCTTGATGTGGTTACCACCGGTGTTACTCCTCTTGTTGAAGAGGCTACTGCAGCCCAGCAAGCTACTCACAAAGAAGAGAAGAAGAAAGACTACAAAGCCCTCTTCTTGATACATTCTTGCATCGATAGTGACAACTTTGAGAAAGTTGGCGATTGTGACTCGGCAAAGCAAGCATGGGGAATTCTTGAGAAGGCTTATGCATGGGCAGACAAAGCGAAGGTTGCGAGGTTACAAACTCACAAACGTCAATTTGAGTTACTTCAAATGGAAGAAAAGGAAACGGTCAACGATTATGTGATGCGTGTTACGCGTTTGGTGAATCAAATGAAGTCTTGTGGTGAAGCTGTTTCGGAGCAGAATATTGTATCGAAAGTGTTGCATTCTTTAACACCTAGATTCGATAACATTGTGGTTGCGATTGAAGAATTGAAGGACCTCAAGACTATGACCAAAGATGAGCTTCAAAGCTCATTGGAAGCTCATGAACAAAGGTTGGATGAAAGAGGAAACGATAAGACGAAAGCAGAAGTGGCTTTGCACGCTCGTTTAAATGAAAAGAACAAGAGATCGAAAGGGAAATGGTCTTCTAGAAGTAAGCAAAATTTCCAGAATTTTGGTGGAAAAGATCCACAAAATTCAAAGGGGCTAAAGGGTGAAGGAAGCTCCAAAGAGGGTAATCAAAACGCCTACAAACCACTCAACAAAAGTTCCATGAAGTGTTATAATTGTCAAAGGTTTGGGCATTTTTCTAGAGAATGTCGCTCAAAACGTAAGGAAAATGATGCGGATGAGGCTAAGATAGCTAGGCAAGACACGGATGACGAAAATACGCTTCTTGTGGTGATTGCGGAGGAGAATATTGGCATGGATAACAGTAAAAAGTTGTTGTACATCAACTACTGCAGTACCGAAAATGTGCAGAAAACGCAATCGGAGAAAAACGCATTGGTAACGGTTCGAGATGGAGTTCAAGGTAGTGATGAGTGGTACTTGGATTCTGGTTGTTTGACTCATATGACGGGTAGAAAGGATTGGTTCGTGAAGATCAATCAAGCCACACAAAGTAGAGTGAGATTCGCGGATAACACGACTTTAGTGGCCGATGGTGTCAGTGATGTTTTAATCATGAGAAGGGATGATGGTCATTCCTTGATCAAAGATGTATTGTATATTCCTGGAATCAAATGTAATCTTTTAAGTATTGGCAAATTGCTTGAAACGAATTACACGGTTCGCATGGAAAACAAGGTTTTGCGCGTTTTAGACCAAAACAGTGTTTTGATCCTTAAGGCTCCCATGGCTGCCCATAGAACTTTCAAGATTGAGTTAAAAGTTATGGAACATAGGTGCTTAGCTATTGCTGCAAGTCGTGAAGAATGGTTATGACACTACCGTCTCGGGCATCTCAACTTTCGAGACCTCGACGCGTTACATAGTCATGGTATGGTGTCTGAGGTGCCACAGATTACTATTCAAGCTGAAATATGTGATGAGTGTGTGCAAGAGAAGCAACAGAAGAGTAATTTTAGTAAGGATGCGGGTCATAGGACCAAGCATCACCTTGAGGTGGTGTATTCCGATGTATGCGGACCAATCCAAGTCAATTCGTATGGAGGCAACTGATACTTCGTCATATTTATTGATGATTTTAGTTGGAAGCTATGGATTTATATCATTAGGAGGAAGGATAAGGTGTTTGAAGTGTTCAAACGGTTCAAATCCATGGTTGAGCGACAAAGAGGTCACAAACTCAAAATTCTCAAAACCGACGGTGTAGGCGAATTTACTTCGGGTGAATTTAGGAGTTATTGTGATGACGAGGGTATAATACGTGAGGTTGTACCACCTAATACGCCTCAGCAAAATGGTGTTGCCGAGAGAACAAGTTGGACGATTATTAACATGGTGCGTAGCATGTTGAAACCGAAGAATTTACCAAAAGAGATTTGGGGTGAAGCCGTCTCTACTGCCGCCTATTTGTTGAATAGGTGTCCTACAAAGAAGCTTGAAAAGGTTACTCCAGGAGAGGTATGGTCCATATTCAAACCAAGTTTGAGTAATTTGCGTGTTTTCGGTTCAGTAGCGTTTCGACATATTTCGGGTCAACTTCGAAAGAAGTTAGATGACAAGGGTGAAAAAATTGTTTCTTGTTGGTTATCATCCTATCGGAGGCTACAAGTTGCTAGATATGAATAGCAAGAAGATAGTGATTAGTCGAGACGTGATCGTGGATGAAATTTGGACTTTTGAAAGCAGAATTTCTGTTATACCAGTCCAGGAAATTGATTCAGAGAAAGGGGAAATCGATTTTCAGCCCGAAATTACACTTCCTTAAACTGCTGAGATTCAAAAAGCAAGCCCAGAAATTGGTTTACCACATGGGGAAATCGATTTCCTGGGAGGAAATTTGAATTTTCAGCCTGTTAATGATGCTGGACAGCAACCGTTCGCAATAGAGAATGGTGAATCAAGTAGACAACCAATGAGGCAGAGAGGTATTCCTCAAAGACTTCGAGATTGTGACGTATTCCGTGATAGTGATATCAATAACGATGGTGATCTCATTCATTTCGCTTTAATGGCCGAATCCGAACCTGTAGATACGGAGGAGGCATTAAGCGATCCAAAGTGGATGAATGCAATGAAGGAAGAGCTTGAATCGATTGAGAAAAACAATACTTGGATGTTGGTTGACTTACCGAAAGGTAAAAATGAAATTGGTGTGAAGTGGGTCTTCAAAGTGAAAGCGAATCTGAAAGGCGAGATAATCAAGCATAAGGCTCAATTAGTTGCAAAGAGATTTTTGCAAAAGGAAGGCATAGACTTTGATGAGGTATTTGCTCCGGTTGCTCGACATGAAACCATCCGATTAGTTGTTGCGATAGCAAATAACAATAGTTGGCCGTTATATCAATGGACGTTAAATCTGCATTTTTGAATGGTCCATTGGATTAGGAGGTGTATGTTGGACAACCCCCTGGTTTTTTTGTTCAAAATCAAGAGGCAAGGGTCTAAAAGTTGAGGAAGGCACTTTATAGTTTGAAACAAGCTCCAAGAGCTTGGAACAAACGCATAGATGTTTTTCTTAACGACATTGGTTTCAAAAACTGTGTGTCTGAGCATGGTGTTTATGTGAAATCGGGTGCAAGCGAAGGAGTAATCATACTTTGTTTATATATGGACGATTTGTTGATTACTGGAAGTTGTGAAAATTACATTTCAAGCTTCAAATAAGAACTTATGAAGGAGTTTGAAATGAGTGACCTTGGGTATGTGAAGTACTTCCTAGGCATAGAGTTCCAAAAGACAAAGTTGGGGCTGCTCATGCATCAAAGTAGGTATGCTTTGGAGATCTTAAAGTGGTGTGATATGAAGCATTATAATGCTGCCATAACTCCAGCTGAGGCACGGTCACAACTATCCAAAAGCGAAGAAGAGCAAGATGTGGATACGACTCAATACCGGAGATTGATTAGATCATTGCGTTATTTGTGCAATACGTGGCCAGATTTAGCATTTAGTGTCAGTATTGCTAGTAGGTTCATGGAGAGGCCAAAGGTATCACACTTGGCAGCGATTAAGAGGATCCTTTGTTATGTGAAAGGTACTCTTGGCTGTGGAATTTTGTTTCCGGCAAGTGACACGGGCAAAAGGTGTAATTTACTTGGATACACCGACTCCAATTGGTGCAGAGATAAAGATGATCAAAAGTCTACGACTGGTTATATCTTTATGTTCAGCGGAGCACCAATCTCTTGGTGTTCTAAAAAGGAGCCGGTGGTTGCTCTCTCTTCTTGCGAGGCGGAGTACATTGTAGCGTCATTGTGTGCATGCCAAGCTGTGTGGCTTGTGAAATTACTACATGAGCTGGACAACAGCACAAGAGGAGTTGTTTTGTTGTTGGTGGACAACGTTTCAGCCATCAATCTTGCAAAGAATCCCATAGCACATGGGAGGAGCAAGCACATTGAGATGAGATTCCATTACTTGAGAGATTTAGTGAGCTCTAGACAGTTACGTTTGAGCTACTGTAGAAGTGAAGAACAAGTTGCAGACTTGTTGACGAAAGCGGTTATGAATGATGTTTTCAAGAGACTCGTGGTGAGGTTGGGCATGAAGAACATTGAGCATTTGACTTAAGGTGGTGTGTTGGATGCTTAGAATAAGTCAAATGCAGTGTAATTAGTTTTTGTTTGTTTAGTGGTTTGTACACTATAAATAGACATCAATTGTACTATTGGATAAAAATGTTGTTAGATAATGCCATTCAATATTCTCATCTCAATTTTCTCTATTCTTTCATCATCTTCCTCAATTAACCTTTCTATCACCACAATAACAACGTCCACCATTGATTCACCTTGAACAAGTTTGATCTTGTTCCAACATTTGGCATCACAAGCCTGGCTCTGATCCTATTTTCTTGCAATCATGTCTGGTTCAAACGATAAAATACCCACTAACCTTCCAATTCTTGATTCGAAGAACTACAACAAATGGTGCAAGCAAATGAAAGTCTTGTTCAATTATCAAGATGTGATTGATGTGGTTACCACCGGTGTTACTCCTCTTGTTGAAGAGGCTACTGCAGCCCAGCAAGCTATTCACAAAGAAGAGAAGAAGAAAGATTACAAAGCCCTCTTCTTGATACATTCTTGCATCGATAGTGACAACTTTGAGAAAGTTGGCGATTGTGACTCGGCAAAGCAAGCATGGGGAATTCTTGAGAAGGCTTATGCATGGGCAGACAAAGCGAAGGTTGCGTGGTTACAAACTCACAAACGTCAATTCGAGTTACTTCAAATAGAAGAAAAGGAAACGGTCAACGATTATATGACGCGTGTTACGCGTTTGGTGAATCAAATGAAGTCTTGCGGTGAAGTTGTTTCGGAGCAGAATATTGTATCTAAAGTGTTGCATTCTTTAACACCTAGATTCGATAACATTGTGGTTGCGATTGAAGAATCGAAGGACCTCAAGACTATGACCAAAGATGAGCTTCAAAGCTCATTGGAAGCTCATGAACAAAGGTTGGATGAAAGAGGAAACGATAAGGCGAAAGCGGAAGTGGCTTTGCAAGCTCGTTTAAATGAAAAGAACAAGAGATCGAAAGGGAAATGGTCTTCTAGAAGTAAGAAGAATTTCCAGAATTTTGGTGGAAAAGATCCACAAAATTCAAAGGGGCTAAAGGGTGAAGGAAGCTCCAAAGAGGGTAATCAAAACGCCTACAAACCACTCAATAAAAGGTCCATGAAGTGTTATAATTGTCAAAGGTTTGAGCATTTTTCGAGAGAATGTCGCTCAAAACGTAAGGAAAATGATGCGGATGAGGCTAAGATAGCTAGGCAAGACACGGATGATGAAAATACGCTTCTTGTGGTGATTGCGGAGGAGAATAATGGCATGGACAACAGTAGAAAGTTGTTGTACATCAACTACTGCAGTACCGAAAAAGTGCAGAAAACGCAATCGGAGAAACACGCATTGGTAACGGTTTGAGATGGAGTTCAAGGTAGTGATGAGTGGTACTTGGATTCTGGTTGTTTGACTCATATGACGGGTAGAAAGGATTGGTTCGTGAAGATCAATCAAGCCACGCAAAGTAGAGTGAGATTCGCAGATAACACGACTTTATTGGCCGATGGTGTCGGTGATGTTTTGATCATGAGAAGGGATGGTGGTAATTCCTTGATCAAAGATGTATTTTATATTCCTGGAATCAAATGTAATCTTTTAAGTATTGGCAAATTGCTTGAAAGGAATTACACGGTTCGCATGGAAAACAAGGTTTTGCGCGTTTTGGACCAAAACAGTGTTTTGATCCTTAAGGCTCCCATGGCTGCCAATAGAACTTTCAAGATTGAGTTGAAAGTTATGGAATATAGGTGCTTAGCTACTGCTGCAAGTCGTGAAGAATGGTTATGGGACTACCGTCTCGGGCATCTCAAATTTCGAGACTTCGACGCGTTACATAGGCACGGTATGGTGTCCGGGGTGCCACGAATTAATATTCCAGCTGAAATATGTGATGAGTGTGTGCAAGAGAAGCAACACAAGAGTAGTTTTAGTAAGGATGCGGGTCATAGGACCAAGCATCACCTTGAGGTGGTGTATTCCAATGTATGCGGACCAATGCAAGTCAATTCGTATGGAGGCAACTGATACTTCGTCACGTTTATTGATGATTTTAGTAGGAAGCTATGGATTTATCTCATTAGGAGGAAGGATGAGGTGTTTGAAGTGTTCAAACGGTTCAAATCCATGGTTGAGCGACAAAGAGGTCACAAACTCAAAATTCTCAAAACCGACAGTGGAGGCGAATTTACTTCGGGTGAATTTAGGAGTTATTGTGATGACGAGGGTATAGTACGTGAGGTTGTACCACCTAATATGCCTCAGCAAAATGGTGTTGCCGAGAGAAAAAATCGGACGATTATTAACATGGTGCGTAGCATGTTGAAACCGAAGAATTTACCGAGCTTCGGGGTGAAGTTGTCTCTACTGCCGCCTATTTGTTGAATAGGTGTCCTACAAAGAAACTTGAAAAGGTTACTCCAGGAGAGGTATGGTTCGGATTCAAACCAAGTTTGAGTAATTTGCATGTTTTCGATTCGGTAGCGTTTCGACATATTTCGGGTCAACTTCAAAAGAAGTTAGATGACAAGGGTGAAAAAATTGTTGCTTGTTGGTTATCATCCTATCGGAGGCTACAAGTTGTTCGATATGAATATCAAGAAGATAGTGATTAGTCGAGAAATGATCGTGGATGAAATTCGGACTTTTGACAGCAGAATTTCTGCTATACAAGTCCAGGAAATTAATTCCCAGAAAGGGGAAATCGATTTTCAGCCCGAAATTGCACTTCCTGAAACTGCTGAGATTCGAAATGCAGGCCCAGAAATTGATTTACCACATGGAGAAATCGATTTCCTGGGAGGAAATTTGAATTTTCAGCCTGTTAATGATGCTGGAAAACAACCGTTCACAACAGAGAATGGTGAATCAAGTAGACGACCAACGAGGTAGAGAGGTATGCCTCAAAGACTCCGAGATTGTGAGGTATTCTGTGATAGTGATATCAATAACAATGGTGATCTCATTCATTTCGCTTTAATGGTCGAATCCAAACCGGTAGATATAGAGGAGGCATTAAGCGATCCAAAATGGATGAATGCAATGAAGGAAGAGCTTGAATCGATTGAGAAAAACAATACTTGGATGTTGGTTGACTTACCGAAAGGTAAAAAGGCAATTGGTGTGAAGTGGATCTTCAAAGTGAAAGCGAATCCAAAAGGCGAGATAATAAAGCATAAGGCTCAATTAGTTGCAAAGAGATTTTTGCAAAAGGAAGGCATAGACTTTAATGAGGTATTTGCTCCGGTTGCTCGACATGAAACCATCCGGTTAGTTGTTGCGGTAGCAAATAACAATAGTTGGACGTTAAATCGACATTTTTGAATGGTCCATTGGATGAGGAGGTGTATGTTGGACAACTCCCTGGTTTTTTTGTTCAAAATCAAGAGGCAAGTGTCTACAAGTTGAGGAAGACACTCTATAGTTTGAAACAAGCTCCAAGAGCTTGGAACAAACGCATAGATGGTTTTCTTAACGACATTGGTTTCAAAAAGTGTGTGTCCGAGCATGGTGTTTATGTGAAATCGGGTGCAAGCGAAGGAGTAATCATACTTTGTCTATATATGGACGATTTTTTGACTACTGGAAGTTGTGAAAATTACATTCCAAGCTTCAAATAAGAGCTTATGAAGGAGTTTGAAATGAGTGACCTTGGGTATGTGAAGTACTTCCTAGGCATAGAGTTCCAAAAGACAAAGTTGGGGCTGCTCATGCATCAAAGTAGGTATGCTTTGGAGATCTTAAAGAGGTGTGATATGAAGCATTGTAATGCTGCCATAACTCCAGCTGAGGCACGGTCACAACTATCCAAAAGCGAAGAAGAGCAAGATGTGGATCCGACTCAATACCGGAGATTGATTGGATCATTGCGTTATTTGTGCAATACGCGGCCAGATTTAGCATTTAGTGTCAGTATTGCTAGTAGGTTCATGGAGAGGCCAAAGGTATCCCACTTGGCAGCGGTTAAGAGGATCCTTCGTTATGTGAAAGGTACTCTTGGCTGTGGAATTTTGTTTCCGACAAGTGACACAGGCAAAAGGTGTAATTTACTTGGATACACCGACTCCAATTCATGCAGAGATAAAGATGATCAAAAGTCTACGACTGGTTATATCTTTAGGTTCAGCGGAGCACCAATCTCTTGGTGTTCTAAAAAGGAGCCGGTGGTTGCTCTCTCTTCTTGCGAGGCAGAGTACATTGTAGCATCATTGTGTGCATGCCAAGCTGTGTGGCTTGTGAAATTACTACGTGAGCTGGACAACAACACGAGAGGAGTTGTTTTGTTGTTGGTGGACAACGTTTTAGCCATCAATCTTGCAAAGAATCCCATAGCACATGGGAGGAGCAAGCACATTGAGCTGAGATTCCATTACTTGAGAGATTTAGTAAGCTCTAGACAGTTACATTTGAGCTACTGCAGAAGTGAAGAACAAGTCGCGGACTTGTTGACGAAAGCGGTTAAGAATGATGTTTTCAAGTGACTCGTGGTGAGGTTGGGCATGAAGAACATTGAGCATTTGACTTAAGGTGGTGTGTTGGATGATTAGAATAAGTCAAATGCAGTGTAATTAGTTTTTGTTTGTTTAGTGGTTTGTACACTATAAATAGACATCAATTGTACTATTGGATAAAAATGCTGTTAGATAATGCCATTCAATATTCTCATCTCAATTTTCTCTATTCTTTCATCATCTTCCTCAATTAACCTTTCTATCACCACAATAACAACTTCCTCCATTGATTCACCTTGAACAAGTTTGATCTTGTTCCAACATTTGGCATCACAAGTCTGGTTCTGATCCTATTTCCCTGCAATCATGTCCGTTTCAAACGATAAAATACCCACTAACCTTCCAATTCTTGATTCGAAGAACTACGACAAATGGTGCAAGCAAATGAAAGTCTTGTTTGGTTATCAAGATGTGCTTGATGTGGTTACCACTGGTGTTACTCCTCTTGTTGAAGAGGCTACTGCAGCCCAACAAGCTATTCACAAATAAGAGAAGAAGAAAGACTACAAAGCCCTCTTCTTGATACATCATTGCATCGATAGTGTCAACTTTGAGAAAGTTGGCGATTGTGACTCGGCAAAGCAAGCATGGGGAATTCTTGAGAAGGCTTATGCATGGGCAGACAAAGCGAAGGTTGCGAGGTTACAAACTCACAAACGTCAATTCGAGTTACTTCAAATGGAAGAAAAGGAAACGGTCAACGATTATGTGACGCGTGTTACGCGTTTGGTGAATCAAATGAAGTCTTGCGGTGAAGTTGTTTCGGAGCAGAATATTGTATCGAAAGTGTTGCATTCTTTAACACCTAGATTCAATAAAATTGTGGTTGCGATTGAAGAATCGAAGGACCTCAAGACTATGACCAAAGATAAGCTTCAAAGCTCATTGGAAGCTCATGAACAAAGGTTGGATGAAAGAGGAAACGATAAGGCGAAAGCGGAAGTGGCTTTGCAAGCTCGTTTAAATGAAAAGAACAAGAGATCGAAAGGGAAATGGTCTTCTAGAAGTAAGAAGAATTTCCAGAATTTTGGTGGAAAAGATCCACAAAATTCAAAGGGGCTAAAGGGTGAAGGAAGCTCCAAAGAGGGTAATCAAAACGCCTACAAACCACTCAACAAAAGTTCCATGAAGTGTTATAATTGTCAAAGGTTTGGGCATTTTTCGAGAGAATTTCGCTCAAAACGTAAGGAAAATGATGCGAATGAGGCTAAGATAGCTAGGCAAGACACGGATGATGAAAATATGCTTCTTGTGGTGATTGCAGAGGAGAATAATGGCATGGATAACAGTAGAAAGTTGTTGTACATCAACTACTGCAGTACCGAAAAAGTGCAGAAAACGCAATCAGAGAAAAACGCATTGGTAACGGTTCGAGATGGAGTTCAAGGTAGTGGTGAGTGGTATTTGGATTCTGGTTGTTTGACTCATATGACGGGTAGAAAGGATTGGTTCATGAAGATCAATCAAGCCACGCAAAGTAGAGTGAGATTCACGGATAACACGACTTTAATGGCCGATGGTGTCAGTGATGTTTTGATCATGAGAAGGGATGGTGGTCATTCCTTGATCAAAGATGTATTGTATATTCCTGGAATCAAATGTAATCTTTTAAGTATTGGCAAATTGCTTGAAAGGAATTACACGGTTCGCATGGAAAACAAGGTTTTGCGCGTTTTGGACCAAAACAGTGTTTTGATCCTTAAGGCTCCCATGGCTGCCAATAGAAATTTCAAGATTGAGTTGAAAGTTATGGAACATAGGTGCTTAGCTACTGCTGCAAGTCGTGAAGAATGGTTATGGCACTACCGTCTCGGGCATCTCAACTTTCGAGACCTCGACGCGTTACATAGGCACGGTATGGTGTCCGGGGTGCCACGGATTAATATTCCAGCTGAAATATGTGATGAGTGTGTGCAAGAGAAGCAACACAAGAGTAGTTTCAGTAAGGATGCGGGTCATAGGACCAAGCATCACCTTGAGGTGGTGTATTCTGATGTATGCGGACCAATGCAAGTCAATTCGTATGGAGGCAACCGATACTTCGTCACGTTTATTGATGATTTTAGTAGGAAGCTATGGATTTATCTCATTAGGAGGAAGGATGAGGTGTTTGAAGTGTTCAAACAGTTCAAATCCATGGTTGAGCGGCAAAGAGGTCACAAACTCAAAATTCTCAAAACCGACGGTGGAGGCGAATTTACTTCGGGTGAATTTAGGAGTTATTGTGATGACGAGGGTATAGTACGTGAGGTTGTACCACCTAATACGCCTCAGCAAAATGGTGTTGCCGAGAGAAAAAATCGGACGATTATTAACATGGTGCGTAGCATGTTAAAACCGAAGAATTTACCAAAAGAGCTTTGGGGTTAAGCCGTCTCTACTGCCGCCTATTTGTTGAATAGGTGTCCTACAAAGAAGCTTGAAAAGGTTACTCCAGGAGAGGTATGGTCCGGGTTCAAACCAAGTTTGAGTAATTTGCGTGTTTTCGGTTCGGTAGCGTTTCGACATATTTCGGGTCAACTTCGAAAGAAGTTAGATGACAAGGGTGAAAAAATTGTTGCTTGTTGGTTATCATCCAATCGGAGGCTACAAGTTGTTTGATATGAATAGCAAGAAGATAGTGATTAGTCGAGACATGATCGTGGATGAAATTCGGACTTTTGACAGCAGAATTTCTGCTATACCAGTCCAGGAAATTAATTCCTAGAAAGGGGAAATCGATTTTCAGCCCGAAATTGCACTTCCTGAAACTGCTGAGATTCGAAATGCAGGCCCAGAAATTGATTTACCACATGGGGAAATCAATTTCCTGGGAGGAAATTTGAATTTTCATCCTGTTAATGATATTGGACAGCAACCGTTCACAACAGAGAATGGTGAATCAAGTAGACGACCAACGAGGCAGAGAGGTATGCCTCAAAGACTCCGAGATTGTGAGGTATTCTGTGATAGTGATATCAATAACGATGGTGATCTCATTCATTTCACTTTAATGGTCGAATCCAAACCGGTAGATACAGAGGAGGCATTAAGCGATCCAAAATGGATGAATGCAATGAAGGAAGAGCTTGAATCGATTGAGAAAAATAATACTTGGATGTTGGTTGACTTACCGAAAGGTAAAAAGGCAATTGGTGTGAAGTGGGTCTTCAAAGTGAAAGCGAATCTGAAAGGCAAAATAATCAAGCATAAGGCTCGATTAGTTGTAAAGAAATTTTTGCAAAAGGAAGGCATCGACTTTGATGAGGTATTTGCTCCGGTTGCTCGACATGAAACCATCCGGTTAGTTGTTGCGATAGCAAATAACAATAGCTGGCTGTTATATCAAATGGACGTCAAATCGGCATTTTTGAATGGTCCATTGGATGAGGAGGTGTATGTTGGACAACCCCCTGATTTTGTTGTTCAAAATCAAGAGGCAAGGGTCTACAAATTGAGGAAGACACTCTATGGTTTGAAACAAGCTCCAAGAGCTTGGAACAAACGCATAGATGGTTTTCTTAACGACATTGGTTTCAAAAAGTGTGTGTCCGAGCATGGTGTTTATGTGAAATCGGGTGCAAGCGAAGGAGTAATCATACTTTGTCTATATGTGGACGATTTGTTGATTACTGGAAGTTGTGAAAATTACATTTCAAGCTTCCAAGAAGAGCTTATGAAGGAGTTTGAAATGAGTGACCTTGGGTATGTGAAGCACTTCCTAGGCATAGAGTTCCAAAAGACAAAGTTGGGGCTGCTCATGCATCAAAGTAGGTATGCTTTGGAGATCTTAAAGAGGTGTGATATGAAGCATTGTAGTGCTGCCATAACTCCAGCCGAGGCACGATCACAACTATCCAAAAGCGAAGAAGAGTAAGATGTGGATCCGACTCAATACCGGAGATTGATTGGATCGTTGCGTTATTTGTGCAATATGCGGCCAGATTTAGCATTTAGTGTCAGTATTGCTAGTAGGTTCATGGAGAGGCCAAAGGTATCACACTTGACAGCGGTTAAGAGGATCCTTCGTTATGTGAAAGGTACTCTTGGCTGTGGAATTTTGTTTTCGGCAAGTGACACAGACAAAAGGTGCAATTTACTTGGATACACCGACTCTAATTGGTGCGGAGATAAAGATGATCAAAAGTCTACGGCTGGTTATATCTTTATGTTCAGCGGAACACCAATCTCTTGGTGTTCTAAAAAGGATCCGGTGGTTGCTCTCTCTTCTTGCGAGGCGGAGTACATTGCAGCGTCATTGTGTGCATGCAAGCTGTGTGGCTTGTGAACTTACTGCGTGAGTTGGACAGTAGCACAAGAGGAGTTGTTTTGTTGTTGGTGGACAACGTTTCAGCTATCAATCTTGCTAAGAATCCCATAACACATGGGAGGAGCAAGCACATTGAGATGAGATTCCATTACTTGAGAGATTTAGTGAATTCTAGACAGTTACGTTTGAGCTACTGCAGAAGTGAAGAACAAGTCGCGGACTTGTTGACGAAAGCGGTTACGAATGATGTTTTCAAGCGACTCGTGGTGAGGTTGGGCATGAAGAACATTGAGCATTTGACTTAAGGTGGTGTGTTGGATGATTAGAATAAGTCAAATACAGTGTAATTAGTTTTTGTTTGTTTAGTGGTTTGTACACTATAAATAGACCTCAATTGTACTATTGGATGAAAAATGTTGTTAGATAATGCCATTCAATATTCTCATCTCAATTTTCTCTATTTTTTTCATCATCTTTCTCAATTAACCTTTCTATCACCATAATAACAACTTCCACCATTGATTCACCTTAAACAAATTTAATCTTGTTCCAACATTTATGATATATTGTAATTTTGGATAAGAGATACTTTGTGATATATTAAACACCAAACATATTTTGTTTTCGGTATTTTAATTACTTTTATATAATGTTAAAATGTGTGAGTGCCATGAAGGTGTTCGCTGGAGGAAATTGATACGGGTCCCATGTCATTCTTATTGTACAACTTTCAATTGCATTCTGTTTAGAAAACTAAAGTTTTATTGACCATTTCTAAAAGTTTAGAAATAATGTTAACTTTAAAAAAAAGAATAATATAATTATTTTAGAGATATTATGTTGAGTGGGTAACTTTACGTAGACTTGGGCCGGCCTACCCCTTAGGCCGTCAAGACTACTACTGCCTAGAACTTCAAAATTTTACTTTTATAATTATTAGGTTTTAGTAAATTGATTTTTTTTAAATAATAAAATATTATTTAATATATTAATTAAATAATAACATATTTAAAATATATGATAATAACAATTATTTATCATTTCTATTCTTTAATCAATAAATTTAAAAAACACGTTTATGAATAATAAATTTTTGAGTTCTTTAAGATAATAGAAGAAGTTATATCTATTTTAAATTTTTTTCTTTCAAATTTAGCATTATTTTTTAATTATAATTTTTTAAAATAATGAGAAGAGTGTTTAGATGAATTAATTCTACCGGTCAATTAAAAATAAAATGTTAAATAAAATTAATTATAATAATTTAATATTTTTACATCCTAAAAAATTAAAAATATATTTTTTATTATATTAAAAATATTTAATTTTAAATTTTGCCTTAGGTCTCGAGATGTGTCGGGTCGGTCCAATAGCAATTAAATAAAAAGAAGAAATATATTTTTTAAGCCAAATATATAAATTAAAAAAGAAATTACAAAGTACCGAGGACATAAATCAAACTCAGCCAAATCACGACATCATTTCACAAGAGTATGTAAACAAATCGAATAAATCAAAAGTGGTGTTTTTATAAAATAACTAAAGTAAAAGTGCACACACGACAAACACTATCCGGCAAACTCGTTTATGAGCGTGAAAGCAATAGCAAAAAAGAGTCTAGTGTGAAGATTCACTTTACAACATGTCGTATGTGTAACACCATGAATCCCGAAACTTATATAAAAAGATTTAATTGACAATTTAAGGTGTGACTACGACAACCATCCAAAAACTCATTAACATATTTAACAACATGCAGCGAAATACCTAGGTCCTTCCGTATTCTTTCCTTTTTTATTTAATCATATCCTGCCAGCTGATATAAGAATCATTGTTGATTGAAGGAGATGAAAGAAATACACGATTTCTCATGAAACTTAAATCAAAAGATTCATCCTCAAACACAATGGGTTTGCGTGATGAGAAACAAGGAAACGGGCTCTCCAAGTTCTGTAGTTTCTTATTTGGTCTGGGTTGAGGACCAATAAAAGCGTGAACAATACCTAAAATGGAGTAAGAGATTTGTACCTAAGAAAACCAGACAATAACTTTCTCTTCTTGCATTGGAGGTTCTGGAACGTAAGTATGACCATCTTTGAGAATATAATCTTTGTGTTTGGCAACAGAAGGAACTAGTGGTTGACGTTTAGTGAGGGAACCGAAAGCCATTGTTTTTCTTTAGAGTTTTTGAGTAGATGATGAAGTGATGTTGAAGACGCATAGGGTTTTAAAGCCTGAAAATTTGGGGGGGGGGGGGGGAGGGGGGAGAGTGGAAAGGAAAATGGAGTGGAGATATTTATATTCGTTTTGAGACTTTTAAGTTTACCTCTAAAAATCAGAACTTGTCATTTTTGTTTTCTTTATAAATTATTAATTAAATAATTTTTAATAACCTTAAACGGTTAAAAAGGGTTTTATGGCCCATGATGGCCTTTGAGTTTGTGATTGAATGATGACTAAGGGTATACATGTGCACTGATGTGACAGTTTGAAAAAAGTGGTCATGATGAATGTGACATCAACAAACTACCTTGAACAGTGTCGAGCATTTAATAAAAATGTCACATTTCTTCCATATTTTGCATATGATTGAAAATGGCATTTTAAGGGGCATTTGTTAGTTTATTATTTTCGACATTACACTAAGCCTGATTTGGAAGAGTCTCAAGAACATACCCACAAGATTATGATCTCTCTCTCTCTCTCTCTCTCTCTCTCTCTCTCTCTCTCTCTCTCTCTATCTATCTATCTATCTATCTATCTATCTCCCTCTCTCTAAAACATGTCCAGAACCTAAAAAAGGTTTGCACAAATTATTATTTCGACACATCCATCATATGTGGGGACTTAGTGTGTTTTTAAGATTAGAAATCCCCCAAACTAATGATGCTTCAATAACAACCATATGAATCAACTAGAGATTATCGATATATATAATTGAGATATTCAAAGACAATTATTAGCGTAGGTGATGGTTTGAAACAATTCAAACATTGAAGACGCGTGTAAGCCATGCAGGGGCCATCAACCTACATACTCAGAAATGTGTCGACTACTGAGCAAGTAGCCATTGTCGACGATTATTTTTCAATTGTATATATGTTGAATTTTTGCACTGTGATTGGAGTCTACAAATTTCATTAAGTTCTCTATAGAAATTGAATCCAATATGCAAGTCACAGTGATTCAGAGATTCAATGGGAAATGTATGACCATGCATACCATTTTATATTTATGCAAACATTTTACTTTCATTTTGTTTCATTATCCTCTTTGTTTCAATGACACTCTTATTACTTTTTGTTCTAAGTCCTCATGCTTTTATACACATTTCCATTTTTTTACGCTGGTCTTGAGTTCTCATAAATTCAGACAAGACCACTTTTTCAAACACATGAACTTTTCTCCAAACATCTACACATCAATCTGTCATCGAGATTTTTTTAATTTAATCTTTTAAGTAAACCAAACTCTTGATTGTTTATTAAAGACAATAAAAATAACGATAAACACAAAAATGCAACTAAAATTACATGTGACAAAACTACTTTTTTTTTTATTTACACTATAAAATGTGAAATAGTAATAAAATTGACGAGTTAAAACTAAATAAAATAAATGTAAAGAATCCCTTTATTTCTTAATTTGATACTTTTTTTTTATTAATTGGTATTTATTTGACTTAAAAAATATTTATTCTGCCACTAAATAATCAATTGTCAACATTAATACTAGGGATATCAATGGGTACGGTTTGTGCAGAGTACTATAGTATCCATCTCCATACCTGCGGTTGGAAAAAATCTCCATATCCGAGCTCATACTCACTTGGGTACCAACATTAGCACCCTTACCCATGTTTTATGGGTATTTAAGTACCCATACATGTTCCTGTTACCCGCAGTTCTAATAAAAATAAATGTATCAAGTTATAAAATATCATATCATTTTATGTTTTTAATAACATTTAAAGGTTTTCCAAAAATTATCATTGAATTATGAAATAAACGAACAATTATATTAAATATGTAATGGTTTAACATTGATGTAATTTTAAAAATTGATATATATATATATATATATATATATATATATATATATATATATATATATATATATATATATATATATATATATATATATATATATATATATATATATATATATATATATATATATATATATATATATATATATATATATATATATATATATATATATATATATATATATATATATATATCACTACGCCAGAGTTGACTTTTAGCAGCGCATACAAAGACAACGTTTTTTAAAAAAGCGATGCTAAAGAGTCATTAAAAAAAAAAGAAAAAAATTGCCTACCAAAGACAACGGTTTTTGATAAGCGCGGCTAAAAAAACCGCTGCTACAGTGTCATTAAAAAAAAAGAAAAAAAATTACCTACCAAAGACAACGCTTTTTAGTAAGCGCTGCTAAAGGGGTGTCCTATGAAAAAGCTGTTGTAGGTGGTACATAAGAAACAAAATTGCCTACCTACGAGAGCGCTTTTTCTGGAAAGCGCTGCTATATGGGGGTACTTAAGAAAGCGCTTTAGGAAGCGCTGCTATTTGTCATTGCTAAGGCACACATTTGAGAGCGCTTTCCTGAAGCGCTGCTAAAGCCATTAAAAAGCGCTGTTGTAGGTTTAGTTAGAATTAAATTTAAAATACCCACCAGAATTTTTAAAATAATTAGAACAGTACTCATCATATTTCTTTCCTTCTTCTCCTCTGGCGAACGTTAACGTTGCCCTACCCAATCCGACCGTCGCCCTCCTCCGTTGCATTTCGCCGCCATTCACCGTCCGTTAACGACAGCCTCCTCCGTTGCATTTCGCCACTATTCACCATCCGTTTATGACAACCTCCGTCCGTCTGTATTGCATTTCCGCCATTGTTATGGTATTTGAAGTTTTACTCTGGTTTTCTTTTTTACTTATCTTTTCACCATTGTTACTGTATAAAAACTTCTGTATGCATTGCATGTTATATATTTTGTATGTTTTAGATTGACAAACAAGAGTTTGGATTGAAACCAATGAATTGCCCTGGGAACTGTTTGGTGTTAATATATTTTGATTCAACTGATAAATTCAGAACAAGAGTAAAATTAGAAACCAGGTGAATAGGACCAATAAATTACGATAGTGAGAGATTGAAGGTTAGTCGATAGTGAGACATGAATAGTATCAAAAAAGTGAAGTTAGTGTGTAAAAGTTGTACAAATATGGTGATGGTTGTAAGGAAAGGATTTTATGGCGAAAGAGTTATGTTTGATTTTCGCTGTAAGTTGTAGTTTGTTGTGTGTTCATGTTCACGTAATGGAAGAGAGTAAGACCATGAAAATTAGTGATGAGTTTACATGAGGATGAATGTTAGTGTTGTTAAGTGATGGCTTGGTGGTAGATTGTTTTGCAAGGTGAATAAAGAATGGAAGAGATTGATAAAAGTTGTACAAATGGAGAATGAATACAATCAAAAAAGGAAGTGAGAAACCCATGTTAAACGTTTTAATATGATTTGTTTTGGTGGATTATCTAGTATTTTTGTTTTGGTTAATTATTAATATGATTTTAATAAAATTTATATTTGTCTGTTATAGGGGTTACCTGTGAAGAGCAAGGTTGTGATCGTTTCCAAGCATCCTACTGCGTAGCTTTCTTAGAAGTTAGTGATTTCTTTACAGGTATTCTCTGTTTTTGTTTAACTTTCATAGTTTAGTTTAGACTACTCAATTAGTATGGATACAAAATGGATGTCTGCTAGTCAATTGTCAAAAGAGTACGAGAATGGGGTATCGAAATTCATTAAGTTTGCTGTTGAACACGCCAAAGACCCCAGTAGGATCGCATGTCCTTGCTTAGGTTGCTATTATGGGCGTCGAATTGACGCTGTTCAGTTGGAATCTCATTTATTGAGACATGGAATTGATCGAAGTTACACGTGTTGGACATTACATGGTGAGATAAGTAACGAGAATGTTGAACCCCGGAATAATACGACCTATGCTTCAAAGGACAATGACAGGGATACATATGATTATGATCGAGTCGAAGAGATTGCAGAAGCACTTGAAGAAGATCTTCAAGATTGTCCCAATATGTTTGAGAGGTTGGTAAGCGATGCAGAGAAACCATTGTATAAAGGTTGCACTATTTTCACAAGATTGTCCACGGTATTAAAGTTGTAAAACTTAAAGGCGGGTAATGGATGGTCGGATAAAAGTTTCACAGAGTTGTTAGCCCTACTTCAAGAGATGCTTCCGGAGGATGATGTTCTTCCCAATCGAACTTATGAAGCTAAAAAAATGTTATGCTCTATTGGCATGAGCTATGATAAGATACATGCTTGTCCAAATGATTGCATTTTGTTTCGAAATGAATATGCATCATTAAACGAGTATCCTAAATGCGGTGTATCTCGGTATAAGAAAAAGTTGTCACCAGCAAAAGTCTTATGGTATTTTCCTATAATTCCGAGATTCAGACGCATGTTTCGTAGTGAAACAGACGCAAAACAGTTTACTTGGCATGCAGATGATAGAATTATAGATGGGAAGTATCGACATTCGGCAGATTCACCACAGTGGATGAAAATTGATAATGATTATCCTGATTTTGGAGAAGAAGCTAGAAACCTTCGCTTGGCATTATCGACTGATGGAATGAATCTGCATGGTCTGCAGAGTATCTCACATTCCACCTGGCCTGTAATTATTATGATTTATAACCTACCTCCATGGCTATGTATGAAGCGTAAGTACATGATGTTATCTATGTTAATTTCTGGCCATAAACAACCAGGGAATGACATAGACGTATACCTAACACCTTTAATTGAAGACTTAAAGAGTTTGTGGGAGAACGGTGTGGAGGTTTATGATGGATATAGGAAAGAAAGTTTCAATTTGAGGGCGATGTTGTTTGGCACAATTAATGATTTTCCATACAGAAATCTATCGGGGTATAACATTAAAGGTCAATATGTGTGTCCTATATGTGAAGAAAACACAGATTGGACGCGGTTGGAATTTGTTCAGAAGAATGTCTTTCTTGGTCATCGTAGATTCTTAAATTCTAGTCATCACTACCGTGGGTGGAGAAAAACATTCAATGGAAATTCAGAACAACGTAGAGCTCCACCTACATTGACCGGCGAACAAATTTTTTAAAAGGTGCAAGATGTGAGTACTCAGTTTGGCAAGTCTTTTGCACATACTATTGTCACACGTGGGTGGAAGAAGAGGTCAATTTTGTTTGAGTTCCCGTATTGGAAGTCGTTGTATGTAAGACATTTTCTTGATGTTATGCATATTGAAAAAAATGTATTTGAAAGTGTTATTGGTTCGTTACTCAATATACAAGGAAATTCTAAGGATGACCTTAAAGCAAGAAAGGACTTGGTAGCAATGGGAATAAGAAATGAGTTAGGACCCTTGAAGAAAGGAAATCGCACATATCTACCACCTGCTGCTTATACTTTATCTAGAAAGGAGAAAAAGATATTGTGTAAGTTTCTGATTGAAGTTAAAGTTCCAGAAGGATACTCTTCAGATATTAGAAGACTTGTTTCTATGAAAGACCTCAAGTTAAAGAGTTTAAAGACACATGATTGCCATGTTATAATGGAACACTTTCTACCAATAGGTATACGTTCTATTTTGCCAGAAAAAGTGAGAGGCGCAATAACTATATTGTGTTTTTTCTTCAGATCAATTTGTAGTAAGGTGATCGATCCTGCGATCTTACCATCATTGCAAAAAGAAATAGTTATTACTTTGTGTGAGCTTGAAATGTATTTTTCTCCATCATTTTTTGACATAATGGTACATCTAGTTGTCCATCTTGTGAAAGAGACACAATTGTGTGGACCAGCTTATATGAGATGGATGTACCCTGTTGAACGTTATATGAAAATATTGAAAGGGTATGTGAAAAACCGAAGCCGACCAGAGGGATGTATTGTTGAACGATACATTGTTGAAGAAGCTATTGAGTTTTGTACTGAATATTTGTCCAACGTTCAATCCATTGGCCTCCCAAAATCTAATGTTGTTGAAAAAATAGTAGGTAAACAGTTAATTGGAAATAAAGTTGTGACAGTTTCAAGGGAAGAACGGGAGCAAGTGCATTTGTATGTTCTGCACAATGACATTGAGGTTGAGCCGTATGTTGAAATGCACAAGGACGTTCTCCGATGTTTAAATCTGAATCGAAATGAAAATTGGATAGTACGTAAGCACAATCGAAGTTTTATAACATGGTTCAAAGATCATATTTTTTCAAAGTTTTATTCTGATCCCGCTTCAATAACAGAAAGGTTGAGATGTTTAGCATATGGTCCAAGTTTGCATGTGTTTTCTTATAGCGCATACGTAATTAATGGATACACATTTTATACCAAAGAACAAGATGATAATAGTACAATGCAAAATAGTGGTGTCACCGTGCTTGCCGAAGCAATGCACATTTCAAGTGTGAAGGACTTAAACCCCAAATATGCGAATCTGTCGTATTTTGGTGTTATCGAGCGCATTTGGGTGTTTTATTATGAAAAGTTTCAGATTCCTATCTTTGGATGCAAGTGGGTTGAAAGTAATAGTGGCATACGAATGGATAAGTCAAGATTTTTGCAAGTGGATCTTAATAAGGTGGGGTACAAAGATGAGCCTTTTATTCTAGCCACGAAAGCTAAACAAGTGTTCTATGTCACTGATCCGACAAGTACGAAATGGTCTATAGTTCTTTTTTCCAACAAAGTAATCGATGATAACATTGGAGACAAGGGGGATGTTGATGTTGAGAAGGAATCTTATATTATAGATGATCCAGATGAGAATATTAGAGCGGACGAATCATATATTAGAAATGATCATAACGAGGGAATTTGGATCAATCCATCCGTCTGTGTTGTTAAGAGACAAGTAAACCACGTTCCAACTAAGAAAAGGAAGAGATCTTAGTGACAAAGGTACTTGTTAAATTACATATTGTCTCATTGAATAAAATTACATATTTCTATCATGCAATACAATTACATATTACGTCATTCAATAAAACTATGTATGTGTTTCTCTTATTTATACATTTCTTATGTACATATTTCTTATTTACATATTTGCATGTCATTCATTTGATACTTTGGTTTTTCTGAATTACAGGTATTATGGCCAACAATGAGGAAACATCACATGATGGAAACGAAACAACAAAAGACATTGAAGGCGATATCAAAAAAGGAATAACGATTATGAAAAAAATCATTCGTGCGAGAGATAAGGGTGTTAAGTATGATGTGCATTGGAATGAAAGAGATCAATTAGTTGAACCTAACGGTGCGATGCTGACAAGTTACATTGGAGCACTTGTACGTTCGCAAATTCCGATTACTTGCGATAATTGGAGAATTCAATCGCTACAACCGGCTAAAGACAAAATTTGGAGCGATATACAGGTATGATACTTGATTATTTTTAATTATGTTGACGGTTACATCTTTAAATTAATTATACTAACATGTTATATGTATGTGTATTTGTTTGCAAAGATCTTTTAATATTGATGATTGTAGAAGAAAATACTGTCTTCAATTGGCCGGTAAACGATTGAGGGGATTCAGAGCGTTTTTAACGAACAAGTTTCTCAAAGATTCTGATGGAAACTTTGTTGACTCGGAGCGTCCAAAGAAGTACGCTGATCTGATTTCGGAAGAAGAATGGGAGACATTTGTTGCGAAGAGAAGAACCAAAGAATTTTTAGTAAGTACAACTTATCATGAATAATGTATAGTATATATACTTCTTCCACAAGAGTTCTGATATGACTTAAACTTGTTTTTTCAGGTTGTGAGTGGCGTTAATCGGCAACGGGCATCAAAACCCGTGTATCCATACAAAAAAGGGCGTTTGGGATATGCACGCTTAGAACAAAAAATAGTAAGTATATATAAATGCTTTAATATGATATAGTTACCAAAATTAGTAAGTATATATAATAGTATATGAATGGTTTATTATCCGTCTTAATATACAGATAGAAGAGGAGAAAAGTGATGCAACATCTCTTCCGGACCATGTTGTGTGGAAGGCTGCCCGTGTGGGAAGAGATGGAGTCGTTCAGGAAGAAGTTCAACAAGTGTTTGAACGATGTGTAAGTACAACATTAGTTTTGTCAGTAACTGATCAAAAGTGTATAATATATTTATATATGCTTTTATCTATATTTTAGGA
The DNA here is from genome assembly GCA_963859935.3 of Lathyrus sativus. Classification (NCBI taxonomy): domain Eukaryota; kingdom Viridiplantae; phylum Streptophyta; class Magnoliopsida; order Fabales; family Fabaceae; genus Lathyrus; species Lathyrus sativus. The sequence continues at coordinate 420,993,314 of OZ012736.1, read as the reverse complement.
GACGTTATCCTAGAGTATAACTTCAGTTGAGGACGAGGATTTCAGGAGCATATTGAGTCGGGTGTTAAATATCCCTGAATATTCTGGGCGCGTGAGGGGTAAGAGATTTGGCATCACTCCATCACAGTTGTATAAGAAGCCAACGAAAAAAAATCCTACCAATAAAGAAGTGATGGATACGTTGGAGGAATTGAAAGCCCAGATTTGGGAATTACAAAAGGACAAAGAAAGATACATGTCGGAAAGGCGCGGTCCAGAGGGTAAAGATGCTAGTGAAAAAGATAGTATCGGTTGTCCGCAGAAGCTTCCAGAGGTAATTGTATATATTACATTGAATTTAATTTAGCACAATTTTCTTAATTGACACATTAATCGACATCATTATTTGTTTAGGGCATTTCACCTTGTCGGCTATATTTATCGTCACCGACTTATCGCTTGGTTGGCAAGGGAAAGGTGCATAACAATGTGGGAGAACTACTTCACCATAAACCGCTCCCTCCTAGATTTTTAAAAGTATCGGTTGATATTGCGTTAGAGGGGGGTGCGTTGTTGCCTATACCAGATGAAGTTTCAGACGCAACAGTGGTGGGAGACGCAATAGGAGCGTATGTTGCATGGCCGGCAAATCTCATTCACATAGATGATGAGGTATGTTGAACACCATTATGAACCTAGCTTGTAATATTCAAATGTGAAAACGACCCATAGATGAAAGTTATTCTTACATTTACATTTTCTTATTTACATGATGATTTTAGACTCCTACAAAATCCAAATCAAAAGATGATAGAATTATAGTGCGGGATACCGATTCAGCTGCATCAAAGAAACAGGTACTAATACAGTTACATGGTTATCTTATTATACATTAATTACTGAACTTATATATGACTTTTAGGTTTATGATCAGCAGTTGCAACAAATCAGCAAGGGTAAGATGCCTGAAACGTCCAAGGTGCCCAACAAAAAAAAGACCGAATAAAAAAAAAGCATCTGTTCCTTGATTTAGGATGTGCCTTGAAACATATTTAGGAACAACAGATGTGATTGAGGGTGGCATCCGTCAAATACCTATGGAAGAAGGTATTTTCGGTTTTGAATATCCCGAAACACTTGCTAAGGAGGATTTTGACCAAGTTTTCCAACATTCTGAATTGGGCGTCGGTGTTATACATTCCTACATCAGGTACTCCGATCCATTTTAATTAAATAATTGAACATTTTAAAATTTGGTCATTTAACTGAATATTCTAATGTTGATTATGTTTTTCTTTTAGGCTTCTGTATGACAAGTTGTTGGTCCCGCATGATTTGACTTCCATATTCACATTCTTATCTGCTAGTTGTATCAGCGCACGGGCAATAGAGCACACACCAGATACAGTCAAAGATTACATGGTCCAAAGATTTATGGCTGCGACTATAGAGAAGTTGTTCTTGTTGCCATATAATACTGGCCATGGGTTAGATTTTATTCTAAATTCATTTATTATAATTATTCGATTTTTGCCATTAATCTATATAACATTTCCGTCTAAACTGTTGTCTTATTTTATAGTGGACACTGGTTGTTGGTCGCGATTAATCTGATGAAAGAAATAATGTATTATATAGATTCATTGGATGGCGATACAACAAAATATCCTGATCTGAAGAATATGGTTGATACGTAAGTGATGAGATATACTGTTCTGAATAGTTATATATCTTTATTTATTATGTGACATTGTTCTAAATATGCGTTTATATTATGTTAGAGTTATACAAATATTCAGAGCACAAAGAGATGCAACAGTGTCAAAAAGCAAGGCTAACAACATCAGCTGGATCAGAGTGGAGGTATATTTTCCCATGTTTGACTGTTATAGTGGTTCTACTTGATAAAACTATTTAAACTATATATCCTGGTAAATGTTCGTTTGTTTTATCCATTTACAGTGTCCTCGTCAGCGCAATGGAATTGACTACGGATATTTAGTATTGCGCTTTTTGAAGGAAATTATTCTTTCAGGTCAAATAGAGATTGCAATCATGGTATGGATCAATTCATAAGTTATATGATTCATTTTGATAATTAACCGATATTTCATCTGAGTAATTAGTTTTAAAATTAAATCATGCATGTTCTGTTATATTATGTAGTACTTTGATGAATACAAGTGCGGTACTTACTCGAAAGCAAGATTGAAAGAAATTAAGGAGGACTGGTGTCAATTTATTCTTGAGTTGAGAATTGTATAACGTATCTATTTGTAAAGTTATCGAATTTGTAATTATATGTAAATTGAATGTATTTGTGATGTTGTAATATATTTAAGCAGGTTTATGTGTATTAAAATGGTTATGGGTAAAGTGATGAATACACATAAATAAGGCCAAAGTAATTGTTATATATAAGGGCAGACTGTTGAATTAAATGCCTGAATTATAAGCAGGGAATGTAATTGTTATAAGCAGGTTTATTGAAAAATATATAACAAATGTGATTATTTAAAAAAAAAAATTTAAAATCGTGAAGAATAGACAGCGCTTTTAAAAAAAGCGCTGCTAAAGGGGGCAAAGAGAGGCCAAAAAAGCGCTGCTATAGGTTGGAAGGGGGGGGGGGTCTAAGAAAGCGCTTTAAAAAAGCGCTGCTATAGAGGGGGGGGTCAAAGAAAGCGTTGCTAAAGGGGGGAGGGGAAAGCGCTGCTATAGGGTAAAAAAAGCGCTGCTAAAAGCGTTGCTGAAGGGAGGAGAAAGGGGAATAGGCAGCGCTTTAGAAGCGCTGCTATAGGGTAACAAAAGCGCTGCTAAAAGCGTTGCTGAAGGGAGCCTTTAGCAGCGCTTTTTCCATAAAAAAAACGTTGCCTTTACCTTTAGCAGCGCTGCTAAAGTTCTTTTTTGGCGTAGTGTATATATATATATATATATATATATATATATATATATATATATATATATATATATATATATATATATATATATATATATATATATATATATATATATATATATATATATATATATATATATATATATATATATATATATATATATATTGTAGATATGAGGCAGGATGGGTATGAAGGTGTCCATGCCTGCACTCATACTCACTTATTTAAATGGGCAATTACTCGTGTTTGTCGCCATACTCATTTTTACGGGTTTTTACCTACTCATTGTAAGTATATTTATAAATATCCATTAAGAATGGACCAAATTGTCATTCCTAATCAACACAATGGTTTTAAGTAATTTAAATAATTTTAATTTTAATTTTAAACATTATTTAGAAGTCAATTTGAGACTCCTAAGAGCATCTTTAATGCAGGTTTTTAATAGTTAAATTTTTTATAGTTAACGATGATTATAAAGAATTTGCATTGGAATGGCTATGACATGACATTTAATTCACTAACTTTTAGTTTCCGACAATTATATAGCTAACGTATGCTATATAATTTGGGTCCACAAAAAATTTGCAATGAATATTTTATGTATTTTATTTAAAATAATTAAATTAATGTTAACTTCAATAAAAATATAATTACAATTAAAAAATATAAAATATAGGGTCAAGTTTTAGTTTTGTATAAGCTACTATCATTAAAGTAAACACAACTCAAATCAAGTATAAATTTTTTAAATCATACAAATCACTTTGGACCCACAAAAAATATCTTAGTTTATCCACTTAAGATACTCCCACTAAAAATGCTCTAATAAATTGGTTGCTAAACTAAATTTGCTACCAAATTAGTAAGAATGTATAATGTTTTATTAACTGCTATAAAAATTAGAGTTATAAAGTGGTCTTTTTTAGGATGTATACAGGTTGGATTGAATCGGATTTGGCCTGATCCATTATCCAACCGTTGAATCTTTATTAGATTGAGTTCGTCGTTCAACCCGCAATTTTACTATCAAAACTGACCTAAATTGAGTCGTTCATTTATGAATTGAGTTGAGTTGGATTCGTAGATTGTGTTTCAAATTATATATATATATATATATATATATATATATATATATATATATATATATATATATATATATATATATATATATATATATATATATATATATATATATATATATATATATATATATATATATATATATATTATGATTCTTTTTGTCAGGTAAAAAACAATATAACACAACTCAATAAATTCACTAATTTATAACATTAAAATTCAATGAAAAACGTCACATAATATCTAATAAAATTCATCAAACGACCAAGGACAAATCCAGACATTACATACTGCTGTGGCTAAGCATGACATAAAGTATAGCCTAATTATATTAAAGATAATAAATAATATTATTTAATGAAGTACATTTACAATGAAAATCGCCTACTATCAATTTCTTGAAAATGAGCTAAAATAACATCATTGTTAATTGTTCCAAGAACATCTCTTTCTATAAATGTTATATGACAATTATTGAACCATTGATCACTCATTTTGTTACATAGCGGACTTTTCATAAACTTCATAGTTTAAAAAACATGTTCCATGCTTACAGTTGCTACCGGCAAGACTAAAGCCAACTTCAGAAGCTTATAAACCATATCAAATGTGTTGCACTTATTTGTTTCGACAAGTTTTGCGAAAATATCTGAAAGTCTTTTTAACTTTGCAAAAATAAACTTAGTAGTTATAAGAGATGTTTTTACACTAACACGAAATTTGAAATTCATTTGCTTAGCTCGATTAACAAGCGCAACCTTAATACTTTGGTTTGGGTTCATGAGAGCGTAGTTCATACGCACACAATCAACATGAATTTTGAAAGAAGCAGCATGATTATCCATTTTTGAGCATTCTTATAGTCACCAAACCACTCTCCCACAAAGTGATCCTCCTCGTATTTAAAGATATTTTTATACAAAAGACATGGCAAACAAAATTCTAGGTCCTTAAACAAAATTCTTCTTCTTCAACGTTTACTTTCTTTCTTTCTTTCTAAACTTTTCTTTCATTGTCATTATGTGGGTTGGAACAATCTTGAGATTAAGATTGATTAAGTGAAATTCTCCATAGATTGTAGTTGAATTTCCAACATCTGGTATCTAGAGCTCCGGTTACAATTCAAGGAAGGAAAATTATGATGGCGATGAATCATCCAAACGGTCACTTTTCCGTCAAACCTTCCAATTCTCAAGAAAGATAATTATGACAATTAGTGCAAGCAGATTAAGGTGGTTTTCTGTTATCAAGATCTTTGGGATCTTGTGAAAGGAGGAGTAGCACCGCTTGTAGAAAACGCGACAGATCAAGAAAAGGCTGCATTCAACGAATTGAAGAAGAAAGATTATAAAGCTATCTTTATAATCCATTAATGTATAGATCCAAATAATTTTGAAAAGATTAGTGATGTAGAATCAGTGAAGGATGTATATGAGATTCTTGAAAATTTGTTTGGAGGCACAGAAAAGGTGAAAAAGACGAGGTTACAATTTCATAAGAGAACCTATGAATTGCTTCATATGGAAGAAAATGAAAGTATAGCAGATTTCTTCACTAGAGTTACAAAGCTGGTGAATCAAATCAAGGTATATGGAGAAGTGTTGACATCACGATAAGTTGTTGAAAAGATCTTGAGGTCATTAGCTCCAAAGTTCGACCATGTGGTAGTAGCCATAGAAGAGTCAAAATACTTGTTAGTATTGATGAAGGAAGAGCTTCAAAAGGCACTTGAATCTCATGAACAAGGATAGCTGATAGAGCTGCAGGAAAGTCGAAGAGTGATATGGCTTTACAGGCTGAGTCAGAAAAGGAAAGGAAAGGCAAAGGAAGCTGGAATGGCAATAAAGGTAGAGGAGACTACAACAATTCGACTGGTTGAAATCAACAGGAAGGAAACTGGTCGAATCAGAGAAACCCCTGGAACCAAAGCAACCAAAGAGGTGGTGTTACAGGTAGAGGAAGATGTGGTGGACGAAAGTCTAACAAAAGTCACATTTAGTGTTTCAATAGTCAGAAGTATGGTTACTATTTTAGTGAATGTTGAGAAAAAAAAGGAATCAAGAAACTAATGCAAAGATGGTGAAGCATGAAGAAGAAGAGATGTTGCTAATGGTCACAACAAGAGACGAAGAGAGATTCTAGGACCAGTGATACTTGGTCTCGAGATGCACATCACACATGATTGGAAGGAAAAACTGTTTTGTTAACATGAAGCCCTCGTTGAAGAACATGGTAAAATTTGCAAATGACAATACTCTAGCAGCTGAAGGTATTGACGATGTTTTGATTATGGGGAAAGATGGGAAGAGGTTAACGATTTCCAATGTGTTGTACATACCAGACATGAACAGTAATTTGTTCAGTATATGATAGCTAGTCGAAAAGAACTACAAGGTGTCGAACAAAGACAAGATGATGAGAATTCTCGGTGTAAATGGTAGGTTGATCTTGAAGGCTCTAATGTCTCAAAATAAGGCATTCAAGATTGAAATCAATATGATGGAGCACAAGTGCCTAGCAATTGTAGCCAACAGAGATGAATGGTTATGGCACTTCCGACTAGGTCATCTTAACTTCAATGACATCAGAGAGATAAAGAGGAGAAATATGGCTTAAGGATTACCTGAAATCGACATTCCAAGTAAAGTTTGTGAAAAGTGTGTTTAGTCGAAACAACACAAGAATAGCTTCAGCAAGGATGCAGGAAGAAAGTCGAAGGAAATTCTGGAAGTCATATACTCTGATGTATGTGGTCCAATCTATGTGGATTCGATTGCAGGAAATAGATACTTTATCACATTCATAGATGATTATAGTCAAAAGTTGTGGACTTACCTTATCAAGAAGAAAAATGATATGATCAATGTATTTGCCTGATTCAAATCTATGGTCGAAAGACAGAGTGGCCGAAAGCTGAAAATTATGAGAACCAATGGTGGTGAAGAGTATATGTTGAAAGAGTTAGATGCATTATGTGAAAAAGAATGGATTTTACATGAGGTGGTGCCACCCTACACTCCACAGCAAAATGGAATTTCAGAAAGAAAGTACAAAACCATCATGAACATGCATAGTGAGAAGTATGTTGAATGGAAAGCATCTATCTAAAAAATTATGGGAAGAAGCAGTTTCGATAGCAACATACATATTAAACAGATGTCTGATGAAGAAGCTTGAAGGAATCACACTAGGAGAATGTTGGCCTGGTGTTAAGCCTAGGCTCAGTCACTTGAAGATGTTTAGATCTATAGCACATAGAAATGTGCCATATCAGTTGAGAAGAAAGCTTGATGATAAGTCGAATAAGATGATTTTGATAGGATATTATTCGACTAGAGGTTACAAGTTGTTCGACCTAGTGAATAAGCAGGTAGTGATCAGCAGGGACGTGATCATAGATGAGCTTAAAGAATGAGATTGGACTAAGAATGTCAAGAAGGATTAAGTGAGAATCTCTTGTGAAGAACCAACCACTGAAGTGAAAGTGAAGTTCGATAGGAACAAGTCAGAGATGAAGCTGGCCCAAGCATACCTCGACGAACAAGACACGTGTCTGCAAGGTTGCAAGAATGTGTGATTACATCAGATGACATGGTCGATGAAGAAGGTGAGCTATTAATATATGCTTTCTACGGAGATGTCGAACCAATCAATGCAGATGAGGCATTGAAAGATTTAAAGTGGGTGAAAGCAATGAATAAGGACTTAGACTCCATCGAAGTCAACAACATCTAGTCACTTGTCAAATTGTCTCAAGGCAAGAAGGCAATTGATGTGAAGTGAGTTTACAAGGTGAAGGTGAATCCTAAAGGAGAAGTAACTCGACACAAGGTGAGACTTATGGCGAAAGGATTTCTTCAAAAGGAAGGAATTAAATTCGATGAAGTTCTTGCATCTATTGCTAGGATTAAAACAATCAGATTGGTTGTTGATATAGCAAATATGAACAATTGGCACACATGTAAGATGGACGCGAAGTATGTATTCCTTAATAGCCCCTTAGACGAAGAAGTTTATATTGTACAACCAGCTGGATTTGTGAAACGAGGCGAAGAAAGAAAGGTGTATAGGCTGCATAAAGCCCTGTATGGACTTAAGCAAGCTCCAAGAGCTTGGAATAAGAAAATTGACAGCTTATTAAGGGAGAAGGAATTTGTGAAGTGTACAAATGAGCATGGAGTGTATGTAAGAAGAAGAAGTAGTGAATTGCTTATACTATGCCTCTATATCGATGACTTACTGATAACAGGAAGTTGCAAGAAGGAGATCAAAGATTTCAAACATAACCTAAGTGAGGAGTTTGAAATGTAAGACTTGGGAAATCTCTCATATTTCCTTGGCATTGAATTCTACAAGAGTAGTAGAGGTTTGATTATGCACCAAAGAATATATGTAGGCAAAATACTCAAGAGATTTGATATACAAGACTACAACCAAACTTTGACTCCAGCTGAGACCAAATTGCAACTATCGAAGGATTCAGATGAAGATGATGTCGACCTAACCCAATATAGAAGACTTACTGGGTCACTTCGATACCTTTGTCATACAAGGCCTGACTTAGCATACAATGTGGGTATGGTAAGTAGATTCATGCAGAAGCCAAAGGTAACACAACTAGCAGTGACGAAGAGAATACTAAGGTATCTGAAAGGGACTCTTGACTATGGCATTTTGTTTCCTACAGCTGATGAAGGAAGAGAATGCAAGTTAGTGAGATACACCAACTCTAGTTGGTGTAGTGATGCTAAGGATAGAAAATCCACAGCTGGTTATGTGTTTATGCTAGGTGGTGCGCCAATTGCTTGAAGTTCGAGAAAGGAGCCACTAGTGGAATTTTTATCATGTGAAGCAAAATATATATATGTTTCTCTTTGTGCATGTCAAGCAACCTGGATGGTGAATCTTGTCAAAGAGATCATAACGATGAGTCATGGAGCAATCACCATGAAGATCGACAACATGTCAGCTATCAACTTGGCGAAGAATCTAATAGCACACAGTTAAAACAAACACATCAAAATGAGGTTCCATTATCTTCAAGAGCAGGTAGTAGAAGCAAAGATGAACTTCGAACACTGCAGAGTTGAGAATCAGATTGCAGACATCATGACGAAGGGAGTGTCAGTCGAAGTGTTCAAGAAGCTAAGATCTATGATGAATATAGATAGTTTAGACATGATGACTTAGATGGTGTGTTAAATATGTAATTTATTGTTTTAGAAAGATTAAATTTGATTTAGAAAGATCATATTTGATTTAGAAAGATTAGATTAGACATTTTTGTAAATAGGGAGAAACTCTTATAGGGAGAAACTTTTATAATTTGGGATTTAGCTTGGGGTGAAAGCTAACCTAAATCTATAAATAGGAAGAAACTCTTATTTTGTAAACATCGCATCATATTTTGTAATTCACAGTTTGCAGTTGCAAATGAAATAACAGAATTTCCACAGTTTGTGGGCAGAGAGTTCTCTGTAGAAAATTGTTCATCTTCTTCTTCTCCAATGTTTACTTTCTTTCTTTCTAAACTTTTCTTTCATTGTCATTACTTGGGTTGTGTTAGTTCCATGATTCTATGAGTGTCCATGGTTCTATGATTGGCTAAATTTTGGTAAAATATGATTCTGCACTGATGTTAAGAAAGATGTCATAACATCCACTTCTACTATTATGACAGTACTGCTGTCAGGTGTTTTAATCAGGATGTCATGACATCGCTGTCTGGTACAGCAAGAGCTGATGACAGTACTGCTATCATGTGTTTTAATCAGGATGTCATTACCAATGTCATAACATTGCTGTCTAGTACAGCAGGAGCTGATGACAGTACTGTTGTCATGTGTTTTAATCAGGATGTCATTACCAATGTCATGACATCGTTGGAGATACTATTTTGTATCACTTGACAGAAGTGGTTTGGTTTGATGAGATCCTGTTGGATATATCTCATCAAGTGTGTGCAGGTCAAAGATATTCATAACATGAAAGTGCAGATTTAATAGGTGTTCATAAAAAGGATCTCTGAGACTTTTTTTGGAAACTATAATATATTTGTTTCTACTGTTATGAAGAAGATTCTGCAGGAGTGTACTGCAGGGTGAGTTTGGTCATCTAAGAACAAAGTGTGTTGGATGTCATGCTGAATGTTATGACATCAAGTGTATGACATCGGGGCGCGTGTTTAGGTTTACTGTTATATTGCAAGAGAAAACTCATGCTATACTTCAGGAAACCTGTTATGACTCCTTAGTTATCTCAGGCAAGATTCTAGTCAGGGCTGGGCATAACATGAAGCAGCTGTGACCTAATTCGCAGCATCTGAATTATGGAAATTAGGCTAACTTGGTTAAACCTAATTTATGTTGTTTTTTATCAGCTCAAGCTCAGTCTGCATTGCTATTTATGGAGGCGCAGAAGCAAGGGAAATTAAGCACTCACAACAAGAAAAACTTGAGTGTAAAATAAAGGCTTAGGGCTTTGAGAGTCTTTTGTGTGTGACCTTGTAAGTCACCCTTTATATCTTTGGATGCATCGTGGTAGACATGTTTAGGCTGCTATTAGTACAGTGTTAATTGTTCACTCAAAGCTTTTAAGCAAGAGTGTGATTATGAGTGAAGAGTTATGTTTTTCACGTGTATTTGTGTGTCTTCGGAATACTTGTATACCAAGCAATTATTTGCTGTATGATTGTATTGGTATAGAGTTCTTAAGCTGTCTGTTAAGTGTGTTACTCAAAGCTTTTAAGCAACAGTGCATTGTTCTTGATTGAAGCTGTTAAGCAAAATCAAGTATTGTGACTTTGAAGAGTTTCTTCTAAAGTCTTCTTTTGCATTGAATTGTTTATCTATGCTATGATTGAGGAGGAGTGAGAGGTGTCTCTTGTCTAGTGGGTTCTAGGCAGAAATTGCATTGGGTAGAGATTAAGTGAGGGGTTGTAAACGGGGAGTTTAGCTCTGAATTAATTCTGCTAATAGTGGATTTTCTTCCTGGCTTGGTAGTCCCCATATGTAGTTGATGTTGCACCAAATTGGGTTAACAATTCATTGTGTTATTTATCTTTCAACATTTACAATTCTGCACAATTTAAATGGTTAGGTAAATAAGTCTGTCAGTCTGCAGATGTGTCGTACCTAAAAAAAGCACGATCCTTCGCGAATGGTCGCGGAAAACACAGAGTCGCCACCGAACTTTATTTATCCTGAAAAGGGAAAGGAAAATATCGATAAAACCTTTAGGGAAAGAACATGGTCATCGCAACCAAGTTCTAGGTTCGGGAGTCGGTTACATGAGGGGAAGGTATTAGCACCCCTCACGTCCGTTGTACTCAACGGGAACCTCTTGATTCGATTCGTAAGAAATATTAACCTCGTTTGTTTGTGTTCTTCCAATATAAAATGTGTAAAGGTAAATATAAAGAGTTAGATTGTTAAGGAGAAAGGGGTGGTTTTAGAAAAGAGTGCTCGCCAAGGATTAGGGCCCTTGTGCCTACGTATTTTCACTTGAAAATAAGTGAAGAATCAGAGCATCCGTAGTTCGTGGGACTACGGGAAAAGAAAATGTCGGAATTGGGGAAATGTGAAGGAAATGTGCTCGCCAAGATCATCGCAATCTTGTGCCTACGTATTCTCGTTAACAGACGAGAAATCAGAGCAGCCGTAGTTCGGCCACGGTTAAAAGAGTTCGACTTAACGAATGATACTTAGTCGTATTCGACAGAAAATATTGCTTTATCTAAACTAGTGAAGAGAGGACGCTTGCACCACTTTGAATGGATTTCCATATATCAACATTCATGGGGAACACGCCACTTATATTGACTCAAATAGGTTACGGACGAAGCAATATTTTGCGTCATTCTCAAGACACCATATCTCTCGTTTTAGGAAAAGGTTTTACGGTTCGCACGACGGCGAGAAATTGAATTTGGGAAGTTTATGTTTGAAGAGAATGTATTTGAATAGATTTTAGGGTTTTGATCGCACGAGGGCGAGGAAGCGAAAATGACTTATTAGATGTTTAGCTAGAGGTGACGATTACCTGAAGCTTAAGAAAGGCTTCTAGGGCCCAAGTAATCGGGAAAGCGAGTCAAAGGCTTGACTCTCTCTCTTTTTCATCTCAAATGTGAAAGGATAATATGAAGTTCGAGTAGACGGATCGGATGACGATTACTCGAAGCTTAAGAAAGGCTTCTCGGGCCCAAGTAATCGGGAAAGCTAGTCAAAGGCTTGACTCTCTCTCTTTTTCATCCTTAACGGAGAAGGGAATTGATGATATTAAACGATGGAATATGGTTGAAATATTTTAAATGGATGAGGATTACTTGTAACTTAAGAAAAGCTTCTCGGGCCCAAGTAATCCGGAAAGCGAGTCAAAGGCTTGAATCTCTCTCCTTTTCATCTTATATTAAGAAATGATTTTGATATAATTAACGTGACTTATGAATGACGATTACTTGAAGCTTAAGAAAGGCTTCTCGGGCTCAAGTAATCGGGAGAGTGGGTCAAAGGCTTGACCCTCTCTCTTTTTCATCTAAGTGTTTAGAAAAATAAGATTTAATTTCGTCGTATTGTACATCTTTTAGAGAAGACAATTGTTTGGACTTAAGAAAGGCTCCTCGAGCCCAAACAATCGAGAAGAGAAATCAAAGGCTCGATTCCAACTCCCTTTTCATCTTTATCGAAATTATGTTTAAATAGGATTAAGTATATTAATTTGATTTGATAAAAAGCTCGATGGGAATCGAAGTTTAAATTTAGAACAAATGAACAGGAAATTAAATTGAGTTTTAATCATGTATACTAGCAAAGTGGACTAGTCTTCTAAATGACCAACTATAAATAATTGATCAAATAGGTGTCACTGTAAAGAAGCCCAGGATTAAGCTTTAAAATGTTGTGTCTGTGACCAAAAGGTTGATGGCGAAGCTTTGAAAGCACTCGACTTACAGGATAGAAAATGGCTCGATAAGTCGAGAATTTATTTAAAAGGATTTAAAGTATAAATAAAACAAAAGCGATAAAAATTATTCGAATGGGGATATAATATAATGAAATAGATGAATAGAACTTACTCGAATGCGTGCGTGTTGTAGCGCGACAAAAATCATCTAAAGCATAAGAACTTTTAATAGCATATCAACATTGAATTGTCGAAACATATAGAACTAAATATGGTGGTATATCATTCAATTAATGGCTAATGAGCATAATTATCCTATATGTTCATGAACATATGTATAATGTTCATTTATGCAGAACCTCATGTAATATATATACAGTATCACATAACTAAAAAAATAGAAAAAGTAATAAGTATACGAATCAAATTAATTATCTAATTCTATCAGTAATGAATAAGGATGCAAAAACCCCTTCTCCAAATATTAGAACAAATCTTTTACCAAAGCATACCATGATTAAAAAAAACGCAGTAGACATTTTACGTACGACTCATATACAAAATAAAACTAGAAAGGAATCAAGTAATTAAATCCAAACTAAAATACGCAATGCAACCGGAATACCGTGACAAATCATTAGAAAACCGTCACAGCACCTACATGATCATGGTATTCACAACAAAATTAAATGAACGAAAACTTAATTCGAAACGGTAAGAAAACGCAATCCCAAAGGCAAGTTTTAATTCACTGTAACAAACTAAAATCGACTACGTAGTAGGAGTAGAATCAATCATGGTAACCATTTTATATGCTATCTATAAGTTTAACACAAACAAAAAAATGACAAATATTATTCCAAAACAATTTGAAACTCATCTCGATAACTGTTGGTAACACCGAAACACTTCCGTAATAATCAGCACATACACATGAATTTACTCCGAAAATTCACAACAGCGGCATAGTGTTGATCTCAGAAAATCAAGTTTGTTCCATGTATCTAATTTCAACGCAATCAGAATACAGTTGCACACAACATACCCAAAATCAACTCCTTTCAAAGGATGAATCTACCAGCTTGAAATCTATAAAATCCATAACTAACATTGCAGCATTAAATAATGAAGTCGATGAATCTAAACTACAACATATCATATAGTTTGAATAAAACCGGAAAAGTGAAGACTCGAAACACCACTTAAACCTTAATGGTTGACACTGATTTTGTGGCAAGACCGGTTTCCTCGTGTGTTACTCGAAATGTTGAGCTAAGGCTGTGAATCTGAGCCTCCAGTTTGTGACTTTAGCCGCAGTTCATATCTGCTCTTGATAGCTGGTGCACCAGAGGATTCGTTGCTCAACTTCATCATTGCAGATTGGGATTGTAGCTGCATCCGGTACGGACTTGTTGCTATTGCGAACTCGTCGTCATCACCGTTTCGGCATCGGAACTGTCTGAAATCAGAACCTTTCACTGGGATTTATTTCTTGAACAGAAAAAAAAATTGAAACTTTGTTTTGCCGCTGTTGCAAACTGAGGTGTGGCGTTGTCGTTTGTGAACCACAATTGTTGTTTGTTTGTTGTGCTATCTGAATAAAAAAACGATTTTTGTGTGGGATTGAAAATAATGTTGGGTAAGGTTCGAAGCTCGGTTCGGAGAAGGCTTCTGGTGTTATCGATGGTCAGTTTTCATGGTGGTTGGTGGGAGTTCACGGTGGAGGGATTGAAGGAGAACAATGGAGAAGAAGAAAGGTTTTACGGAGGGATGAAGCTCGCATTTTGAGAGGGAAGGAGAAGAAGCTATGGCGGAGAAGATGAAGTTTGACGGCGGTTAGGGTTTTCTGACTTTGGGGAAGAAGATTAGGGTTACATTGAGAGAGGAAGAGTTGCGGCTAGGGTTTGAGATGGAAAGATGAAGGGGAGAACGTATGCGGCTAGGGTTTGAGAGCTTAAGGGATGATGAACAGTAGTAGCCCTCTTTATAATCCCAATCCATAACCCTAACTTTTTCCAAAATCTCCAACGTCTTTCTCCGTGTCCCTTTTTTTTTAATTTAATTTAAAATTTTTTTTTTTTGAATTAATTAATTAATATAATTCTAAATAGATTTTTTTAACTCTAATTTTTAATAAATAAATAAAAACCTATCCTAATTCAATAATTTTAAATTAACTATTTTAATCTCTAATATAATTAATTAATATTAAAAAAATTAATTATATTTCTAAATTAAATTCAAGTTAAATTCTAATTCTAAATTAAAAAAAAAACCTAACCTAATTAATTAATATTAAAAATATATTACATTAACATTATCTTAAAAATAAAATAATAAAACAAAAATAATATAATAAATGGAAAGGTGCCACGTGTCATGTCTTTATTGGGCTAAATTGAAAAGAAATTCGAAAACTCACCATTTATCAAATAAATACGCTAAAAAAGAAATGCAAGCTTAAGAAACTCACATAATTATTCTTGATGTTTTTATCTGTAAGACCTGAGCTTAGTCAACACGAAATAAAAGGTACGAAAAATAGATATGATGCACAAAATGTTGAAAATGTTATGATATGCACAGAAAGCGGACCAGGGTCAAAATTAGGGTGTAACAGTTGCCCCTATTTGAATATCTTCAACTAGAGAGTATGAAGAAGTTCATTCTTCATAAGATCGTAGTGGGAGATAGTTAAATATCAAGAATATCCAAATTTTGATCCTGAATGCATATGACATGTAATGTTATGAACAAGAGAAACCTATGCAATGCAAATGCAATGAACTACATCATGATGAAGAAACGGAACGATAAATGCAAAAATGCTGATAGGGAAAGAAGACACACGGGGATAAAGTTAACACAATGAGTAACAAACTTGCTGGGGATGACCAAACATGGGGCAAAAGAAAACAACTGGGAAATCTAAAAAAAAGATTGGATAAGCTTCTCGAAAGAGAGATGCCACTTATCGAAAATAAAGGTGGATAAGCTTCTCAAAAGAGAGATACCACTTATCGAAAATAAAGGTGGATAAGCTTCTCGAAAGAGAGATGCCACTTATCGAAAATAAAGGTAGATAAGCTTCTTGAAAGAGAGATGCCACTTATCGAAAATAAAGGTAGATAAGCTTCTCGAAAGAGAGATGTCACTTATAAAAAAATAAAGGTAGATAAGCTTCTCGAAAGAGAGATGCCACTTATCGAAAATAAAGGTGGATAAGCTTCTCGAAAGAGAGATGCCACTTATCGAAAATAAAGGTGGATAAGCTTCTCGAAAGAGAGATGTCACTTATCGAAAATAAAGGTAGATAAGCTTCTCGAAAGAGAGATGTCACTTATCGAAAATAAAGGTAGATAAGCTTCTCGAAAGAGAGATGCCACTTATCGAAAATAAAGGTGGATAAGCTTCTCGAAAGAGTGATGCCACTTATCGAAAATAAAGGTAGATAAGCTTCTCGAAAGAGAGATGCCACTTATCGAAAATAAAGGTGGATAAGCTTCTCGAAAGAGAGATGCCACTTATCGAAAATAAAGGTAGATAAGCTTCTTGAAAGAGAGATGCCACTTATCGAAAATAAAGGTAGATAAGCTTCTCGAAAGAGAGATGTCACTTATCGAAAATAAAGGTGGATAAGCTTCTCGAAAGAGAGATGCCACTTATCGAAAATAAAGGTGGATAAGCTTCTCGAAAGAGAGATGCCACTTATCGAAAATAAAGGTAGATAAGCTTCTCGAAAGAGAGATGCCACTTATCGAAAATAAAGGTAGATAAGCTTCTCGAAAGTGAGATGTCACTTATCGAAAATAAAGGTAGATAAGCTTCTCGAAAGAGAGATGCCACTTATCGAAAATAAAGGTAGATAAGCTTCTCGAAAGAGAGATGCCACTTATCGAAAATAAAGGTGGATAAGCTTCTCGAAAGAGAGATGTCACTTATCGAAAATAAAGGTAGATAAGCTTCTCGAAAGAGAGATGCCACTTATCGAAAATAAAGGTGGATAAGCTTCTCGAAAGAGAGATGCCACTTATCAAAAATAAAGGTAGATAAGCTTCTCGAAAGAGAGATGCCACTTATCGAAAATAAAGGTAGATAAGCTTCTCGAAAGAGAGATGTCACTTATCGAAAATAAAGGTAGATAAGCTTCTCGAAAGAGAGATGTCACTTATCAAAAATAAAGGTAGATAAGCTTCTCGAAAGAGAGATGCCACTTATCGAAAATAAAGGTAGATAAGCTTCTGGAAAGAGAGATGCCACTTATCGAAAATAAAGGTGGATAAGCTTCTCGAAAGAGAGATGTCACTTATCGAAAATAAAGGTAGATAAGCTTCTCGAAAGAGAGATGCCACTTATCGAAAATAAAGGTAGATAAGCTTCTCGAAAGAGAGATGCCACTTATCGAAAATAAAGGTAGATAAGCTTCTCGAAAGAGAGATGTCACTTATCGAAAATAAAGGTGGATAAGCTTCTCGAAAGAGAGATGCCACTTATCGAAAATAAAGGTGGATAAGCTTCTCGAAAGAGAGATGTCACTTATCGAAAATAAAGGTAGATAAGCTTCTCGAAAGAGAGATGCCACTTATCGAAAATAAAGGTAGATAAGCTTCTCGAAAGAGAGATGCCACTTATCGAAAATAAAGGTAGATAAGCTTCTCAAAAGAGAGATGCCACTTATCGAAAATAAAGGTAGATAAGCTTCTCGAAAGAGAGATGCCACTTATCGAAAATAAAGGTAGATAAGCTTCTCAAAAGAGAGATGTCACTTATCGAAAATAAAGGTAGATAAGCTTCTCGAAAGAGAGATGCCACTTATCGAAAATAAAGGTAGATAAGCTTCTCGAAAGAGAGATGCCACTTATCGAAAATAAAGGTGGATAAGCTTCTCGAAAGAGAGATGCCACTTATCGAAAATAAAGGTAGATAAGCTTCTCGAAAGAGAGATGCCACTTATCGAAAATAAAGGTGGATAAGCTTCTCAAAAGAGAGATGCCACTTATCGAAAATAAAGGTAGATAAGCTTCTCGAAAGAGAGATGCCACTTATCGAAAATAAAGGTAGATAAGCTTCTCAAAAGAGAGATGTCACTTATCGAAAATAAAGGTAGATAAGCTTCTCGAAAGAGAGATGCCACTTATCGAAAATAAAGGTAGATAAGCTTCTCAAAAGAGAGATGCCACTTATCGAAAATAAAGGTGGATAAGCTTCTCGAAAGAGAGATGCCACTTATCAAAAATAAAGGTAGATAAGCTTCTCGAAAGAGAGATGCCACTTATCAAAAATAAAGGTGGATAAGCTTCTCGAAAGAGAGATGCCACTTATCGAAAATAAAGGTGGATAAGCTTCTCGAAAGAGAGATGTCACTTATCGAAAATAAAGGTAGATAAGCTTCTCGAAAGAGAGATGCCACTTATCGAAAATAAAGGTAGATAAGCTTCTCGAAAGAGAGATGCCACTTATCGAAAATAAAGGTGGATAAGCTTCTCAAAAGAGAGATGCCACTTATCGAAAATAAAGGTAGATAAGCTTCTCGAAAGAGAGATGCCACTTATCGAAAATAAAGGTAGATAAGCTTCTCAAAAGAGAGATGTCACTTATCGAAAATAAAGGTAGATAAGCTTCTCGAAAGAGAGATGCCACTTATCGAAAATAAAGGTAGATAAGCTTCTCAAAAGAGAGATGCCACTTATCGAAAATAAAGGTGGATAAGCTTCTCGAAATAGAGATGCCACTTATCAAAAATAAAGGTGCCGGATCCTAAATCAACAGGATCACGCAGGCAAAACAAACTTATGGAAATTCCTTAAGCGAAGAGATCAAACGGGATCTTCAGGAACCATCAGGAATTATACAGGGTATTTAAACTCTTCTGTATGCCAAAATAATTGGACTTCACTAGGAAACGCAAACAAGCTTCCCAAAGGGGACTGCCACTTGTTGGTAAAAAGAGAGATAATCTTCCCAGAGGGACTGCCACTCGTTAAAAAAAGGGATAAGCTTATTAAAATAGAGATGCCACTTATCGAAAATATGATAAGCTTCTCAAAAGGAGACTGCCACTTATCAAAAAACGAAACAAGCTTCCCAAAAGGGACTGCCACTTGTTAATAAAAGAGACATAAGCTTCTCGAAACGGAGATGCCACTTATCGTTGAAAGAGGATAAGCTTCTCGAACGAGACTGTCACTCGTTAAAAAAAGGGATAAGCTTCTCAAAATAGAGATGCCACTTATCAAAAATATGATAAGCTTCTCAAAAGGAGACTGCCACTTATCAAAAAACGAAACAAGCTTCCCAAAAGGGACTGCCACTTGTTAATAAAAGAGACATAAGCTTCTCGAAACGGAGATGCCACTTATCGTTGAAAGAGGATAAGCTTCTCGAACGAGACTGTCACTTATCGAAAATATGATAAGCTTCTCAAAAGGAGACCGCCACTTATCAAAAAAGCGAAACAAGCTTCCTAAAAGGGACTGCCACTTGTTGATAAAAGAGAGATAAGCTTCTCAAAATAGAGATAGCCACTTATCTGCAATGGGGATTGTAAAATATTCTCGCTGCAAGATATCATGCGAAATAAATGCACCTTTAGACTAGGTTCTACGACCTAACCAATGCAACACTTGTCAGGGACCAAAGTTCAATCTAGGAATAAGCTAGAAAGAAACGGTTAAAAAAGACTCCAACCATTGAGGAATAAACTCGAATGGGGTTTATCTTATCCGAACATGGAGAAGATAACAAAAGCAACCATCATCCACGAGGATCATACTCAATGGGGAATTTAGAAATGATGTGCACTTTATGCCTAAAGCTGACAATTCTACTTGGAGAGAGATGACAAAAACCAACCACTCGGGGAATAAACGCCAAAGTTGGACTTATTTGGTATATGATATGGAAAAACTTCAGATCAATGAAAGAGATAAACTTTAAGAAATATCTATTTGAGTGAGTGCCAACAAAGTTGGACTTTAGATATGTCAGTGATCACTGGATTATGATTTAAGGATACACAAGACAGACTGGATGAACTGGTCTTGGATGAAAGACTACAAGAAGGGAACTGGTGTTTAAGGCTGACTGGACCTCAAAAAGGTTTACCAGACGAAGATTTATTTTGAAGTTGGTTTATCTCATGCTGCGGGCATATGCTCAATGAGATGATATGCATGGTCTAACGCTAGAGCGAAGCGACATAATCAACGTATGAAAAAGATTTATGCAAAGATTACAGGTTCCCAAAGATGCCCCATACATGGGTAATGGATGGAAAAGCCTTGGTAGTAAAGCTTCTGGTCTGTTAGACGACACAAGGTCATATGGTGGGGTGCGATGGCGTGATTCCCCGACACTCGTCTTGAACTCAGAAGTTGTTGACATATGGCTCGCTCGCTTGAGCGACTTAAAAGCATAGGGAGGATCTTCCCCTTTGTGGAACACCTTGCCCCAGTCTGTGACTCATCTTGCCCCAGTCTGTTGGGTTAATGAAAGTGTTCTTCTTAAAAGGAAGTCAGAAGCAGCTTGTCATGCCAATGGTCTTAGATGACTTGCCCCAGTGTCTTGAACTTTGAATCGATCTACATCTGAATACCCAATTTTTTGGGATGGTAGACCTGTGATTGACTGCTCTTTGGGGGTTCAACTTTATCTGCCCTAGTCTGAGTCTTGAATCAATTCCTCTTGGTTATTTGACTTTTGGGGAATGGGATTCCATGCACTCTTAAGGTAGCTTGTCCCAATATGAGCATTGAAGCGACTTAATTTATGATGATTGAGCAATGGAGGGATTTTTCTTAACCAAAAGAGCCTCTGGGTGGCTTGCCCCTAGTCAGTAGAGTCTTGAGATGATTTGCTGTGATCAACCAATTCTCGAATGATTTTGCCCTTGATCAACTGATGTTTGAGGGCTTACTCCAGATTGACTGATTCCATAGCCACTAGATGTCAATGCCTCTAACCCATATGGTTATGACGTGATCTTGATTCTGGTCAACTTTGTTGGAAGACCAAGTCCTCTTAGATTACATTTTGATAGAATTTTCCCTGATGTCAAGTACTGACTTGCGGACAAAATTACTCATTCATAAATGGTAATTTTAATGCGATGTTCATGCAAGTTTTTGAAAAAAAATCAATCATTATTGGAATGATGTGATAGTCTGTGATGAATGGACCATTAGTCCAAACGCAGTGTTGATTTAGCTGGTGTAAAAGATACAGTAAGAAAAAGATTAGCAAATCTTATAGGAGTCAGTTTACGCAACCTTGCTATAGTATGCTTTCAGATAAACCCTGCCTCAGTTAGGTCTTTTAAGGGTTGTAATGTGGTCTGGTTCACGGTTATAGAAACAAAGGATGTAAGGCTCAAAGCTTGTTTTAACCCACCCCTTCTTCGTGATGATCTTCAGTCTTATGTTCAGTTAACTCTACACACGTTTATCTTCCAAAAAGGTTGACAGTGTAAAGTTATGTTATAAGGTATGTTAGACATGGCAGTAACCTTATTTTTTTTTTATGAATGTCAGTGACCCTTTGACTTTGATATGGTGCTCACTGAATCTTATTTTATTTTTGTTGAGGATTTGAATACCTCTTTCGATTTGTTAGATCCCTAACTTTTGCATGGATTGATTTTCTTTTCAAGTCCATCGGGATAGCCTTGATTTTTGCCTAAGTCCTCTCTTGGGGTGTTCGACTTAGCAGACTTTTAATTTTTTTGATTTTTCGATTTTGTTGGAGGATTGTGACTGCCAAGTCATTGAAAAACAACCGTCATAACCATTGGATTTTGCATGATTCTTCTGACACTTCAGGACGTGTGAAGAATATCTTGTGGTTGATCTTCAGACAGGAAGTTTCGTCTCGAAGTCAAATTAACTGAACACTACCCATGCCCCAGGTTAAGTGTAAGGGTTTAGAAATCCGAAGGAAACTCCTACTTCTAGGCTCGAAGTGGTTAACTAGGGACTAACTCCTTATCTCTCCAGTGTTTGGGGATTTGAAATAATGCCTGTACATCATTAGCAGGATCTAATCCGAAAGCATACCAACAACAATTATGGGTATTCAGTTTTCATCATCCTCCCTCCAAGTTTTGTTAAGACAAAATTTTGGTAAAGAAAGTTGGTGAGAGGTAAATGGATTCATATTTTTTGTTTCTTGTTTGATATAAGGGAAGAAAAATGAGCTAACGACGCGATTTATTCAAAAAAAGCATGATCACTTCATTAAAATTACCATTCAAAACAACAATGTTTAAAGCAAGTAGCATTTAACAGGAAATAAACTACAAATGCAAAGATAAAACACGATCCCATGATCGCCAATGCTTGAGGATGTCTTCCTTTTTGATCCACTGGCTTGAGGAGATGCCTTTTGGAGTCTTCAAACTCAATTGGGCGAGAAATCGGCGTGCATAACCAATCTACCTTCCAGAAAGGATATTTACCCTCTGTCAATCAACTGCTGCACTTTGGCTTGAAAGACTTTGCAATCTTCAGTTGAAGGCCATATTGATCCAACATGACATCTACATTGCACATGGGGATCATGCCCAGGCGGGTTTAGCCTTGGAGCAAACTTTAGAGGCTTGGGAACCACCAACTAGCTTTAAATCAGAGGTTGTAGAAGCTGGTTGTATGACATGGGAAGAGGAGCATTCCTTCTTTCCAGATTGTTGCAATGACTGTGCTGGCTCTGTTGTTGATGTTGAGATCCTCGGCCATAGGCTTATTGATTTTCATGAGGAGCCATACAAGGCTTCTGGTACAGTGCTTTAGGCATTGTTGGCTTCCTGTAAGGATAGTGTGGCATTGAAAGAGATGAGGAGTCATAAGGTCTTGTTGGTGCCTTACGAGAATGCTTGACATCAGCCATGACTGCATTAGTTTCATCCTCTTCTTCTTTGCTTGTACTTGCATGGACTTTAGCATCACAACTTTGTGGCGCTAATTTAATTCTCTTGCATGGAAATCGCGACATTTCACTAGCCATGTCTTTGATCCCTTCTTTGTGATACAAGGTCTTGAGAGGTTTCAGAGATTTATTTCCTTTCTTCACCACATGGTTTAGGAATCAAGACATTTGTATCTAGGCCTTCTTCCTTGAGGGTAGGTGATCCTGCATGGATCAACTTTTACACCATGAGCCTAAAACTCTTGCATTCCTTGAGAGAACGTCCTTCTGCTCCAGTATAGTACTCACACTTCATCTCTGGATGATCTTCTTCGAAGGTTAATTTCCTGTTGTCGACCAACCGTCTGACTCTAGATTGCAGCGCAAGACAAGTATCTAAGCCATGTCCTATAGCCCATTTGTTATATTCACATGACAGATTTGGATCATACTCTATAGGATAAGGGGTTGGCATAGGCTCAATGGGCCAGAGTAGTTATCAACGAGTTTTAAACCATTAGTGGGTAGATTTTCCTGTATGGTACATGAATCGGGTTGAATTGATCTTTGTTCCTTCTGTTCTAATCCTGATCCTTCCCTTAATCTTGACTTTGATGCCCTTGAGAGAAGATAACCACTGGAGGTCGGTCCACTGATCTAGCGGTCACAGGCTGAAGACGACATCTTAAAGAAGGGCCATGTGTTGGAAAATGCAGAGTTTCCATATGGAATGGCTCTTGACTTGGAGTAACACCAGATGAATATGGGGAATTATCTCCTTTTACTGCACCAATGGGCATGGAATGACCTTGTTTCCTCAACAAAGCTTGTAAAATTTCCAAGACCCAATTCATTTGTTTCTTCAAAATATTGATCTCCCCCTTCAAAGCTTTTTTCCTCTCACTAGCTCATCCATCATTTCTTGAGACATGGTTCCTCGTTCTAAACGAGTGTCAGGAATCACCTTATTGGTTATGGACAAAGGACGGAAAGAGTTTCTGGTTTGAGAGAAGGATATGTGATGTATATGAGATGCAGATGCAATGCAATGATATACAGATGCAAATGAAGCAAAGCTCAAGATCACAGGTATCACGTTTAGGTCAGGCAATGACAGTAGGCAAGTAACAGATATCTCTGATCAACAGGAATCCCACGGGTAGGCTCTACGCGGGCAGGTTCCTAGAGTCATGGATCTTTTCAAGGATATTATTGCCATGACAAAGGCTCATCTGACAATAATACCCTCTAAGGATCTCCTCTAGGTGAGGTTCTCACATCGTCCCACGAGAAAGGCTCCTCGCGAGTCTCCACTACACAACCATCGAGTCCAAGGTTTCTTAAAGGGACCTCAGAGTCATAGATCGAGGTTGAAAATATCATTGTCAGAATAACGATACGTTCAAGGGATCTCATCTGATTGGGGAGTTCGTAATCAACCCAATAAGGAGTAACCCTCATGAGTTAACACTACCAACCACCATGGGAAATGTTTAAAAGGTCCTTAGAGTTATAGATTCAGGCTCGAAAACATTATTGCCATGGCAAAGGCTCACCACGACAATAACATCCAAAGGGAATCAACTCTAAGCGGGGTCCTCGTATCCTCCCAACGAGAAAGGCTCCTCGAGGGATTCTACTACACGACCCCCATTCTAATCCTAAGTTTTTCTCAGACTCGGGTGTAGAGCCATCTCACAAAATGCTCATATCAGAGAAACCCCAACAATCATAAGAAATACAGATAGGATATATAATAAAATAAACAAGTAAATAAATAGACTAGAAAACAATAAACAACATAGGAAAAACACAAACAAGCGAAAGTAACACTTACGAATCGAGTCAAGTTAGGCTTGACTCTCTCTTGCATAGGGTAACGCAAAGTCCCCAGCAGAGTCGCCAGCTGTCGTACCTAAAAAAAGCATGATCCTTCGCGAATGGTCGCGGAAAACACAGAGTCGCCACCGAACTTTATTTATCCCGAAAAGGGAAAGGAAAATATCGATAAAACCTTTAGGGAAAGAACATGGTCATCGCAACCAAGTTCTAGGTTCGGGAGTCGGTTACATGAGGGGAAGGTATTAGCACCCCTCACGTCCGTTGTACTCAACGGGAACCTCTTGATTCGATTCGTAAGAAATATTAACCTCGTTTGTTTGTGTTCTTCCAATATAAAATGTGTAAAGGTAAATATAAAGAGTTAGATTGTTAAGGAGAAAGGGGTGGTTTTAGAAAAGAGTGCTCGCCAAGGATTAGGGCCCTTGTGCCTACGTATTTTCACTTGAAAATAAGTGAAGAATCAGAGCATCCGTAGTTCGTGGGACTACGGGAAAAGAAAATGTGGGAATTGGGGAAATGTGAAGGAAATGTGCTCGCCAAGATCATCGCAATATTGTGCCTACGTATTCTCGTTAACAGACGAGAAATCAGAGCAGCCGTAGTTCGGCCACGGTTAAAAGAGTTCGACTTAACGAATGATACTTAGTCGTATTCGACAGAAAATATTGCTTTATCTAAACTAGTGAGGAGAGGACGCTTGCACCACTTTGAATGGATTTCTATATATCAACATTCATGGGGAAAACGCCACTTATATCGACTCAAATAGGTTACGGACGAAGCAATATTTTGCGTCATTCTCAAGACACCATATCTCTCGTTTTAGGAAAAGGTTTTACGGTTCGCACGACGGCGAGAAATTGAATTTGGGAAGTTTATGTTTGAAGAGAATGTATTTGAATAGATTTTAGGGTTTTGATCGCACGAGGGCGAGGAAGCGAAAATGACTTATTAGATGTTTAGCTAGAGGTGACGATTACCTGAAGCTTAAGAAAGGCTTCTCGGGCCCAAGTAATCGGGAAAGCGAGTCAAAGGCTTGACTCTCTCTCTTTTTCATCTCAAATGTGAAAGGATAATATGAAGTTCGAGTAGACGGATCGGATGACGATTACTCGAAGCTTAAGAAAGGCTTATCGGGCCCAAGTAATCGGGAAAGCTAGTCAAAGGCTTGACTCTCTCTCTTTTTCATCCTTAACGGAGAAGGGAATTGATGATATTAAACGATGGAATATGGTTGAAATATTTTAAATGGATGAGGATTACTTGTAACTTAAGAAAAGCTTCTCGGGCCCAAGTAATCCGGAAAGCGAGTCAAAGGCTTGAATCTCTCTCCTTTTCATCTTATATTAAGAAATGATTTTGATATAATTAACGTAACTTATGAATGACGTTTACTTGAAGCTTAAGAAAGGCTTCTCGGGCTCAAGTAATCGGGAGAGTGGGTCAAAGGCTTGACCCTCTCTCTTTTTCATCTAAGTGTTTAGAAAAATAAGATTTAATTTCGTCGTATTGTACATCTTTTAGAGAAGACAATTGTTTGGACTTAAGAAAGGCTCCTCGGGCCCAAACAATCGAGAAGAGAAATCAAAGGCTCGATTCCAACTCCCTTTTCATCTTTATCGAAATTATGTTTAAATAGGATTAAGTATATTAATTTGATTTGATAAAAAGCTCGATGGGAATCGAAGTTTAAATTTAAAACAAATGAACAGGAAATTAAATTGAGTTTTAATCATGTATACTAGCAAAGTGGACTAGTCTTCTAAATGACCAACTATAAATAATTGATCAAATAGGTGTCACTGTAAAGAAGCCCAGGATTAAGCTTTAAAATGTTGTGTCTGTGACCAAAAGGTTGATGGCGAAGCTTTGAAAGCACTCGACTTACAGGATAGAAAATGGCTCGATAAGTCGAGAATTTATTTAAAAGGATTTAAATTATAAATAAAACAAAAGCAATAAAAATTATTCGAATGGGGATATAATATAATGAAATAGATGAATAGAACTTACTCGAATGCGTGCGTGTTGTAGCGCGGCAAAAATCATCTAAAGCATAAGAACTTTTAATAGCATATCAACATTGAATTGTCGAAACATATAGAACTAAATATGGTGGTATATCATTCAATTAATGGCTAATGAGCATAATTATCCTATATGTTCATGAACATATGTATAATGTCCATTTATGCAGAACCTCATGTAATATATATACAGTATCACATAACTAAAAAAATAGAAAAAGTAATAAGTATACGAATCAAATTAGTTATCTAATTCTATCAATAATGAATAAGGATGCAAAAACCCCTTCTCCAAATATTAGAACAAATCTTTTACCAAAGCATACCATGATTAAAAAAAACGCAGTAGACATTTTACGTACGGCTCATATACAAAATAAAACTAGAAAGGAATCAAGTAATTAAATCCAAACTAAAATACGCAATGCAACCGGAATACCGTGACAAATCATTAGAAAACCGTCACAGCACCTACATGATCATGGTATTCACAACAAAATTAAATGAACGAAAACTTAATTCGAAACGGTAAGAAAACGCAATCCCAAAGGCAAGTTTTAATTCACTGTAACAAACTAAAATCGACTACGTAGTAGGAGTAGAATCAATCATGGTAACCATTTTATATGCTATCTATAAGTTTAACATAAACAGAAAAATGACAAATATTATTCCAAAACAATTTGAAACTCATCTCGATAACTGTTGGTAACACCGAAACACTTCCGTAATAATCAGCACATACACATGAATTTACTCCGAAAATTCACAACAGCGGCATAGTGTTGATCTCAGAAAATCAAGTTTGTTCCATGTATCTAATTTCAACGCAATCAGAATACAGTTGCACACAGCATACCCAAAATCAACTCCTTTCAAAGGATGAATCTACCAGCTTGAAATCTATAAAATCCATAACTAACATTGCAGCATTAAATAATGAAGTCGATGAATCTAAACTACAACATATCATATAGTTTGAATAAAACCGGAAAAGTGAAGACTCGAAACACCACTTAAACCTTAATGGTTGACGCTGATTTTGTGGCAAGACCGGTTTCCTCGTGTGTTACTCGAAATGTTGAGCTAAGGCTGTGAATCTGAGCCTCCAGTTTGTGACTTTAGCCGCAGTTCATATCTGCTCTTGATAGCTGGTGCACCGGAGGATTCGTTGCTCAACTTCATCATTGCAGATTGGGATTGTAGCTGCATCCGGTACGAACTTGTTGCTATTGCGAACTCGTCGTCATCACCGTGTCGGCATCGGAACTGTCTGAAATCAGAACCTTTCACTGGGATTTATTTCTTGAACAGAAAAAAAAAATTGAAACTTTGTTTTGCCGCTGTTGCAAATTGAGGTGTGGCGTTGTCGTTTGTGAACCACAATTGTTGTTTGTTTGTTGTGCTATCTGAATAAAAAAATGATTTTTGTGTGGGATTGAAAATAATGTTGGGTCAGGTTCGAAGCTCGGTTCGGAGAAGGCTTCTGGTGTTATCGACAGTCAGTTTTCATGGTGGTTGGAGGGAGTTCACGGTGGAGGGATTGAAGGAGAACAATGGAGAAGAAGAAAGGTTTTACGGAGGGATGAAGCTCGCATTTTGAGAGGGAAGGAGAAGAAGCTATGGCGGAGAAGATGAAGTTTGACGGCGGTTAGGGTTTTCTGACTTTGGGGAAGAAGATTAGGGTCACATTGAGAGAGAAAGAGTTGCGACTAGGGTTTGAGATGGAAAGATGAAGGGGAGAACGTATGCGGCTAGGGTTTGAGAGCTTGAGGGATGATGAACAGTAGTAGCCCTCTTTATAATCCCAATCCATAACCCTAACTTTTTCCAAAATCTCCAACGTCTTTCTCCGTGTCCCTTTTTTTTTAATTTAATTTAATTTTTTTTTTGAATTAATTAATTAATATAATTCTAAATAGATTTTTTTAACTCTAATTTTTAATAAATAAATAAAAACCTATCCTAATTCAATAATTTTAAATTAACTATTTTAATCTCTAATTTAATTAATTAATATTAAAAAAATAATTATATTTCTAAATTAAATTCAAGTTAAATTCTAATTCTAAATTAAAAAAAAAACCTAACCTAATTAATTAATATTAAAAATATATTACATTAACATTATCTTAAAAATAAAATAATAAAACAAAAATAATATAATAAATGGAAAGGTGCCACGTGTCATGTCTTTATTGGGCTAAATTGAAAAGAAATTCGAAAACTCACCATTTATCAAATAAATACGCTAAAAAAGAAATGCAAGCTTAAGAAACTCACATAATTATTCTCGATGTTTTTATCTGTAAGACCTGAGCTTAGTCAACACGAAATAAAAGGTACGAAGAATAGATATGATGCACAAAATGTTGAAAATGTTATGATATGTACAGAAAGTGGAGCAGGGTCAAAATTAGGGTGTAACAAGATGTTACAACAGAGGTCATGACATTGGTCATGACATTGGTAATTCTTAAAGGGATTTAAAATGGTCATGTTCTGTCCTTGTTCTGTTTTAGCAGAGATCAATATTCATGGGACATCTGAGATCTGCATACTAGAATTTTAATTGGTATCAGAGCAAGCATCTTGTCTGTTTTGGATGAGATCTTGGGAGATACTTTCTGGTAGTTTAAACAAGGAGAAGCTGCAACTGATGTGCTGATTTTGCCAAATGAGGAGTTTGTGACGGATTCTATGTATCTGCTACTATGCACTCTGATATAGAAGCTCCCATGACCTATTGAATGTTCTGACATCGTGTTAAGGGCATGTTAAAGATGTTCTTTTGGTGGTTCCACTGCATATTTTTCTGATGAAAGAACTCTGGTAGCCCTGGGAGAAGATTGGCTTATATACAGTTTGATGTATGGCTGTGGCAGGTTGCTGAGTGTTGCAGTTGTGCTACTTGTATGCCTGAGCTATTGCGTGTGTACTTGGGTTGTTCAGTTGTATGTTGATATATGTACCCTGAAGTCAATTTGAAGAGAAGAGCTCTTTTAGGGAGATAATTTGATTCTCATGGATTTCTGAAGATCTCTGGTGCTGATATATGGTATAATAGGAGGTGATTTATTTTCACCACTCATGACTTGTAGGGATTCTATCAGCAGAAGGAGTCATAGGGAGGTTGAGTCTAGGGTGTCATCCCTGATGTTTCAACATTAAAGATCCTTTAACTAAAGAATCAAGCCTCGGTATTCCTGAAGTTGTGTGGATTTAAGATTAATTGCTATTTATGGATTACACACGTATTTAATTGGTTATCCATCAAGTTCAAGATTGCTGAAGAGAAGGATTTATTATAAGGATTTAGGATTCATTTCTATTTGAGATATTCTCAAATATTTAATGGATTATCCTTAGTTGATGATCAAGGTGTCTCATCAGTTGTTGCTCAAGCATCAGGCCCATGATCTGCTTTGTCTACTTCAAGGATCTGATGTTCAACCAGATGTTGAGACATTCCATCATCAGAGATTGTACAAAAGTCTGTTGAAGGAGATATAGTTGATGATTTTGTTACCATACACTTGTGTGGTAGGATCTGTCTTTGTTCTAGTAGAAGCATCTGATATTGATCTAGAAAGTTTCTTGGTAAGAAACTTGTCTAGAATATGGTGCTGGTGATATCACTGCTTGGGTCAGTTTATTTCTGATCTAAGTGCAGAGGAGCATGTGACCTTGCTCATCTTAGAGGTCAAGGATAAGTGGCAGTTATCTTTGACTTTCTGAAGAAGTCTCTACTTAAGGAAAGCAGGATTCCTTCTGTAAAGATCTCTTGTGACTAATCTTCTCTGAAAAATCAATCTTTGGCATGTTTGGTTTCTCTAAAGAGGAGTTTTCTAGAGTAAATGCATTTCAAAGGTAGCTATTGCAGAATAAAGGTTTTCTACTCAAACCTGCTATTAGTAATCAAGTCCATGTGAACATGGAGCTCTTAATGAGGTTCTTCTAAATGGCATAATGAAGGACTGAATTCACCAGCAGGATGTCTTATCAGATGTTGTGACATCAAGCGAACTTCAGGGCCTTAATTGATGTTATGGCACATAATTGTAAGATAGGTTTATCTTCTCAGGTATGAATGGAATTAATACTATCTCATGCAGTTTGCAGGAGCTGTGTGAAGGAGTAGATGTTACAAGTCCAAGTCTTAGAGATGAAGATCAAGTTTGCTTAGATGCTCTAGAGCTCTGAAAGAAGCTGAGTTAACCAAACAGTGACATTTGGTTGGTCTCTAATGTGATTTCAAGCAGTGAACCTGGAACTAATTACTCTTGCGCAGAAGGGTAGTTGGTTGAAGATCAAAGAAGGTTTTGGTTCTGTTCATATATTGGAGCTTGTGGTAGAAGCCCTAAGTTGCTTATGGAAGATTACCTTCTTTTGGAGATGTTTTTGATCAAGCTGGTGGAGTTGTGTTCTCTGAAGATCTTCAGTTGGATTACTAGTCAGTAATAAGCCTAGTTGTAGGCATATAAAGAACCATTGGATGCTGTGTCTATATCATCTGGTTTGTTTTTCCTTGGAAAAGGACTTGAAGATTTGGTGTGGAACTCGTGATTCACATTCTGACTAAGAAGTACTCTATCTTGTCATACGGGAGAATGATGAGGTAAAAGGACTGTCTTGGAGTATGATGTGAAGGTATCGTACAAGACTGGAGTGGTTCATTGCATAAAAATCTGGACTATGATGAGTTATATGGAAGTGAATATTCACCAGTTAAATCAGAAGTGTTCTAACTTATCATATGGAAGAATGATGGGGAAAGAATGTCATGGACTATATGGTGTTTATCTTGTTATCTGACTCAGGAAGAAGTCTTGTGGAGAAGTGGTAACTCTAGAAAGAAGTGGAGCAATTTGGCACCTTCTCACTGTATGAGCATGAGGTTGGTCTTGAGATATACTGTGGTGATCTTGGAGCATCTTTTATAAAAGATAGGCGGAGAGCTTCTGTCTGATGGGTGTACTAGTTGCTTGTGGATCAACCAGTAAGTGAATGCGTTCAACAGGTAAGCTGAAGAAAGAGTGAGCTCATGAAGACATGAAGATGAGTCTTATGTTTTCCATTCACGTGCTTCTGGAAAAAGAGCACTGGTTATCCTTGATATGGGAAGTTATACTTCTATCTAGGATCTGTTACTATAATAGTACAGTTATTCCTCAAGATTGTTTGTGGTTTCAAGCAGTTTGTGACTGTATGTCTCTAGTAGGATAGAATGTCATACCAGATCAAGACACCATCAACCTTGATCTTGTGCATATGGAAGGACTTTAACCCTGAAATTTGAGAGATGTTTCTAGTCTTTCAAAGCTGAATCTGAGAAATCTTCCAGATAGTAATCCTGTAACTACTTCTGCTATTTGTTCTAGTATGAGTTGGGAATCAAGGGGTGCAGAGTTGC
Source organism: Lathyrus sativus (assembly GCA_963859935.3). NCBI lineage: Eukaryota > Viridiplantae > Streptophyta > Magnoliopsida > Fabales > Fabaceae > Lathyrus > Lathyrus sativus. The sequence continues at coordinate 420,961,275 of OZ012736.1, read as the reverse complement.
ATGTGTTTCCAGTGTGTAAATATGAAGATGTTGAAGTAAGTCTTCATGTGTTTGGGTTCTCTCTTTCAGGGGGAGTAGTGTTTACCATGTGTTGCAGTGAGAATCGTGATACCAAGCTATTGATTAACTTGAATCTTTAATTCTTAGATTACAACCTAACTTTAATTTATCCAAAGGAAAGGTCTAAAGAAAGAAAGAACCTTTTGCGCGATGTTACAACAACGCTAAGAGATTCGGGGATCGGGGGTTGGTTATGCATAGGGTAGGTATTTCACATCCTAAACATCTGTAGTACTCTACAGGAACCTTTTGTTTATTTGTATGCTAAGTTTGTTAAATATTTGCTAAGGTTTGGGTATTGGGTAAAAAGGTGAAGGTTATGATAGATGAAGACCTAAGATTGTTTCTAAGTTTGCTCGCAAAGACATCGCGTCCTCTGCCTACGTATCCTAACTAGGATAGAATCAGAGCAATCGTAGTTCACCTCACTAGGGTTGAAGAACGCTTGATTGCGATCAAGGTTCAAAGGGGAACAAACATAATAATGTTTGTGTAGAGTTTCACAAAACTCTCTATGTCTATGTTGTAACACTCAAAGGGGGAAGTAAGTGATCATATCCGTGATCCTTACATAGAGTTAACAACTCTATCCTAGGGTTCTAGTTGAGGAGCACTCCTAGTAAAGGTGGGTCTTTTAGACTTAAGCAAAGTCAAATGGCTTATGAGTTTTGATCTTAACTAAAGTTCAAGGTGACTTTTCAAAGTCAAAGGAGGAGGTAATGAGCTATTCAAGTATGAGGGATATAGAAGACAAAGATTACAATCAAAGATGGGTAAGCACATTATAGTGAGCAAGTAATTCAAGTTAGATGAATGGTTTCAACCAAGGTATACAAGCAATGATACTAATGGCATATCAAAGATGAAGGTATATCTTAACAAAGATGAGAGTATATTGAAGGTAACAACCATATGAACAAATGTCAACTTGAAGTCAAATCATGCAAGTGTGACCACAATGTGTATAAGTAACAATCGCGCACAAACAAATAAATAAATTAGTTTAACCTCGTAATTTAGGAGGAATGAATATCCATGGTGATAACCAACAAAAGAATGAAGTCTCAATATGTTAACAAACATAAACAAATACCCATAAATCTTACAAGACAAACATGGCATAAAGGGTAAATTAAATCGAGACGCAAGGTGATAATCTAAGAGTGAATTTAACAAATACATGAAAGTATTGTTGAAATATTTAATCATGAAATTTTAAACCACTAAACAAGACTAGACCTCACAAGGAAAAATTTGCAAAAAGAACGAGTCAAAACAGACGAAAAAAGAATAAGTTACGGTCATATGAAGTTTCCCTTTAATTCATGAAATAAAATAACTAAACAAACCAATAAAAAGGAAAGGGCATGGGTGGGGGTTGAACCCACGCCCTGGTGTTTACAAACAACACAAATTTACCACTGGGGCGCGCGCGCGCGTGTGATAGAGAAGTGAGAGGAATGAATAAAATGGTTCATCAATGGAAATTGGAAAAATAAAAAACAAAAGGGTTCGACCTCCACCCGGATCGAACCCTTGTCATGCTGGTAGAAAGTTATAACGCGCGCAATGGTCTGCCACTGGGGTGGCTGTTACATCCATTAATTGGATGGAAAGAAAAATATACATAGTGAAAACGCGTTGATTTCTGGGCAACAGACATAACCAAAAGCAAAGGCGTGAATGATTGAAACCAAACCAAACCTCCATGAAATTTAGTGAATCTTTAATCAATCCTGAGTATTTTTCACTGAGGAATTCAGTGGTGGTGTCATTTTTGAGAAATTGAGTCTTCATTTTTAAAATTCAATTGCAAATGCATATGAGTTTTGAAATGTGTTTGGGATGTAGAACCTAACCCAGTGTAAGAGTATGCACAAGAATTGCTTAAAAATGTTGTTGTGGCAGGAATAATAGAAATTCATGATACAACCTCTACAAACATCATATACAAGGTGAATCATACACAAACAAGGATTAATCATGATGTTAGAACTTTGAATGCTGGACACATATTGTTTTGACAGTGTTAGTTCGCAAATGACAAGGTTCAATCATCAAACTAATTATCATGACCAACATTCAACCTAATGAATTTGCATAGGTTAGGCTTGCTTACCAGCTCTGCACTTGTCTCAAACATCATCCAAAACATCAACAACCTAAAGACCTTTGTTTAAACCAAACCTTCTAAACCACAAACTGTTACTTAAAAGAGGAACACCAACAAAAATTAAGGCAATGCTGTCAACCACAATCTGTTAGGTAAGGGGGGAATTTGAGATTCACAACATGAGAATGATGAGTATAAACCCAGTGCAGATTTCACACGATGATCAGGCATTTCTACAAACAGCTCACAGGCATTATGACTTAAAGGTCCTAAGTATGTCAAGTATGGTCATGATAAGAAAGGGTATGGTTATTTTGGAACAAGGGGATGGTGTGAGTTGCAAATTGTTTTGTTGTGATCCCACTGATGAATCCCAGACCAATTCCAAATTTAAAAACAAAGTGATCAATTCAATTTTAAACAAGCTGCCAAGTGTTGCATGATAATACTCTTCATTTCTATCAGACCAAAGTAACTGCCCATTTCTAAACACAGATCAAATCTTTAGTTGCTCACAAACAGGTCTTGGTAGAATTGATTAATTCCCGTTTGATCAAGAGCAAATCACAAAGAAAACACCAACCACACTAGTAACAACTAGCAAATAAAAACTGCTATGAATAAATGGACTGATGCACAAAAGTGATATGTGATATGTGCCTTTTTGTGAAAAATGCATTTTGAAGAGTGATTCTCATGACATTGTGATTTTGTGCAAAGTGATTTTTCTAACATCTCATAGATGACCATTATGAAGTGTATGTACTGTGATTTGAGTGAAAAAGGAGTTTATGTCAAGAGTAGCATTGTGAGTGTTTTGATGGATTTGAAGCATGAAGCATGAATTTAATTCTGTACGTACCTAACTAACAGCAAGCATTCACAACACTCTAATGTATTTTGAAACATGTATGTATGCTAAAATCAAACTTGAGGTGCTATGCAAAAAAAAATGAAGTTCAAATTAATGACTTTGTTTTGGTATTAGTGTTAGTGCAAGGCAAAACATCAAGACATGTGGAACAAAGTTGCTAGCTATTATCAGCATGATGAAAGTAACACAAGGCTTAAACATATACCAACCAGTTTTCTCTATTTTGAACAAAAAAGCATGACAGCAAGTGAAAAGAAGTTTGTGCAAGAAAGTAGCAGTTGTGTGGTTTTTGTGTGTTTGAAACATTGGTGTCAACATGTGAATTCAATTCTATGCACCAAACATCTAACAGCAAACATTCACATAATATACTGATGCACTTTAAAACAGGTGTATATGCTAGAATCAATTCTTTAATGTGTTATGCAGAAAATGAATGTCAGCTGCTATGATTCTTCTTGGCAACAGTGTAACAACATAGCAAAGCAACATGGTTCAGTGCAGATTAGTTTTAAGCAGGCTTTGAACATTATCAGGTATGCATACATCAATTAACCAAGACTTTAATGATTCTAAAACTCAAAAGGAGCTAGCAGAAGGTCAATGTGAAAACAGATTCATGAAGTGCAAGTTGTTTCAAAAAATATGAGCCATATTGAGATACATCTTAGTGTTGAAACTTTCTTGACTAATTTGAACACATACATATTACCAACATATGAAATCAAGTGTGTGTGTGCTCAATCTAAAATCAGTGCTAACTTGTAGTGATCAGAAGTGGATTTCATGCATCATTTATGTATTGGCAATGTGGTGGACAGTGAGTATGAGTTTTATGCACAAGCTATACAAGGTAAACATGCAAGCAGGTTTCAAATACACATTGGAACATGCTTGAAAGATAAAATCAGGTCTTTTAATGCTCTATGCAAAAATGAAGTTTCAGTGGCTATGACTAGTTTTGGCAATGATGCATATGAACAATATGAGCAAACATGACAGCATCACAGTGATCAACCAAAACAAATTCTACAGCATGATAATGATGTTTAACATTTGATGAATTTGCACATCACATTTAATGTCAAGAAATTAATGGAATCTGCCAGTTACAAGATCAACTAGCACAGAAAACAACACTCCAAGTAGGACCAATCAAACAGCCCAAGAATTCAATCATGACTAATATGAAAACTGAACAAAGCCTACTGTTGTGAAAACAACCTTCTGCATATTTGGTATGTGGTAGCAGGTTTATGACATAACAGTTCAAAACTATGGCATTGAATGATAACACAAATTCAGCATCAACAGAAATGGAATGAACCTATACCTCAACACACTCAAGATTTCAAGTACAAACAAAACTATGCTAGCTTTAGAATCTAACAGCTTTGGTGTTTCAGCAAGTAAACCAATTTGGATCAATTAGCTCAAATCTTTTGGGACAGCATAATCATTGAATTCAGCATACCAACATGATAAAAACAAGTAACTTCAAGCACTTACAAATACTCATGAGACTCTCCATCATTCTTTAAACATATGTCATGAAAGTTAACAAGAGGTACATATCTTAAATTCTACCAAAACACTCAAAAATGCCAATTCATGAAAGGTGATGCTAAGGCTAATAAGAAATAGCTACATACCTCTTGATGAACCTTTTGAATATGCCAAAATAGTTGAGAAACCCAGAGATCCTTTATTTCACTTTCTTGCTTTTGAGTCTTTCTTCAACTTTAAGTAACAATGCACTTATGATGCCAAATGAAAAGATATGCTTTTCCAATGATTTCTAGGAGTTTGGACAGCTGAGATATGTTATTTATGATGTGTTAGAGGGATCAAAACCTCAAGAAAATATTTAGAACAAGATTTGGTGATTTTTGTGGTTTTGGTCAAAGTATGGTGGAATGAGAGTTGACTTTTTGATTTTTTGAGGTTCTTGATGTTTTATTGGGTCATACACCTTCTATATGTCATTTAGAAGATGTGTGGATGGTTGTGAGAGTGTTGGAAATGTTAGAAATGAAAATGGTGTGAAAGTTGCAAAATGACCATTTTTGGTGTTTTTGAACTTTTCTTCACTTACAAGTAAAGAAAGAATGAGAGGGAGAGCTGCAATGCTTGGTGTTTTTAAGCAACTCTGGTGTGGTTTGAAGATGGTGAGAATGCCTCTATTTATAGGAGGAATGAGGGTGAGGGCAGCTTGGTAACTTCCAATTTTGAAAGGAGTTTCATGAAGTTTTGAAGTGAATCTTGCCAATATCCTTGTGGCAGCCCTCTTCACACCAGTTGCAAGGCTCAATGCAAGAAAAAATCAGCTCATATGAGTTGTAGGAAGTGACCTTATAGTGAGAAAGGACAAACCTCCATGTTGCAGCCCCCCAACCTTCTCTCTCTTGTTGTACCTTTTGTACTTTCTTCTACTAAAGTAATGGATTTTGCTCAAGATCTTGTACTTGCTTGGATTCTCTTCTGAATTTGTCTATTCCAACCTCTAAATTCATCATATCAGATGTCCATCCATGGTTAGAGATGAAGTGTATGGTTGGGAACCAAGTTTATGTTGGGTTTAGGCAAGTTAACAAACTAGTGCACAGGCCCATCTTTCACACTTCATAACTCTCAGCTCATAACTCCTCTTGGGGAGTTCTTGTACATTTTGGAAAGCCCTTATGTAGCTCTACAACATTCATGTTTGCCAAAAATTCCAAATCTATGTGCATCTTGGTTGAAAAGTCCCTTGAAGTCAGCAAAAAACAAGTTTTAGTGCAGCCAGATTTTCAGAATTTCACTAAGTGTTTTGTACTAAAAATCGATTTTGATGATAACTCCAATTCTATGCATTTTCTGAGAGTGGACTAGTATAGGACTTTTGTAGGAATTGTTAAGAGCTTTCCGACGAGCTTTGAACCACTTCAATCGGGTGTGCGGTTAGGGAGTTAGAGTTTAGCCCCTTTCGAAACCCTAATTTCCCGTTTTTCCAATTACTCTCACGTCTTTGATCCGATGATCATGAAAATTGATATGTAGGTCCCTTATGACATAAGGAACAACTTTGCTTCACCACTTGAAGTCCAATTCCTAAAACTTGAGGGGGTTGACTTTTCGGTCAACCGTACGATCGATCGGTGATTACCGAACTGTCTGTTCATGCCTCGGAGCTTCCAAGACTTTGAAACTCTTTGGGAGACTTCACTAAACCATATGCACTTTTTTAAACCATACTTTTATCTTTGAATTATTCCCCGAATCTAAAGTCAAACTACGGTTGACCTTTTTTTTAACTCGCAAAACCCTAATCGGGTGCCTTAAACTGCACTGCACCCCATCTGTGGGTGATTACTTCAAATTGAACTCACACATGGCCCAATATGATACTCTTGATCTTATTTAATGAATGATTCATCCCAAAGCGATGGTTGCCCAATCCTCGAACCTTCGATTTTATTAGTGTGGAGTCCCGTTTCATCTGTGTCTTGACAAAATACACTTTGAAACTTGTTAAGGTTAGATAAATAAATGCATATGATATGAAGAGGATATAAGGGGTCAAAATTTGGGGTGCAACAGATGCCCCTATTTAAATATTTTCACTCGATGGTAATGAGAGATGGCAATCCTCATGAAATCGTGTGAAAGGTATTTAAATATAGCAAACCAGAAATTTTGCCCCTTAGATCCGATGATATGCAAAAGGACAAATGCAATCATGCCATGAATCTAAATGATGTCATATGATGCTTGAATGTAAGACAGATGCGAACACATGAGTAAAACCAAAAACGACGAAACGACGAGTAACCACTCACGAAGATCCAACACACTGGGGAAAAATTCCGAGAGAAGTAAGCAAGATAGTTCAAACATGACTAATGATGCTTGTTCAAGGAAATCTCTCGCGCAGGGGACACAAATTTCACCCGGGAAGACACATCTTCACTAGGGAAAAGGAGACACACCGCTGGGGAAGAAGACAATTCTCCACTGGGGAAACGAAAGGGAAGAAACGCAAACCTCACTGGTGAAGAAACCCACTGGGGAAAACTTCGCTGGGGAACAAATCCACTGGGGAAGCAAATCTTCACCGGGGAAAAGACGGAACGGAGACACGAACCTCACTAGGGATAACCAGATGAGAAATTTCCTATAACGAAGAGTTCAAACGGGATCTTCAGGAAAATATTATACTCAAGACCAGATGCACCGGGAATGCTAGTATCCACTAGACCTCCGAGACTCGACTGGGGAAAGCAAAAAGCTTCAAAGGGACATTGGCGACGTCCAGAACAACAAACGGTCCTTTTTCAAGGTGCTAGTTACCACTAGACTTCCTGGGGTGATGGTGACGACCAGAACCAAAGTTCCAATTACAATTGGGAATTCCAAACGATATTGATAAAAACACAGGACTTCGGTTGGGGAAGTTGGTAACGATCAACTTGTAACAATTAGCTTTCAAGCAAAGCTAGTAACTACTGGACTTAGAGGAGACTGGTGATGACCAAATCAAAGGGTACCAATAACGATTGGATTTTAACAGATGGAAATTGGCAACGACCGAGTCCCAGGAGACCTTTCACATAGTTTAGTAACGACCATACCAAAGTGGTGATAACAATCTGATTTAAACAATGCCAATAATCATTGGACTTATGGTAACTGGTGACGACCAAGTCCAGTGGTATACCAATAACAACTGGTACTGGATACGGCTAGTGAAAACTAGATTTTCCAAGCAATGCTAGTGACCACTAGACTTAGAAAGATTGGTAATAACCAAATCAAAAGCCACCAATAACAATTGGGTCTGAAGGTAACACTAGTAACTACTAGATTCAAAAAGACTGGTAATAACCAAATCAAACAGGTACCAATGACTATTGGATTCCAGGCGATTCCAATAATTATTGGACTTTTTAGGGAATTTTGGTGACGACCAACTTAAGTACCAATGACCATTGGTTTTAGAAGGCAATACTAGTAACCACTAGATTTCTTAACACAGATTGGTGGAAACCGGATCAAAAGGACTCCAATGACGATTGGTTGGCCTTATAACCGAATCAGTGACGACTGGGTTTGGAAAATTGCTGGTGATGACCAAACTACTATACCAAACGTAGTTAGTTCTGAATACGTGCTACTGACCACTAGTCTTTCACAGTTTGTTAGTAATAACCCAATCGAAGGTGAAAATTGGTAATAACCCCCTGTTGTATAAATTAAACATTGCTAGTCACCACTAATCTCCCAGAACAAAATAAGGAAACCCCAGGGTGTCAACTCTAAACGAACTTGTAACAACAAAACAAAGATAAAGGTGACGACCAAAGGACCTCGACGGTGGGAATGCAAACAAATGTGTATGCTGGCATGATGCTGTATGCAAGACACAGAACGACCCGTAGGGACAAAGGAAAATCCAATAAAGAGGGAACTTATCACGCTGAGCTTCAAAATGCCTCAAACCAGGCGACACTTCCTTCTTTGATACAGATAACGATTTTTCCTCAGTAATGTCCCCCATAATCTTGCAAGGAAGAAGTCTTACCTTACTAGCTAGAATTTCTATCGGACGTATTTATCTCGGTCAAAGACAACAGCGATTTCCACAACTTCAAGAACTGTGTAATATCATCATATTACCTTTGGAATTTTTCAATCATTTTGTCAAATTGTGCTTTCTCCTTCTTTCTTTTTAAAACAAGACTTAGGTTTTTCAAAACACTTTGCTTTCATAAAAAATTCTTATTAACAAATAAGTGAAATTGCATAACAAAAATAGCAGATCATAACAATGATTTGGCCGAAAAAGAGAACTGATTTTATTGATGGACAAGAACTTTACAAAAGACAAAGCCTTGGGGATTTTAAAAGTTTTGAAAAATGGCAACAGAAAAGATTACAGAATCCCATAATAATTTGGTCCTTCCGACTATCGGTTCACTTGTTTTGCCGCTTCTGACGAGAACAACAAGCTTTGACCTTTCTTCTAATACTCTGCACAGGAGTCCGCCCCAGCGTCCGTCATCTTTCAAACATTGGGTTTTTCTTGTCGAGGCATTGAAATCCTCTTTCTATGCATTCCGTTTTTAGGCGTAGTATTTTCTTACTGCATCCGAGTTGATGGGATACTTGAGTGATTCGCCATCCATGGTTTCGAGAATCAGAGATCCTCCGGAGAAAACAGTCTTCACAACGAAAGGGCCGTCGTAGTTGGGCATCCACTTGCCACGCATGTCTTTTTGTGTAGGTAGGATTTTTCTAAGCACCAGCTCTCCTTCCCTATACTCTTTGGGACGAACCTTCTTATTGAATGCCCGGGCCATCCTTTGTTGATAGATTTGACTGTGACACATGGCCGTCATTCTTTTTTCGTCGATGAGATTCAACGAATCAAATCTTTCTTTTATCCACTCGTCTTCATCCAACTCTGCTTCCGTCAAGATCTTCAAGGAAGGTATTTTGACTTCAATGGGTAGCACTGCATCCATCCTGTACACTAAGGAAAAGGGAGTTGCCCCTGTCGAAGTGCGTATTGATGTCCGGTAGCCGTGCAAAGCAAATGGTAACATCTCATGCCAATCTTTGTAAGTCACGACCATTTTTTGTATTATCTTTTTGATGTTTTTGTTTGCAGCTTCAACTGCGCCATTCATCTTAGGTCTGTAAGGGGACGAGTTATGATGTTTGATCTTAAAGTCGTCACAGAGTTCCTTCATTGTTTTGTTGTTCAGATTTGACCCGTTGTCAGTGATGATCTGGTTAGGGATACCATATCGGCAGACAATTTCCTTTTTAATGAAGCGTGCGACCACCTGCTTTGTCACATTTGCATATGACGCTGCTTCCACCCATTTGGTGAAGTAATCAATTGCGACGAGGATGAAGCGATGGCCATTAGAGGCTTTAGGCTCTATTGCCCCGATCATATCTATGCCCCACATTGCAAAAGGCCAAGGTGACGTCATCACATTGAGAGGATGCGGAGGGACATGCACTTTATCAGCATAAACTTGACATTTATGACACTTTCGAGCGAAGAGTATGCAATCCGTCTCCAAAGTTAACCAGAAGTAACCCGCTCTTAATATTTTCTTAGCCATGGTGTGGCCATTTGCATGGGTGCCGAAGGTCCCTTCATGTACTTCGATCATTATGAGATTCGCCTCATTTTCATCAACGCATCGGAGTAAGACCATATCATGGTTTCTTTTGTACAAGACGCCATTGCTGATGAAGAATTTAGATGATAACCTCCGTATCGCTCTTTTGTCAATTGTGGATGCGCCAGCGGGATACTCTTGGCTTTGAAGGAAATTCTTGATATCATGAAACCATGGCTTCTCCCCAAGTTCTTCGTCTATTGCCATGACGTATGCGGGTACTGTCCTTCTTTCGATGCGAATCAGAGGTGCCTCGTTGACAAACTGGACTTTCCACATGGATGCCATCATGGCCAATGCATCGGCAATGTGATTTTCCGCCCTTGGTACGTGCTTGAAGGTAATTTCATCAAAATACTCAGCCATCTCTAGGATGTGGGTCTTATAAGGGATCAATTTTTCATCCCTGGTTTCCCATTCCTCTTTGAGTTGGTATATCACTAAAGCAGAATCACCAATTACTTCCAAAATTTTGATACGGAGATCAATGGCAGCCTCCAATCCTAGGATGCAGGCTTCGTATTCCGCTATGTTGTTTGTACAAGAGAAACAGAGTCGGGCTGTGACTGCAGTGTACCCCCCAGTTGGATTTTTTAGGACAGCTCCGATGCCATGTCCATTTTTGTTTGACGCTCCGTCGAACATCATCTCCCAACGGGACCCCGGCTCGGGACCTTCCTCTGGACCAGGCTCTGGTTTCGTGCGCTGAATATACATCACATCTTCATCGGGAAAGTCGAACTTGAGTGGTTGATAATCCTCCATAGGATGCTCTGCAAGGTGTTCTGACAAAATGCTCCCTTTGATGGATTTCTGAGCAACGTACTGGATATCATATTCTGATAGGAGCATATGCCATCGGGCTAATCTTCCTGTCTGAGCTGGTTTCTCAAAGATGTACTTGATGGGGTCCATCTTAGAAATCAGCATCGTAGTGTGGCAAATCATGTACTGCCTCAGACGTTTAGCAGCCCATGCCAACGCACAGCAAGCTTTTTCCAGGGGAGAGTAACGACTCTCACAATCAGTGAACTTCTTACTTAGATAATAGATTGCATGTTCTTTCTTCCCTGACTCATCAGTCTGGCCCAAGACACAGCCCATCGAACTTTCTAATACGGTCATATACATGAACAAAGGCCTTCCAGGTACCGGAGGAATCAGCACTGGAGGTTCTTGCAAATACTGCTTGATTTTGTCGAACGCCGCCTGGCAATTTTCATTCCATACCACTGTTTGATCCTTTCGTAACAACTTGAAGATCGGTGTGCAGGTAGGAGTCAGGTTGGAGATGAACCTGGAGATGTAATTCAAACGTCCAAGGAAGCCTCTAACTTGTTTCTCAGTTTTAGGAGCAGGCATCTCCTGAATTGCTTTAACCTTGTCAGGGTCTACCTCAATTCCCCGCTGACTAACGATGAAACCAAGTAGCTTGCCTGAGCGAACTCCGAAGGTGCATTTGGCTGGATTTAGTCTCAATTGATATTTTCGGAGTCTTTCAAATAGCTTTAGTAGATGATCCAAGTGGTCTTCTTCACTTTGGGATTTTGCAATCATATCATCCACGTACACTTCGATTTCTCTGTGCATCATATCATGAAATAGTGTGACCATAGCTCTCTGATATGTTGCCCCTGCGTTCTTCAAACCAAAAGGCATTACCTTATAACAATAGGTGCCCCATGGTGTGATGAAAGTTGTTTTTTCCATGTCTTCTGGATTCATTTTTATCTGGTTATAGCCCGAAAACCCATCCATGAATGAGAACACTGCAAAGCTTGCCGTGTTATCTACCAAAGTGTCAATATGTGGTAACGGGAAATCATCCTTTGGACTTGCTTTATTTAGATCCCTGTAGTCAACGCACATCCTGACCTTGCCATCCTTTTTCGGGACCGGTACAATGTTGGCCACCCATTCGGGATATTTGGATACTGCTAGAAAACCAGCATCTATTTGCTTTTTGACCTCATCTCGGATTTTAAGTGCCATATCTGGTCTCGACCTGCGAAGCTTTTGTTTGATTGGAGGACATTCTGGTTTCAGGGGGAGTTTGTGCATGACAATGTCAGTATCCAACCCTGGCATATCTTGGTAGGACCAAGCAAATATGTCAACAAAATCTCTGAGGATTATTATCAACTTGTCTTTGATTTCTGGCCTTAATGACGCCCCAATCTTGACTTCCCTTTTGTCCTCTTCTGACCCCAAGTTGATGACTTCCGTCTGCTCTTTATGGGGCTGGATATAATCATCTTCGTGCTCAGCTATTCTCTTTAACTCTTCTGGGACCTCTAACTCTCCTTCGTTCTCTTCTTCAGCTTGAAAGACGAATGAACCGCTAATAGAAGGAACCGAATGATCATAGGATTCTGTGGTTGATGGGGGTATTCTGCATGTTTTATTTAGGAACAATTAGGCACTCACATACAGACATGCAGATGAAGGGTGGTTTTTATTATTTTCCAAAAGAGATTGCCATTTTTTCCAAAGAGTGAAAGTGATGTGCAAACAAATAACAAGAGTTTTAACAAAAACACTTTTTCATTAATGATTTTCAATTTTTGCAAAGTGGCCCAGTACAAAATAATTCACAGGTCTTGGGCAAGACCGAGAAATTTTTAAAGAAAGACACAAAGCTAACAGGCAGAATGAATTACTCTAAAGGTAAAAAGATGGGAACTTCCACAGCCTCCCAATTGCGCAATGCTCCTCCTCCTCTAATTATTAGATGATCCAGATTACCGTCCTCATTTTCAGAAATAATGGCATTAACTTGTACACCGCCGCTGGTGAATATCTCTTTTAAGGACTTCTTCCTCATGGTGCTTTCTTCCGGCTCGCCTTCCGGAGTTGGTTTGTAACCCAACCCCTGTCGATCATTCTTGGCCCGTGCATTGACTTCGATGACCTCTCCCCAACCCAGTGGGACTCCGGCCCTCAGTGCTGCCTTAATACTTTGAGCAGAGGTAAATAATGGCCTTTGGGTTATGTCTGATTCATCTACTAGAACAGCGTGAGCTATTTCTAGTGCTTGGAAAGCTGTTTCGAGAGAGTCTTCATCAGCCTCAATATACCGGAAGGATGACAAGTTGCTTACCATCAAGTCCTCTTCTCCATGGACAATGATTAGTTGGTCATTTATGTTGCACCCTAAAATTTGCCCAACCTTATTCACTTGGTTTATGTTTCATTATCATTAGCATTTGCATATAGAGTCATGTACATAGACTAATCATCTGCATAGCATAAGCATACCAAGTCATTCAACAGGGGACCAATCATTATTTTCATCTCTAGAAGCCTATTAAGAGGTTATTATTTCAATTCAATCTCATTCAAGTCATCAGGAAAGAATTTGAAAGCAAAGAGTTCAGCAGATCAAGCCTTGAGTCCATCTCCTAGCTAAGGGCATCTGAGGGTCAACAAGAGGATTGTGATATGTGAGTTGAAGGCATGGAGAGTATCTAGACATTATGAGAGACTTAGAAAGTCATTTGGAGAAGGAGACAAGTCATTGATGAGAGCACAAGAGCTACAGTTGAAGACAGTCAACTAGGGTTTCATCTGGGTCAACCCTAGGTCAACCCTAGGTCAATTGACTGATTTAAAGGGCATTCAAGGCTATTGGGGAGATGTGGAGTTCATCATTGGATATATAAAGAAGGATATGGAGATATGCCTAGGAGAATTCAAGAGAAATCAAGGAGAAGAGGAGTTTCTAAATTAGGGTTTCTGTGTAAAATCCCCTAGTTTAGGTCAAATTTCCAAGCAAGATAAGTCAAAATTCTAGATTCAAATGGCTTCTTGGCCAACATGAAACTTGTAGAGGATCTCAAGACCTTTAATTTGAGTGGTGGAAGACATCAAGGAGATTTATAGAACTCAAGTTATGGTCCTTGCAAGTTACAGGTCATCTGAGGTATCTGAAATTTTGTCTGTGAAAGTGACTTGACTTCCAAGCAATTTTTACCCCTCAAGGAGATTTCAAATGAATTCTTGGTCAACATAAGAATTGTTCCTCATTGTCTTAGCTTTCTATAATGGTATAGTATGCCTTCATATGATGTGTGGAACTCAACTTATGGTCTTGGCAAGCAAAGGGTATTTTGGGCATTTGTGAATTATAGGTCATTTTAACCTATGTCCAAAACTCATACAAGGAGGCCTCAAATGGAAAAACTTACAACATCAAACTTGCTCCAAATGGGATTTTAAGTCTAGAAAGAAGGTCACAAATTGTTGGAAAATCTCATAACATGAAGTTGCATGATTGGTCCAAATTTGAACTAAAAAGGCTTATAACTTGAATAAAGTCAAGAGAAAAAATGGTTTGGGAGATTTCTAAGTCCAAATGGAGACTTCCAATATATGATTTTGAATGGAAAAGCAATTCTAAGAACAATGGTTCAAACACTTTTTTGAGTTTAGAAGGGAAAAAGAAAGATATTCATGGTTACTTGCCTTTTAAGAAACATCTCAAAAATGGATCAAAGTTGGAAGGCAAGGGAATGTGCAAGATGGATCTAGAATGTTCATATGAGCTCTATATATTCATGAAATGAGGATTGATCAAGGTTTGGCTTCATTTTCACCAAGAATTTCACAAACTTTCTCATTCTTTTTCATTGAAGTTTCATTCCAATTCCTCAAATTCTTCACCAAATCATCATCAAAATCAACTTCATTATACTGTTTCATCATCATAGATCATAATTCAATCAAGAACCAAGTGTGATTCCTCCATTTTCGAGCACTTCCATCATCAACATCAAAATTGAAGTTTCAAGTGGACAGCACAATTCAAGCCAAGAATCATCAAAGTATTGCATACAGAATCAATCACTGAGTTAATTGATCAAGATCCAAGCCTTGGAAGCCTCAGATCCACGAGTCTCCATAGCTGTTCTCAAGATTTCACACCAGGTATGTTTTCTCTGCCACAGCTTGATTCAATTAGGTTAGCTTGATTTTGTTAGTTTAGATGTAATGTAGGAGGTTAGTAGAGCAATTAGGTTGAATTTGGAGTGGTTTGGTGATGTTTGTTAGCAGGTGTATCAAACTGTTAAGGCTTGAAACTCGTGGCTTAGTGCATTAGAATTCTAGGTTGTTAGCGCAGGTTAATCACCATTATGCATAGAGTAGATTAGTGTAGGTTTGGTGGAGAATTATCATGATGCATCTCAGTGTACTTCCATGGTGACCAGAGTTTGATGCCATCGGGTTGAGTGATCTATTGAATTTCAGACTGAATTAAGACCATAGGCTTGTAGAGGGAGAGGTTTAGAGTAATTTTCGTGTTTATAGTGTGGCGTTTCATGGCCTGGTGATGGAGAACTGGGAGCTTGAAGTTAGCTCGTGCATGGCTGCCATGGGAGAGGAAACCCTAGCTTTATGATCTGAGGTAGGAGACACAATCTGAGCCGTCCATTTCATGTTGGACCCTTGACTTGTAGAGCAATCCTAGGGCTAGCGTTTAATCTGATTTTTGGAGGGAGATGAGTCAGGTGCCAAACGCACCGTTTCATTAATTGAAACGGGCGGGCCTGAGTGATGTTGATATCCCCACCCCCAGTAATAAGCCCACTACCAATCTGAGCGTGATTTCGTTACTATTTTCACCCCCTGCGTTTTTTTTCAGTTTTATTATTGCTGACTTGGTTCTGGGCCTTAACCAATTTGATATACGCACCCCACCATTGTTGGCCCATCCTGGATTTTAACTAAGCGTGGTTGCTGAATAGACCCCCCTCCCTTTATTTCATTATTTTTCTTTTATATTCTTTAATTGTTTTTATGCATTTTCATAAATTCATAATAAATTCATAGAAAATCATTTTCACTCCATTCTTTTTACATCATTTTCTTTAGGATGTGTAGAAAATTATAGGAAAATAAAATTGCATTTTTATTTTTATTTCATATTTTTTTCATATTTTCTAAATAAATGTCATTTTAAGTAGTTTCATTTCATGCATGATTTTACTAATTTTTGTTCTATTACATGCTTTCATATTTTTTGTTCATTCTTTTTAGGGTGTTTAGATTAGATGTTGAGCTTGTAGATTCAATTTAGTTCCCATTTTTAGGAATTAATTTTAGGTGATTAATGTAGGCTTGAACAACATGAACCAAAATTAGGGTTTTTAGGTGATGACTTAGGAAGTTTGATTCTTTCCCTTAGGACTTAGGATTTAACTAGATTAGTTATGGGACTATAGGGGTTATGGGTAGCTATTAGATCCCTTAGAGAAAAGTTAGGATTCCCCTACTGCTATTAATACTGTCTGTATATCTGATTGTCTGGTGTGGTGTGCCCTCTGGGGATTATTGCTTGCTTGCTGGGGTATTGGGATTGACTGGGGCCTTAGGAGAGCTGAAGGCTTGAGGAGATGAAGACCATTGGAGATCCAGAGATTGAAGATCAACTGCCAGGGTTGGAGAGGAGGTTCTTGCTAGTAGCTGCTGAGGAGACTAGGGTTTAGGAGCTAGGCAGAGCTCTAGGTTAGAAAGTTTGTTTCTCAAACATGGATTGCCTTGTCTGCATCCATTATTCTCTGTGATTCAGAGTCTCTCTAAGACACTCACCCCCTTCCTTTGGAAGGCTTGGTGATAGTGTCTATGAGATAGAACTCTTGAGAGAAAATGTCTCTTGTGTTAGAAGCAGTCTGTTCACCACCCTTGGTAGTCAACTGATTGCTTAACACCCACTTCACTCTTGTGACTAATCCCTCATCCTGGAGGTTTGAGCTTGAAGAAAAGCCATTGCAGATGGAAGACTGATGATCAAAGCCCTCACCTGAAGGCCATGAAGATGGAGATTGATGCTTGTTGAAGCCTGTTGCTGATTGGAGATTACTTGAAGCTAGATGATTGATTCAGAGCTGCTGATGCTGTTTCTTTTGCTGTATTTCATTTGCTGATGTATTGATTGGTTTTCTGGACTGTATTGTTTGCTGTTTACCCTGCTGGGTTGAAAGTGAAGCCTGTTCACTTTTGCCTATTGTTTTCTAGGTTCGAGGTTGAGTGGGACTCCCTTGCCTCGCTTGTGCTGTTGCATCCATGCATTTTACTGCTTTACTGTATATATCTATTATTGTTTCTGTTTCTGCCTATCCCGTAGGATCTCTGTTTCTCTCTGTGCAAGAGAGGAGCATGATAGACACTAGGTCTTAACCCATGCATGATAACATTAGGTTAGTTTGATTCCCTTCGCAACCGTAGGTTAGAGTTCTGTCTCTTCTTTCTCAAAACAAACAGAAAAATACATAAAGATTTCAAACACAATAAAAGACACTTCTTCCGTAAAAGAATGTGAACTCATCAAGACGTCATTTTTGTCCGCCGGGACTGTTAATCGAGAAACCTTTTTCAGAAGGAATAAAATCAACCAAGACAGACTTGTGTCGTACGTGGCCCGAACTACGTTTGCTCTGATCTTCCATGCAGTGTGGAAGTACGTAGGCATAGGATGCGATATCCTAGCGAGCAACCTTCCCCTCCTTTCCCGTAGGTAGGCGAACTACGTTGACTCTGATTTCTCGTTCCAGGCGAGAATACGTAGGCATAAAGTACGATACTTTGCCGAGTCATTTTTATTTTCATTTTATTTTCTTTTTCACCCTTGACCTATAGTTTAGATAGAATAACAATCCATACCCGAAAACAAGCGTGGATCCCATCGAGTACGATGGACGTGAGGGGTGCTAATACCTTCCCCTTGCGTAACCGACTCCCGAACCCAGGTTTTGGTTGCGATGACCATACCTTTCCCGTGTTGTGCGAGGTTTACTCTGAGCGTTTCCTTTCCCTCCCGTGGGATAAATAACGCACGGTGGCGACTCTTCTGTTCAGCCGGCGCCGATTTTCGCAGTAGCGACAGCTGGCGACTCTGCTGGGGATCCAACGTCCCCTGGCTGCTAAGGACTGCGATGGTTCTTATGCATTTGGGATCCAACGTCCCTTGAGAGAGTCAATCCTAACGCTTGTTTTCCCGTCGAGGATTTTGTATGGAGTTATTTTATATTTCTAACCTTGTATTTTCAGCTTTATATGTTGATTATTATTGCTGTATCTGGGGTGTGACGGGTGTTCTGATATTGAGAGATAAGCCGGACCTGGGCTTGAGTGCACCTAGAATTAGAGTAGAAATTAGTGGGTGCCCGCTTGCTTTGCTTGCTTTGGTGTCCCATGAAATCTACACTTAGACGAGGTTCCTCTGGTTGGCCTCCTGCCCCTTCCTTTGGTTGGCGTGGGTTGCTGGTTAGTTGGATTGTCGACTCTGGGGACCGATCATTTGGAAGTTGGCTAAGTGAGGCCTCTTCAGGAATTGATGATGCCACTCCTTCTGGGAATCGTATCATCAACCCTGAAAGTCTGTGACGCCGACGACCGCATAGGATGCCGTACCTTGTGCCAGTTATAAGGCCACCCACCTGTGAGGGGATTCAGGGTTATGCATGTAACCAGACCTTCAGATACCGGTTATTTCTTGATCAGATATCCTGGTTATTTATGGAGAGTTATGAGGTCTGTCAGAGACCATTTCGAGATGTGTTATGAGGTCTGTCAGAGACCATTTGGAGTTGTGTTTTGAGGTCTGTCAGAGACCATTTGGAGATGTGTTCTGAGGTCTGTCAGAGACCAATTAGAGATATGACGTGAGGTCTACCAGAGACCAGTTGGAGTTATGGTTTGAGGTCTGTCAGAGACCAGTATTGGAGCTTTGTGTTAGGTCTATCTGAGACCAGGGTTTGATGACTTCCGGATGGTCTATCTGAGACCTTTCTTGATTGGGTTTAGGCTATTCAGCTGCAGCTTTGGTCCCTGTTGCATGTTACTTGCATTGCATCCCTGCATATCCATTACCATTTGCATGTCACTAACGTGTGTCTGTGCTGCAGGTGCATTTGCATTTCCCTAGTTCTAGTGCCCAGACTTCTGAGTGTTTGATCATGACTAGCTTAAGGAGAACGGTTGCTTACAAATTGCCTACGCCTGATATTGTTCCTTTGCTGGGGTTGATCTCTCTTGCTGATGAGGGTGTTCGTAGGAGCTTCCGGATGAGCTATGGTAGATTACTGAGATTGGTGTGCAAACCTACAGAGGTAGAGTTAGATGGGCTGTATGCTTTGATGCAATTCTACGACCCTGATTTGAGGTGCTTTACGTTCTCTGACTTTATTATGGGACCAACCCTGGAGGAATACGCTGAGTATGTTGAGCTGCCCGTGCAGAACCAGGTTCCATTCATTCATTATGACGCCAAGCCCAAGCCGGAGGATTTGGCAAAAGCCTTGCATATTGATGCTTCTGAACTTGTGACTACTGTTTCCCGTGGAGTTCCAGGCTTCTCACTCCAATTCTTAGTTGGTAAAGCCCAAGAGTATGCCAAGAGCGGGTGCTGGGTTGCTTTCAATGCTGTGTTGGCCTTGTGCATTTATGGCATAGTATTGTTCCCCAATATACCGGATTTTGTGGACTTCGACGCCTTCTACTTGTTTGCCGCTGGTAATCCTGTACCTACCTTACTCGGAGATCTCTACCACTCACTGCATTACAAGAATGAGAAGGGAAGAGGGAAGAATGTTCATCTTTGTGTACCTTTGTTGAGTATGTGGTTTGAGAGTCACCTTCCTAAGAGAGGATCTGTTGCAGAGACTACAGTCCCAGTTGATTGGCCGGAGCGCCTGATGAGGCTATCGTCGGAAGATATGGAGTGGTTTGATAGAGATCTGCTGGGATCCGAGCTTATCTTCAGTTGTTCTGGTTACCCTAATGTCCCACTGATTGGAAGAAAAGGGTGTATCAACTACAACCCATCGCTGTTGGTCCGTCAGTTCGGATATGCGCTGAAGAACCCGCCTCAGGAGGAAGAAGTACAGGAATCTCTGTACTTCACAGGTGAAGTGAAAGGGGAGTTATTAGCCAAGTTGCAACATGCCTGGACGCGTATTAACCGCAGAGGGAAGCCATTGTTAGGAAAGAATGACTGTCAGGCCTATGCACCTTATAGAGTTTGGATTCAGGAAAGAGCAAGTCAGTTGAAGATGCCATTTCCAGCTGCACCCGTCATTGTTCCCGTTCCGGTAGCAGAGCCGACTACTGTTTCTAGAGAAGTCCATGAACAGGTTGTGAAGGAGAAAGAAGCCTTGATGAAGATTAACAAAGGGTTAGAGCAAGAGTTAGCCCAAGTACGCAGTGAGAAAAACAAGGCCGTATATGCTTTCCAACAGCAGATCGAGCTGGTAAACAGGTTAGGGGCTGAGTTGACTGAAGAAAAGAAAAAGCGTGAACGTCTGGGGCAAGAGTTCAGAAGTTCCCATGACATGCTGGAGGCCAAAAAGAAAGCGCTCGACGCAGCACACCGAGAGATATCCTCTTGCAATAAAACTTGGAATGCTACACTCACTAACAACAAGAAGAGGGAAGATAAGCTGAAGCAGCAAATTTCCGACCTCGAAGAGAAGTTGAAGTCTAGCATCAAGAAGTGTGAGGAGGAAGTGATGACCCGGTATGGTGTTCAACATGCACTGAACAAGGCAATCAAATCCAGAGATGAAGCAGTGTCTCAGAAGCGAAAGTTAGAAGATTGCTTCGGAGAAGCAACATGGGAAGAAACTGCTGAAGACGTACGCCGTGTCCTTAAGAGGAGAAACCAGCTTGTTGAAGGGCTGCTTGATCGACCAAGCCATCCGGAGACCAAGAAGTTGATAGAGGAGTACCAGACTTTTGGGAGGATTTGATCATTTCATGTAGTAACTTGTATGCTTTATTTGCATAGTGCTGATCATCACCAGGATTGTTGGTTGAGGTCATGCCTTCTTTGTACTCTCAGTGATATTGTACCCTGGGCTTATTGATCCTCCCTGCAATATATGAGGCTTTCTATGATTCAGCTCTAATATTCCTATTGTCAGCACTGTCACTGCACCGGCACCTTCGCACTAGAACTGGGGGAACGAACTTCCCTAATGCACAGACACATTGCATTGCATTCATATACATATTGCATTACAGGTAATCTTTGAATGGTGTCTTACTTCCCGCTTGTACCAGGTACTTAACAGGATTCCAGATCAGCATCCGCACCGCTATTCTACACGCTCCAACTGTCGAAAAGTCATGGACCAAATTCAGAACGAGATGCAAGATGTGCGCGAGAAGCTCGCTCTCTTCATGCAAACCATGGAAGCTATAGCAAAAGGGCAAGAGAATTTGCAGGCCATGGTCCAGCCTCTGTTGGCTCGCAACGCTGGTCATGGTAATGACGATCATCAGTCTGTCCGGGTTGATACTGCTCATGTAGACGGCACTCCCACGCCAGTGGCTCCGCCTGTGATCAATATACCTGCTGCTAATGTCAACAACGCTACCGCTGCTGTGAATGGTAACGTCGGAGTAGGGAATGAAACTGCTGTCCATAACGCTGGGCTGGGTGATGTCAATTTGGGAGATAATCTAGGAGGCAATGGCTTTGTCAATACTGGGTTCGGATTCAATGATCAGGGATTCGATAACGCCGGCAAGTATGGCTTTAATGCTCAAGGCTTTGGGCAATATGGTTATGGTATGGTCAATCAGGGTTACGGAGGCTTTGGAAACGGAAACGGTGCTGGATTTATGGCTTTTGGTCCTGCTGGAGGTGTTCAAGGGTACGGCAACAGAGGCCGAGGTCCGGGGATGAATCAGATCAGAGCTGGACGTAATAATGCGTACGATGGGTACGGGGCTGGAAACGGTCTGTGGCAAGAGGATCAGCAGGATGACGCCTTCTCCGGAGGAGGTTGTGAAGGGCCGATGGATGATTCCCAAAAGATTAGAATGCTGGAAGAGCAGATGAAGGGAGTCTTAAATCAGAGTGCTGTGGGATTGGACATGGCAACAATGGGCTTGGTACCTGGCCTGAGGGTGCCAATTAAATTCAAAGCGCCTGCGTTCGACAAGTACAAAGGAGACACATGTCCGAAAGTGCATGTACGAGCTTACTACAGAAAGATGTCTGCATACTCAACTGATGAAAGAATGCTAATGCATTTCTTTCAGGATAGTCTATCGGGTCCTTCCCTAGAGTGGTACATGGGGTTGGAGCCAACTGATATCAAGACTTGGAAGCAATTGGCGGAGGCATTTGTAGCCCATTACAAGTATAACAGCGACCTGGCACCCAATCGGGTCCAGTTGGCCGGGCTGTCGCAGAAGAAGGGGGAGAGTTTTAAAGAGTACGCGCAAAGGTGGCGCGATATGGCTGCCAGGGTCCGTCCTCCGGTGGAAGATAAGGAAATGAACGATATGTTTGTCGGCACATTCACCGGGCTGTTTCATGATATGCTGTTTCATACGTCTCTGGCTAGTTTTTCAGACCTGATTCTGATGGGGGAAAAGATTGAGCGTAATATTAAGCAAGGAAAGTTCCAAGTCGATGAATCAACTGCATCTGGCAGTAATAGAAAAGCTTATGGTGGGCGCCGTCAGGGCGAGGCTAGCGCAGTATTTGGAGGCCGAGGCCGAGGCCGAGGCAGGGGAAGAGGTCAATATCGTCAGCCGCAGCAGGTGTCGAGTGTTACTATTCCATATCAACAACAACCACTCCAGCAACAACAACCGATTCAGCAGCAGCCCATGCCACAGCAGCAGCAGCCTCAGCAGGGGGCACAGCAAGCTCAGCGAAGATTTCAGGGCAGTAAACCGAGAAGAGTGTTTGAGAAGCCTCCCTCAACCTATGCCGATTTGTTGCAGACATTGTTGGGATTGAACCTGGTAGAGAAAAGAACTCTGGCACCGATAACGGGAGCTCCCCCGTTCGGCTACGATGCGAGCAGGCACTGTGAGTTTCATTCTGGGGCCCCGGGCCACGATATAGAAGGTTGCCATGCTTTTAAGCACGTTGTGCAGGATCTTTTAGACAACAAGACTATCAATTTCGGAACGGCAGGTCCGAATATAGTCCAGAAACCCATGCCTAATCATGGGGCGAACGCTGTGCTGACTGAGGAAGGTCTGAATCTTATCATGAATGTTGAAGATTTAAAGACGCCGCTGGGCGAGATAAAGAGCCGACTGTTACAAGGAGGTGTTTACCCAGGATGTAATGAGTACTGTTTAGATTGTTGGGCCCTGGCTGGGGGGTGTGAGGATTTGAAGAAAGGCATTCAGGCCTTAATCGATGAAGGTATATTGCAGTTTGATCGAGCGGCAACTGACGAGCCTGCAGGGGCAGTAGTGGATAATCGGAGTGATGTGGCCACAGTGACGATTCCTCGGAAGACGATCACTATTGCAGCACCAGCTCAGCGACCACCTATTACCATAACTAAGGCCGGGCCAATCCCGTATGAGAACACGAGAGCAGTCCCATGGTCATATGGGCTAGAGGTGTATTGTGACGGGATAAAAATTGATGTTAACAAGCAATCAGCGGAGATTGTGGATAATGTTGTTGGTTCAGGAGGCATGACGAGGAGCGGCAGGATCTTTATATCTCCTGAAGTGGAGGCCGAAAGACTAGCGAAAGGAAAAGGGAAAGTGGTCGAAAATGTTCCGGTACAAGCAAATGAAAAAGAAGCAGCATCGAAAGATGTAGAAGAGTTCATGCGCTTGATTCGGAAAAGTGATTATAAGATTGTGGAGCATCTGCAGCAGACACCGTCCAAAATATCTATCCTGTCATTGCTGTTGTGTTCGGAAGCTCACAGAAACGCTTTGCTGAAAGTCCTGGACACTTCTTTTGTACCCCAGGATGTCTCCGTGAACCAGCTAGAAGGAGTATTGGCACATGTGAATGCGGGCCACAGTCTGGGTTTTACCGATTTTGACTTGACTCCGAAAGGGAGAGACCATAATATGGCATTACATGTGTCTGTTGAGTGTAGAGGATCGGTAATGTCGCACGTATTGGTTGACACCGGATCATCTTTGAATGTGCTGCCCAAGAAGGCAATGATGAAGCTGGATGTTCGAGGGATTTTGTGTACACCCAGCGATTTGGTAGTCAGAGCGTTTGACGGCACGCGGAGAACAGTCTTCGGATCGATTACCTTGCCTCTGCAAGTGGGGCCGGAAGTATTTGCGACGGAGTTTTATATCATGGATATACAGCCTGCGTACAGCTGCTTGCTGGGAAGACCTTGGATTCATGGGGCAGGGGCAGTCACGTCTACCCTGCATCAGAAGTTAAAGTATATGGTCGGAGACAGCGTAGTCACCGTGTGCGGAGAAGAAGACATCCTGGTCAGCCATCTATCTTCGTTTAAATATGTGGAAGTCGACGGGGAGATCCACGAGACACCATGCCAGGCATTCGAAGGTTTGCGCATCAAGGACAAGGGTCCCGGGCCAAGCAAAGTGCCAGAGATAGCTGTCTCATCGTATAAGGAAGCTCAAGCTCTAGTGGAAGCAGGAGAAGCAAAGGGCTGGGGCAAAGTGCTGGACATTCCTGTGAAAACGGACCGGTTCGGGCTGGGGTACCGACCGTCGTCATCAACTCCTTCCGTGGGGGCCCCCCGTTTCAGAAAGTCAATTACCATCTCTGCCAGTGGAGTATGTCATGAAACTGTCAATGCTGCTTCGGAGTCTGACGAAGGAGACAACGACTGTGATATGGATGCCTGGATTCAGCCAAGCACGCCAGGACAAGGACTGTGCAACTGGTCCATTCAGGAGCTTGTTCCTGTGACTTTTAAACAGTAATGCTTTGCTTTATTAATTGTTGAATAATCTGATGCCTTGCCCGGGGCATCAGAATTTGCTTAGGGCTGTGTTGTTATAAACATTGCGCGTTAATCATTAAATAAATGGCGTTTTCATGTGCAAACACTGTAATCCCTGTCTTTCTTGTGTTATATTTTTCAATAAAATGGCAATGTGGTTATTCGCTTTATACGCATTTTGAAGCACTTAACCATTCCTTTTGCAGGATAACATTTTCAGATGACATCCTTGAACCACCTATGACTCGTCCCGACTTCGAGCGCCCGGTATTCCAGACCGAAGAAGAGGTTGTCGAAGATAGCGACGTTCCTGAAGAACTGTCTTGGTTAGTGAAGCAAGAGGAAAGAGCCATTCTGCCTCATGATGAGGTCATCGAAATTATCAACTTGGGGTCGGAAGGGGTTGAGAAGAATATTCGTATCGGAGCCGCACTGCAGAGTGATATCAAGCGAAGACTGGTTGAAATGCTCCGAGAGTATAATGATGTATTCGCTTGGTCATATGAAGATATGCCAGGGCTCGATACAGATATGGTTGTGCATCGCCTGCCACTGAAAGAAGATTGCCCGCCGGTCAAGCAAAAGCTTCGCAGAACTTGACCAGATATGGCAATGAAGATCAAAGAGGAAGTGCAGAAACAGTGGGACGCTGGGTTCCTGGCTGTGACGAAGTATCCTTCATGGGTTGCCAACATTGTACCAGTGCCAAAGAAAGATGGCAAGGTTCGAATGTGCGTGGATTATAGAGATTTGAATAAAGCAAGCCCAAAAGACGATTTTCCACTTCCTCACATTGACGTGTTAGTTGATAATACCGCTCAATACTCCGTATTCTCCTTCATGGATGGCTTTTCAGGCTATAATCAGATTAGAATGGCGCCAGAGGATATGGAGAAGACTACTTTCATAACGCCTTGGGGAACATTTTGCTATAAAGTGATGCCCTTTGGTTTGAAAAATGCTGGGGCAACATATCAGTGTGCGATGACGACTCTCTTTCATGACATGATGCATAAAGAGATCGAAGTTTATGTTGACGATATGATTGCCAAATCCCAGACGGAGGAAGAGCATTTGGTGAATCTGTTGAAGTTGTTTAAAAGGCTTAGGAAGTTCAGGCTGAGGCTGAACCCTAATAAATGCACCTTCGGGGTGAGGTCGGGTAAACTGCTGGGGTTTATCGTAAGCGAAAGAGGAATAGAGGTCGATCCTGCTAAAATAAAAGCGATTCAAGAAATGCCGACGCCTAAAACAGAGAAAGAGGTGCGCGGGTTCTTAGGGAGGTTGAACTACATTGCCCGGTTCATATCTCACCTAACGGCCACGTGTGAACCATTATTCAAGTTGCTAAAGAAAGATCAAGCTGTAACGTGGAACGAGAATTGTCAAAAGGCGTTCGATAAAATAAAGAAGTATCTGCAGGAGCCTCCTATTTTGATACCCCCGGTGGCAGGGAGACCCTTGATAATGTATTTGACGGTTCTTGAGGGAAGCATGGGTTGTGTTCTCGGTCAACACGACGAGACGGGGAGAAAAGAGCATGCGATCTATTACTTGAGTAAGAAATTTACAGACTGTGAATCTCGATACACAATGCTGGAGAAAACTTGTTGCGCGCTAGCCTGGGCCGCCAAGCGTTTGAGGCAGTACATGCTGAATCATACAACCATGCTCATCTCGAAGATGGATCCTATCAAATATATATTCGAAAAGCAGGCGTTGTCAGGTAGAATTGCCCGGTGGCAGATGGTCTTGACTGAGTATGACATTCAATACGTCTCGCAAAAGGCTATAAAGGGGAGTGTGCTGTCTGAGTATCTGGCGGAGCAGCCTATTGAAGAGTACCAATCGATGAGATTTGATTTTCCTGACGAGGATATCATGTACTTAAAGATGAAGGATTGCGAAGAGCCGTTGCCAGACGAAGGACCAGAGCCGGGGTCCCAGTGGAAGATGATTTTTGACGGAGCTGTGAATGCTTACGGTAGCGGAATAGGGGCAATTATCACTACGCCACACGGGTCGCACATCCCGTTTACTGCCCGATTGACCTTTGCCGTTACCAACAATGAGGCCGAATACGAAGCTTGTATAATGGGGCTTGAAGAAGCCATTGATTTGCGAATCAAACATCTAGACGTATACGGAGACTCAGCTCTGGTGGTGAATCAGATCAAAGGGGAATGGGAGACACGTCAGCCAACTTGATACATTACATGAATTATGCAAGGAGATTGTTGCCTTTCTTTGACAAAGTTGAATTGCATCACGTACCGCGGGCAGAAAATCAAATGGCTGACGCCCTTGCCACTTTGTCTTCCATGTACAAGGTCAACTTCTGGAACGAAGCTCCCCAAATCACTATCTCTCGGTTGGACAGGCCAGCTTATGTATTTGCTATTGAGGAAGCATCTGATGACAAACCGTGGT
Organism: Lathyrus sativus; assembly: GCA_963859935.3. Classification (NCBI taxonomy): domain Eukaryota; kingdom Viridiplantae; phylum Streptophyta; class Magnoliopsida; order Fabales; family Fabaceae; genus Lathyrus; species Lathyrus sativus. The sequence goes on along the minus strand of OZ012736.1, from coordinate 420,933,915 downwards.
ATTTCGATATCCTTAATTTCCTGAAGAATAAAGAGTATCCGGCTGGGGCATCCAGTCAAGATCAGAAGACTCTCAGGAGATTAGCGGGTAATTTCTACTTGAATCCAGATGGCGTCTTGTACAGAAGAAACCACGATTTGGTGTTGTTGCGTTGTGTAGACGAGAAAGAGGCAAAGCTTCTCATGGAGGAAATTCACGAAGGTGCCTTTGGTACGCATGCTGGTGGGCATGCTATGACGAGAAAGCTGCTGAGGGCAGGTTATTTTTGGCTGACAATGGAAACTGATTGTTTCAAGTTCGCAAGAAAGTGCCACAAGTGCCAAATCTATGCTGACAAAATACACGTGCCTCCAAGTCCTCTAAATGTGATGTCATCTCCATGGCCATTCTCGATGTGGGGAATCGATATGATCGGAAAGATCGAGCCGACGGCTTCTAATGGGCATCGGTTCATCCTAGTAGCAATCGATTATTTCACCAAGTGGGTGGAAGCGGCGTCTTACGCGAATGTAACGAAGCAAGTGGTGGCCAGATTCATCAAGAGAGATATCATTTGCCGATATGGGATTCCCGAGCGGATAATCACGGATAACGGTTCCAATCTGAACAACAAAATGATGAAGGAGCTCTATCAGAATTTCAAGATCGAACATCACAACTCCTCCCCTTACCGACCCAAGATGAATGGCGCTGTCGAAGCGGCCAATAAGAATATCAAGAAAATTGTTCAGAAAATGGTGGTGACCTATAAGGATTGGCACGAGATGCTACCTTTTGCTTTGCACGGTTATCGTACGACGGTACGCACATCAACCGGGGCAACTCCGTTCTCGTTGGTATACGGGATGGAAGCGGTACTACCATTGGAAGTTGAGATCCCTTCTCTGAGGGTATTGCAAGACGTTCAGCTGGACGAGGCAGAATGGGTAACGAATAGATTGAACCAACTGAGTTTGATGGATGAGAAGAGGCTAGCTTCTCTAGCATACGGTCGTTTGTACCAAAGACGAATGAAGAAAGCGTACGACAAGAAGATACTTCCGCGAAGCTTTCAGACGGGCGACCTTGTGCTGAAGAGGATTCTCCCGCCGCAAGCAGATCACAGGGGCAAGTGGACCCCCAACTACGAAGGGCCATACGTTGTCAGTAAGGTCTTTTCAGGAGGAGCGTTATTGTTGTCCACCATGGACGGAGGAGACTTTACGTCACCTGTGAATTCGGACGCAGTTAAAAAATACTTTGCTTGAAATAGACCCGCTGGACAAAAAAAAGAGAGTCCAGGCAAAAATGGGGCATCCTGGCGAACCAAAAACAGAATGAAAGGTTCGGGCAAAAGTTAGGGATAAAATTGAAAAAATGTACGCCCGCGAAGTCGAAAACCTACACTGGGCGGCTTCGGCAAAAAAGGGTATCCCGGTGAACTGAAAACCCGTAAAAGGCGGTTCACGCAAAAGTTAGGGATTTGAAAAGCAAATGACTGCGGTCCGAATTTGATATTACAATGAGCATCAATGCGGGAGAATATATTTGAGGAGTCAGTTATCGGATACAACCTTTTCAGAAGTGGGGATACCAGGAAAGTATTAGAGTCGGACGAGTCATGGGAGGATCAGTTCGTGGTGTTCATCTGCATCCCGTTGCCGACATGTGTACAAAATTTAATTTGTCAAAATATTCATGCTTCTTGTGCATACTTATGTATTTGCTTTGCGTAGCTTCCTCTTTTCAGGAGTTACATCCCGTGTACAAAAAACTCCGCCCATTCAGGGGCCCAATCAATAAAATATGTTATTCAGTACTTGATGCTGGTTCTTTACTGTTTTGTGCATGATAAAACGCCTAAGTTTGATGAAGCTAGCATGAGTATAACATCACTGGCCCTTGCCAACAATTGTTAAAGCTTTGAATTAACTGAGTGTAACGTCACTAACCTGAATTGATTTGGTTGCATAGGCTTGTCGTGTCTTGTTTGTGTTGTTGCAGGTCTCATAACCATACGAGGAAGGTGATCAAAAGATTGCAATAACGAAAGACTTGATCCCCACGCAGGTCATGCATGTTCTTCCTGAAGAAGGATAGAATTTCCCAGCTAGCCGTAGCTTATCCAAAGGATGTGCTCCAGAAAAGTTATTCGTCCTCAGCAGAGTTTGGCGATTCCAAGATCGTACTCAGACAGGTTCATCTTTCCCCGCAGGGTCATGCACTCTCCCCCAGCGGAGTCAGTTAATTTTCCCCAAGAGAATCATCCCATCCCCAGCGGAGTTCTCTTTTCAGCAAGTGTTCTTTCCTTCCGGTGGAATTCGAAGATCAAGACTCTCCAAAGCAGAGTTGATGTTGGGTCCTGTCATTTATTTTGTCAGAGATACCGGTGATATCAGTTTGCGTTCCAGCAGAAAGTCCGATCGTACTAGGCACATTTGCTATTCCCCAGCAAGGTTATTTTCCCCAGCAGGGGGTTACCTCAACAGGGTGTTTGGTTTGAGTTCCCAATTTCCCAGCAGGGTTGACTTTACTCTTCCAGTACTTATTTGGCTAGAATAATTCTGTAGCATCTGGCTATCCCCGGCGGAGTCGACTTTATCCTTCCAGCATTTATTTTGCTGAAGCAGTTCCTGTATGTCAGCCGTTCATGCAGAGAGAGCTCTTGCTCAAATGAATTACTAAACATTCAAGATCTCGGCAGGAGATATCCAATGATAATGTCAGTTTCGGCCGTATTCCCCACAGAGTTAGCATGATGAGATTCTCTTTGCCTCTAACAGAGTCATTTATGCAAATGTCTCTTATTTTCCCCGCCAGAGTCAGCAGGCAAAATCTCTCCTTGTCCCCGAGCAGAGTTATTTGTCATCAACAGGTTCCATGAATCAGAATTCCAGAGGCCACCGCCGGTTATCAGAACAGGCATCCGATAGTTTGGTTTCCAGATATCCCCAGTAGAGTCCGTCTCAAAGTCGCTGTCACGTCAGTGCTAAGAAGTTTGTGGGTTGGGATCAGTGGAGAACTAAGTCCTGACGCGGACAATTTATTCCTATATTGACGGGATTTCTTCAGAAGTGGGCGTCCTAACGTGGACAGGTTTATTTCCCCGGATCGGTGAGGTGTGTTAGTCCTATTGTGGGCAGATTCAGTTTCTCGAAATTAGTGGAATGGGAGGTCATGGCGTTGACAAAAGGTAATTACTCTTTGTGTTGGTGTCCTGACGTGGACAGATCAAGGGTGTGAGTCCTCGCGTGGACAAGTCTTATTTCCTCAGCAAGTCGAAGACGCCTGAGTCCTAACGTGGACATATCAAGACGAGGTCAGTGTCCTTACGCGGACAAATCAAAGAAACTATTATTCCTAACGTGGAGAAGTGGGTCCTAACGTGGACGATGTATCCCTTACGCGGACATATCAACAGAAGTGATTCCTAACGTGGAAAGATGGAGATTCCTTACGCGGAAAAGATTGAGTCCATACGCGGACATATCAGAAGAGGATTCCTTACGTGGAAAAAGATAGTTTCCTTACGTGGAAATGACAGCATTCCTGACGTGGAAAGTATGGAGTCCTTACGTGGACAGGTTAAGATGGCATTCCTTACGTGGAAAAGATGTAGTCCTTACGCGGACATATCAGAAAGAGGTGATTCCTTGCGTGGAAAGATCAGAGTCCTTACGTGGACATATCAAGAGCATCCCTTACGTGGACAGATGCAAGAAAAGTTGAGTCCTGACGTGGACAGGTTTAGAACCAGAATTGAATCCCTTACGTGGAGAGATTGGAGTCCTGACGCGGACATGTCAAGTGGTATTGGAGTCCTTACGTGGACAGACTGATATAGTTCTCCTTATGTGGAAAGAAGATTGCTTCCTGACGTGGAAAGATGAAAGTGTTACTCCTAACGTGGAAGAGTTTATTTCTAACGTGGGCGGTTCAGTTTATGGAAATGCAGACGAATTATCCCTAGCGGAGTTGCCGAGATTTTCCTAGGTCAATAGCAAGTGGAGTCCTAACATGGACAGGTTCTAGTTGAGAGTTCTTCGGATTGATGACGGACGGAGTCCTAACATGGACAAGCAAGCAATCTGTTATGACAGAATCCTCTTCAGAACGATGAAGACAATCCCCAGCACGGTCGCGCGAGATCAGTGGGTTACCGTAACAGTCAGATTCAGCTGATGAATGTCGTTCCCCAAGCAGGAGCGCAATTTAGTTTGTGGTTGGCAAATTTCTGGTTTCACTAGTATTCAACCGTCTCGTACCGCGAATGTCTGAAGGCTCCGGGCTCTTCACCCAATCGGGTCCAAGTTGCTTGAATAGGGGCAGCTGTTGCACCCTAAAATTTGCCCAACCTTATTCACTTGGTTTATGTTTCATTATCATTAGCATTTGCATATAGAGTCATGTACATAGACTAATCATCTGCATAGCATAAGCATAGCAAGTCATTCAACAGGGGACCGATCATTATTTTCATCTCTAGAAGCCTATTAAGAGGTTATTATTTCAATTCAATCTCATTCAAGTCATCAGGAAAGAATTTGAAAGCAAAGAGTTCAGCAGATCAAGCCTTGAGTCCATCTCCTAGCTAAGGGCATCTGAGGGTCAACAAGAGGATTGTGATATGTGAGTTGAAGGCATGGAGAGTATCTAGACATTATGAGAGACTTAGAAAGTCATTTGGAGAAGGAGACAAGTCATTGATGAGAGCACAAGAGCTACAGTTGAAGACAGTCAACTAGGGTTTCATCTGGGTCAACCCTAGGTCAACCCTAGGTCAATTGACTGATTTAAAGGGCATTCAAGGCTATTGGGGAGATGTGGAGTTCATCATTGGATATATAAAGAAGGATATGGAGATATGCCTAGGAGAATTCAAGAGAAATCAAGGAGAAGAGGAGTTTCTAAATTAGGGTTTCTGTGTAAAATCCCCTAGTTTAGGTCAAATTTCCAAGCAAGATAAGTCAAAATGCTAGCTTCAAATGGCTTCTTGGCCAACATGAAACTTGTAGAGGATCTCAAGACCTTTAATTTGAGTGGTGGAAGACATCAAGGAGATTTATAGAACTCAAGTTATGGTCCTTGCAAGTTACAGGTCATCTGAGGTATCTGAAATTTTGTCTGTGAAAGTGACTTGACTTCCAAGAAATTTTTACCCCTCAAGGAGATTTCAAATGAATTCTTGGTCAACATAAGAATTGTTCCTCATTGTCTTAGCTTTCTAGAATGGTATAGTATGCCTTCATATGATGTGTGTAACTCAACTTATGGTCTTGGCAAGCAAAGGGTATTTTGGGCATTTGTGAATTATAGGTCATTTTAACCTATGTCCAAAACTCATACAAGGAGGCCTCAAATGGAAAAACTTACAACATCAAACTTGCTCCAAATGGGATTTTAAGTCTAGAAAGAAGGTCACAAATTGTTGGAAAAGCTCATAACATGAAGTTGCATGATTGGTCCAAATTTGAACTAAAAAGGCTTATAACTTGAATAAAGTCAAGAGAAAAAATGGTTTGGGAGATTTCTAAGTCCAAATGGAGACTTCCAATATATGATTTTGAATGGAAAAGCAATTCTAAGAACAATGGTTCAAACACTTTTTTGAGTTTAGAAGGGAAAAAGAAAGATATTCATGGTTACTTGCCTTTTAAGAAACATCTCAAAAATGGATCAAAGTTGGAAGGCAAGGGAATGTGCAAGATGGATCTAGAATGTTCATATGAGCTCTATATATTCATGAAATGAGGATTGATCAAGGGTTGGCTTCATTTTCACCAAGAATTTCACAAACTTTCTCATTCTTTTTCATTGAAGTTTCATTCCAATTCCTCAAATTCTTCACCAAATCATCATCAAAATCAACTTCATTATACTGTTTCATCATCATAGATCATAATTCAATCAAGAACCAAGTGTGATTCCTCCATTTTCGAGCACTTCCATCATCAACATCAAAATTGAAGTTTCAAGTGGACAGCACAATTCAAGCCAAGAATCATCAAAGTATTGCATACAGAATCAATCACTGAGTTAATTGATCAAGATCCAAGCCTTGGAAGCCTCAGATCCACGAGTCTCCATAGCTGTTCTCAAGATTTCACACCAGGTATGTTTTCTCTGCCACAGCTTGATTCAATTAGGTTAGCTTGATTTTGTTAGTTTAGATGTAATGTAGGAGGTTAGTAGAGCAATTAGGTTGAATTTGGAGTGGTTTGGTGATGTTTGTTAGCAGGTGTATCAAACTGTTAAGGCTTGAAACTCGTGGCTTAGTGCATTAGAATTCTAGGTTGTTAGCGCAGGTTAATCACCATTATGCATAGAGTAGATTAGTGTAGGTTTGGTGGAGAATTATCATGATGCATCTCAGTGTACTTCCATGGTGACCAGAGTTTGATGCCATCGGGTTGAGTGATCTATTGAATTTCAGACTGAATTAAGACCATAGGCTTGTAGAGGGAGAGGTTTAGAGTAATTTTCGTGTTTATAGCGTGGCGTTTCATGGCCTGGTGATGGAGAACTGGGAGCTTGAAGTTAGCTCGTGCATGGCTGCCATGGGAGAGGAAACCCTAGCTTTATGATCTGAGGTAGGAGACACAATCTGAGCCGTCCATTTCATGTTGGACCCTTGACTTGTAGAGCAATCCTAGGGCTAGCGTTTAATCTGATTTTTGGAGGGAGATGAGTCAGGTGCCAAACGCACCGTTTCATTAATTGAAACGGGCGGGCCTGAGTGATGTTGATATCCCCACCCCCAGTAATAAGCCCACTACCAATCTGAGCGTGATTTCGTTACTATTTTCACCCCCTGCGTTTTTTTTCAGTTTTATTATTGCTGACTTGGTTCTGGGCCTTAACCAATTTGATATACGCACCCCACCATTGTTGGCCCATCCTGGATTTTAACTAAGCGTGGTTGCTGAATAGACCCCCCTCCCTTTATTTCATTATTTTTCTTTTATATTCTTTAATTGTTTTTATGCATTTTCATAAATTCATAATAAATTCATAGAAAATCATTTTCACTCCATTCTTTTTACATCATTTTCTTTAGGATGTGTAGAAAATTATAGGAAAATAAAATTGCATTTTTATTTTTATTTCATATTTTTTTCATATTTTCTAAATAAATGTCATTTTAAGTAGTTTCATTTCATGCATGATTTTACTAATTTTTGTTCTATTACATGCTTTCATATTTTTTGTTCATTCTTTTTAGGGTGTTTAGATTAGATGTTGAGCTTGTAGATTCAATTTAGTTCCCATTTTTAGGAATTAATTTTAGGTGATTAATGTAGGCTTGAACAACATGAACCAAAATTAGGGTTTTTAGGTGATGACTTAGGAAGTTTGATTCTTTCCCTTAGGACTTAGGATTTAACTAGATTAGTTATGGGACTATAGGGGTTATGGGTAGCTATTAGATCCCTTAGAGAAAAGTTAGGATTCCCCTACTGCTATTAATACTGTCTGTATATCTGATTGTCTGGTGTGGTGTGCCCTCTGGGGATTATTGCTTGCTTGCTGGGGTATTGGGATTGACTGGGGCCTTAGGAGAGCTGAAGGCTTGAGGAGATGAAGACCATTGGAGATCCAGAGATTGAAGATCAACTGCCAGGGTTGGAGAGGAGGTTCTTGCTAGTAGCTGCTGAGGAGACTAGGGTTTAGGAGCTAGGCAGAGCTCTAGGTTAGAAAGTTTGTTTCTCAAACATGGATTGCCTTGTCTGCATCCATTATTCTCTGTGATTCAGAGTCTCTCTAAGACACTCACCCCCTTCCTTTGGAAGGCTTGGTGATAGTGTCTATGAGATAGAACTCTTGAGAGAAAATGTCTCTTGTGTTAGAAGCAGTCTGTTCACCACCCTTGGTAGTCAACTGATTGCTTAACACCCACTTCACTCTTGTGACTAATCCCTCATCCTGGAGGTTTGAGCTTGAAGAAAAGCCATTGCAGATGGAAGACTGATGATCAAAGCCCTCACCTGAAGGCCATGAAGATGGAGATTGATGCTTGTTGAAGCCTGTAGCTGATTGGAGATTACTTGAAGCTAGATGATTGATTCAGAGCTGCTGATGCTGTTTCTTTTGCTGTATTTCATTTGCTGATGTATTGATTGGTTTTCTGGACTGTATTGTTTGCTGTTTACCCTGCTGGGTTGAAAGTGAAGCCTGTTCACTTTTGCCTATTGTTTTCTAGGTTCGAGGTTGAGTGGGACTCCCTTGCCTCGCTTGTGCTGTTGCATCCATGCATTTTACTGCTTTACTGTATATATCTATTATTGTTTCTGTTTCTGCCTATCCCGTAGGATCTCTGTTTCTCTCTGTGCAAGAGAGGAGCATGATAGACACTAGGTCTTAACCCATGCATGATAACATTAGGTTAGTTTGATTCCCTTCGCAACCGTAGGTTAGAGTTCTGTCTCTTCTTTCTCAAAACAAACAGAAAAATACATAAAGATTTCAAACACAATAAAAGACACTTCTTCCGTAAAAGAATGTGAACTCATCAAGACGTCATTTTTGTCCGCCGGGACTGTTAATCGAGAAACCTTTTTCAGAAGGAATAAAATCAACCAAGACAGACTTGTGTCGTACGTGGCCCGAACTACGTTTGCTCTGATCTTCCATGCAGTGTGGAAGTACGTAGGCATAGGATGCGATATCCTAGCGAGCAACCTTCCCCTCCTTTCCCGTAGGTAGGCGAACTACGTTGACTCTGATTTCTCGTTCCAGGCGAGAATACGTAGGCATAAAGTACGATACTTTGCCGAGTCATTTTTATTTTCATTTTATTTTCTTTTTCACCCTTGACCTATAGTTTAGATAGAATAACAATCCATACCCGAAAACAAGCGTGGATCCCATCGAGTACGATGGACGTGAGGGGTGTTAATACCTTCCCCTTGCGTAACCGACTCCCGAACCCAGGTTTTGGTTGCGATGACCATACCTTTCCCGTGTTGTGCGAGGTTTACTCTGAGCGTTTCCTTTCCCTCCCGTGGGATAAATAACGCACGGTGGCGACTCTTCTGTTCAGCCGGCGCCGATTTTCGCAGTAGCGACAATTTACAACAAACTTCATTTTTTGGTGGAGCGTGGAAGTGACAGCTCCAGCTGTATGAATCCAGGGTCTTCCCAATAAGCAGCTATAAACCGGATTTATGTCCATCACCTGGAAGGTGATTTCAAAGATTTGTGGTCCAATTAGAACAGGGAGATCAACTTCTCCTATCACGGTTCTCCTGGATCCGTCGAACGCCTTGACTATAAGAGAGGTTGGTCTCATGGTAGCGCCTTGATACGCCAGCTTGGCCAAAGTTCTTTTAGGCATTACATTGAGTGCTGACCCAGTATCCACAAGAACTCGGGACATTGTGTCCGCTTCACACTTGACTGATACATGCAAGGCACGATTGTGCTTGCGCTTCTCAGTCGTTAGGTCATTATCATCAAAGCTCAAGGTGTTGCAGGCAGTGATATTTGCTACAACGGAGTCGAACTGCCCCACTGTAATATCCTTAGTGACGTGAGCCTGCGTTAGGATTTTGAGTAATGCCTGGCGGTGTGCTGGAGAACTTAAAAGCAAAGCCATGACCGAGATCTTGGAGGGTGTCTGATTCAATTGGTCCACCACCCTATAATCGCTTCGTCGAATGATTCTCAAGAATTCTTCTTCATCGTTCTTGAGATTTTCTTTTCTTTTAACTAAAGGCTCTTTGTCGGTGGTTGTCTCCGGAACGGGCTTCTGAGGAACAGGCGTCTTTTGAACGGCATCTGCTGGTGGAGGAGCCTCATTGTATGTTCGAGGTTGATAGATACGACCACTCCGGGTCATTTTGCTTCCACCGGCGATGTTGGCCACACTTACTGGTTTCTTTTCTTTGAAAATCCCTTCACCCCATGAATAATCTTGTTTTGGTGTCACGGCTCTTGGGCGAGGCTGGAATCCTCCTCTTGGCTCAAACCTAGTCTGTCCTCTCCCGAATTTCGGGGGTTCGTCATCACGAAATACTGGCCGAATATTCTTGTAGTTTTTATTACTGTTACCATCTCTGGACCCAGCTCCCTTGTAGGATTCTCCTGGTATGTTAAACACAGGCTCGATGACTGCCACATCTTCTTCCTTTTTTCGGTTAGCGATTTCTATCATTCCTTGTTCAATCATAGCTCGAATATCCTTTTTCACAGCGTCACAACCCTCAGGATTCAGCATACATTCTTTGCAATCTTCGTGAGATGTCTTGAGTAACCATGCCTGAGCGAGGCGTTTGTGTAGGTCTGCTAATGGCACTTTGATCTCACCAATAGTGGTAACCTTCTTATCTTCTGACCCTTCCCCTTCTTCAGTAATGGCATTGACTCCACCATGATTGGGAAGAGGGTTGCTTTTAACATTGGGCGGATTATCTTCGAAGGATAGAGTTCCCTTTTCGACAAGCTCACGAACTAGGTGCTGAAGGGCGAAGCAACCTTCGAGATTGTGGCCTGGAGCATTCTCATGAAATGGGCAGCGAGCATTCGCATCATAATAGAACGGGAGTGGATTAGGTGGAGCACCCAATTTTCTTGTTTTAACCAACCCTCTTTCTACTAGCATGGGAAACAGGTCGGTGTAACTCATTGGAATAGGATGTATCTTTGGCCTATTTGCTGGATAATTTGCCCTCGGGGCCTTGTTCTGAGGTTGTTGACTCTGCGGCTGCTGGCTTTGTTGTTGATTACTGGTGCGATACTGTTGCTGACCGCCAGGCTGGTACTGGTGTTGATTGTTGAATGCCCCAGGTTGGGGACCATGCTGCGAGGAAGGCTGAAAAACCGGGGTCACTGCCGCTACATATGATGGTTGGTACTGTTGGTGGAGGCTTCGAGAGCTTTGTACTTTCTTTCCATATGTGATTGCGCTCACTTCTCCCTCTTTCTTTTTGTGGAACGAGCTGACTGGCTTCTTTGCCGTGTTGGCGCTTGAAGTAACATTTGAAGTAGTCACTTTTCCGCTCTTCAAACCCGCCTCTACCTTAACCCCTACTGCCACAATATCAGAGAAATTTGTTGTAACGCTGCTGATCAAACGTTCATAGAATTCGGGTCGAACTGTATCCACAAACCAATCTGCCAACTCCTTCTCAGTAAGAGGAGGCTCTACTTGTGCTGCAGTTCCGCGCCACCTTTGCGCATATTCTTTGAAGGTTTCGGTATTCTTCTGCGTCATATTAAGGAGCTGACGGCGGTCTGGAGCTAGGTCCATGTTGTACTTGTACTGTTGAATAAAAGCATCTGAGAGGTCTTGGAAACTGTGAATCTTAGCTTGATCTAAACCGAGATACCACTTGGCCGAAGCTCCTTTTAGACTATCTTGGAAACAGTGTACTAACAGTTTATCGTTTTCAATATGCGGAGCCATCCGCCTACAGTACATGATTAAGTGCTCTTTAGGACAAGTGGTCCCTTCATATTTGTCGAAGATCGGTATTTTAAATTTCTGAGGGAACACTAATCCAGACACCAGACATAGATCCTTGGCATCAGATCCAAAGACATGATTTCCTTCAATGGCCCTCATCCTCTTGGCCATGATGTCCATTTCTACCCTTAACTTCTCGTGTTTTTCATCCTCAGCTTCGGATCCATCGGGTATATCAAAGATTGGCTGTTGATTGGCGAAGACTGGTCGTACTGTGGTGGGTCCACCTGCTGTAGTAAAAATGGGGTTTCTGATGGTTGAGTCGAACAACGGATTGAGACCTGAAGACTGCATGCCGTTGAAAGGTGGTACAAAATCCCGGGACATGCCATAGGGAAACTCTGCTGAAGTAACAGGGGCCATTGTGACATTGGCTGCTGTTGTGGCAACTTCGGAGACCACTGTAGGTTGTGTATCCATTTTTGCTTTGATCATGTTGAGGGCTTCTAAGATCTGGTTGACGTCCCCTTTGATCCCTTCAATGTCATTATCCATTCGGTCGAACCTTTGATCATTATCTGCCATCTTCTTTTGAGCTTGGGACCGTGTGTTGTATCGGTGAGTACTCAGCGTGACTCCTTTTCTCCTCTCTCTCTCTCTCTGGACAAGAACAAAAGATGAGCTGCGGAACCCCAAATGCAAGATTGATGTAGGATGACATGCGAATGCGGATGCATAAACCATTCAAGGAAACTCAAAACTTTCGTTTACAAACAAAAAGTTAGACCAACATGCAACGACATGCTTTAAAAAAGCGTTTTTCATTTGATAGCTGGAAATCTACTACAATAGAGTGGTCTTTGCTAAAAAAGCAAGACTTTTCTTACAATGAAAGTAAATGCAACAAACAGGATTTCAATCCTTTTTTAGGGAAAGCAGGGAGATGACGAAACAAAAACCAATCTAACAAGACGACCCTTCTCCTTCTTGGACCCCAGCATGAACTTGATCCTGGCGGATAATCTCCCACAGGTCTTCATTTTCCCTTTGCGCTTTAACCAAAGCGTATTTCAGTTCTTCCCTAGTCACGGGGACTTCAGGTTCCATGGTTATCTCGTAGTCGTGAGTGTAGAACATGATTAAAGCAATTTCCTTTGACCATAGCAGGTACCCCCTAGTGGTTAGGCAACTTGAATTCTCCATCGGAGTTGGGCCCATGAGGTGTGGATCTCTTTGAGCGTATTGGGCATTAGCTTCTAGTTCTTGGTTGCGACCTGTCTCACAGAAGCGGGGCCTCAACAGTTCTGGTTCAGGTTCTGGCCCGGTAGGATACCCGTGTTGACGCCTAGCAAGGATAGGATTATAAGTGATTACCCCTCCTATCCCAATGAGAGGCACATTGGGAAAATCTCCATAACTAGAAATCATGATTTGGTCGCCGATGCTAGTGTCGTACCAGGTGATATCATGGTGTCTGAGAGTGACAAGTTTAGAAACCCAAGCGTTTTTGGTGGGAAGCCTCCAAAGGATATGGGTCCTTGGTAGATGAGAAGTAAACCATCGGTCGAGTAGTGCAAGACAGCATGAGAATCGCCCACAATCATACAAGGCAAAACGGTGGATGACCACATAAGTATCAGCCAGTATTGTGTTGACCGGACTTTTGAGGATGAAGAGACGTATTGCTTCCTCGCTGATGAAGTCGTAATTGCTTGGGAACAGATACAGTCCATATATTAGTAGTGCCAAAATTGCCTCAAAAATGCCCAGGTTTCGACTTTCATAGTGATACTCGGCCATTTCCATTAGAGGTCCGGCATCCATTCCATACCACCCTGCTTTCGCCCTCATTGGTGGTAAGTCTTCCAGCTTGATATGCAGGGCTTTAGCTAAGTCCTTCTTCTTTGGTTTTCCATAAGGGAGTGTAAGAGCCCATGGGATCTTCAAGTAAGCATTATATTCTTCGAGGGTCGGGAGTAACTGAAAATCTGGAAACACAAAGCAGTGATAAGTTGTATGATAGAACTCCAACAAAGCTTGCAACATGGGCTCCTTGATTGGAGCGCTTATTAATGGCAATAGGTCCCCATATTTGGCTATGAAAGCAGCAGGATTTCGAACAAGTCTGGTTAGCATTCTTAGACGGCCCAATCTCAGATCCGGGACTCGAAGCATGCCTCTTCTTACCATGTTGTTGCCTGTGAAGAAAAGTTGAATTTCCTTGAATGATTAGAAGAAGCGTGAATGCAAATGCACATGATTGTCATGGAACTCAGATATTTTTGAACATCGGAAATCGTCATTTCATTAATAAACAAAACAGATTACAAAACATCATTTCCTCTTACAAGAGTTTTAACTAAACAATTTGGCGCAATCTATCAAGGTTCTCCTAGCAGCCTGAGGTTGAGTTTCTCGATCTTTCTTTCCAACTGGGTCTTCTCAATGATGAGTCTGTCCACAATTATCTTCCATGGATTAGACTGAGGCTCATAAGGCTCCTCTAGTGCTTTCCTCTTCTTACAAGAGAGGATTTCTTCATCTTTTGACTGGAGTTGTCTCCGGAGCTCTGCATTTTCTTCAATGACTATCTGATACTTGTGCTTCCAAGCTTCTTCAGTTTGCTGTGCTTTGACCAAAGCAATTTTCAACTTTTCTTCTTCAGACATGAAGACTAACGGGCGTTCTTCTTTTAAGGCCATAGGCTCTTGTTTAGGATACGGCATCTTTAGTGTGACAGCTCTTTTCCGAACCCATTGGAGGTAAGGTTCTAAAGAAATACAGTTGAGTTTTCCAAGATCTTTCTTTCCTTTTTTATGCAGACGCTTCCAAGCTTCCAGAATTTTCTCTTTTAATCCTTGACCGTCTTCCCCTTCTTTGAAGAAGATGCTTTCTACTTGAACACTTTTGGGTTTGTCTTTTAGAGGGTATCCCAATTGTCGGCGGGCAAGTATCGGATTGTAGCTGATCCCTCCATTAATGCTGAGAAGAGGTACGTTGCTAAATTCCCCACAACTGTCAATAATCATTATCCCATCATAATCACGATTATACCAATCAATATCAGAATGGGTAAGAGCCATGATCTTTTGTGACCACCATCCTTTCTTTGGATCCCAAAAAGCGTTGGCTTTGGGTAAATGTGAAGTGAACCATTTGTACAATAAAGGAGCACAACAAGTGATCATTCCTCCATTATGGGAATTCCTCAGATGAACAGAATAGTACGCGTCTGCCAACAAGGTAGGCACAGGGTTCTTCTTTAAGAAAATTTTGATGGCATTGAGGTCCACAAAATTCTCAAAGCTTGGAAACAAGAATATACCATAGATGAGTAAGGCAAGGATAGCTTCGAATGCATCCATGCTTAAATGATCTGCATAGTATTGAGCTTTCTCAACCAAGAATTCTGCTTTTAACCCAAAGACTCCCCCTTTTGTAATCAGATTCTTTTTTATATCATCCACTCCCAAACGTGTAGCTTTGGCGATATCCTGCTCTTTGGGGTCCTTCTCTACAACCGGAAAAGGAGATTCTTCAAGGATAGGCAACCCAATTAACTGCGAATACTCTTCTAGTGTGGGTACTAGCTGATAATCAGGGAATGTGAAGCAATGGTAGAGCGGGTCATAAAACTGGAGGAGGGTAGAGAGAAGTCCACTATCCATTTTTATCTTCAAGAGTAGCAACAGCTTCCCGTATCGGCTTTGAAATCCTTCTGAATCTGTCAACAAGGTGCTCAATCTTTTCAAATCATCTAGGTTAAAACCCTTGTAAGTGTATTTCAAAGTTTTCTTTCTTTCAATGTTCATGACGACCTCTGATTTTTACAAACAACAAAGTCTGAGTTCCATGAAACTATATGATGATATGATGATATGATGATATGATGATGTGAAAACATAAACAAGATGCATATGCACACAACACAGGTTTAGGGTTAAGGACAAGCATGAGTTCAAAGGTCTACCCATCCCCAAAAATTGTGCTACGGATCGATTGTACCTGCCGAACGGGTTCTACAAAGTTCCCAGAGTCATCGACCCATCTTTCGGATATTACCGACTTCCCAAATTACTTGGTAATTGATAATATTCTCAAGAGAATCTTGTCTGAGTGTAGTATCGCGTATCGACTATTTCGGAAATACTTCCTTATAGCCATCGCACTACGTCCTAATAAGGCCAAAGTGGGGTAGAATGTATTCTAAAAGTCCTCAGTGTCATAGGCTCCTTTGTTGAAAGTAGCATTGTTTTCACGAATACTCGATCAACAATACTAAAACTTTCAAGAGGGCCTATACTGAGCGGTGGTTTCTCAAGTTAGCTTGGTCGGGAATCAACTCCCTATAAGCCTTCTTGAATATACCACCATCCTATCATAATTTCACTCAAGTCCGGGTATAGGACTGTCTCGCCACTCAAAGTACCCAAATATCCAACAGTTAAACAAATATATTGACAAATATACATGTTAAGCAAATATTCACAAATATAGCATGCAATTAAACAAAATAGGCTAAACCCTCCAGTTAACCAACTTCCCCAGTGAAGTCGCCATTTCTGTTGCAGTGAGAATCGTGATACCAAGCTATTGATTAACTTGAATCTTTAATTCTTAGATTACAACCTAACTTTAATTTATCCAAAGGAAAGGTCTAAAGAAAGAAAGAACCTTTTGCGCGATGTTACAACAACGCTAAGAGATTCGGGGATCGGGGGTTGGTTATGCATAGGGTAGGTATTTCACATCCTAAACATCTGTAGTACTCTACAGGAACCTTTTGTTTATTTGTATGCTAAGTTTGTTAAATATTTGCTAAGGTTTGGGTATTGGGTAAAAAGGTGAAGGTTATGATAGATGAAGACCTAAGATTGTTTCTAAGTTTGCTCGCAAAGACATCGCGTCCTCTGCCTACGTATCCTAACTAGGATAGAATCAGAGCAATCGTAGTTCACCTCACTAGGGTTGAAGAACGCTTGATTGCGATCAAGGTTCAAAGGGGAACAAACATAATAATGTTTGTGTAGAGTTTCACAAAACTCTCTATGTCTATGTTGTAACACTCAAAGGGGGAAGTAAGTGATCATATCCGTGATCCTTACATAGAGTTAACAACTCTATCCTAGGGTTCTAGTTGAGGAGCACTCCTAGTAAAGGTGGGTCTTTTAGACTTAAGCAAAGTCAAATGGCTTATGAGTTTTGATCTTAACTAAAGTTCAAGGTGACTTTTCAAAGTCAAAGGAGGAGGTAATGAGCTATTCAAGTATGAGGGATATAGAAGACAAAGATTACAATCAAAGATGGGTAAGCACATTATAGTGAGCAAGTAATTCAAGTTAGATGAATGGTTTCAACCAAGGTATACAAGCAATGATACTAATGGCATATCAAAGATGAAGGTATATCTTAACAAAGATGAGAGTATATTGAAGGTAACAACCATATGAACAAATGTCAACTTGAAGTCAAATCATGCAAGTGTGACCACAATGTGTATAAGTAACAATCGCGCACAAACAAATAAATAAATTAGTTTAACCTCGTAATTTAGGAGGAATGAATATCCATGGTGATAACCAACAAAAGAATGAAGTCTCAATATGTTAACAAACATAAACAAATACCCATAAATCTTACAAGACAAACATGGCATAAAGGGTAAATTAAATCGAGACGCAAGGTGATAATCTAAGAGTGAATTTAACAAATACATGAAAGTATTGTTGAAATATTTAATCATGAAATTTTAAACCACTAAACAAGACTAGACCTCACAAGGAAAAATTTGCAAAAAGAACGAGTCAAAACAGACGAAAAAAGAATAAGTTACGGTCATATGAAGTTTCCCTTTAATTCATGAAATAAAATAACTAAACAAACCAATAAAAAGGAAAGGGCATGGGTGGGGGTTGAACCCACGCCCTGGTGTTTACAAACAACACAAATTTACCACTGGGGCGCGCGCGCGCGTGTGATAGAGAAGTGAGAGGAATGAATAAAATGGTTCATCAATGGAAATTGGAAAAATAAAAAACAAAAGGGTTCGACCTCCACCCGGATCGAACCCTTGTCATGCTGGTAGAAAGTTATAACGCGCGCAATGGTCTGCCACTGGGGTGGCTGTTACATCCATTAATTGGATGGAAAGAAAAATATACATAGTGAAAACGCGTTGATTTCTGGGCAACAGACATAACCAAAAGCAAAGGCGTGAATGATTGAAACCAAACCAAACCTCCATGAAATTTAGTGAATCTTTAATCAATCCTGAGTATTTTTCACTGAGGAATTCAGTGGTGGTGTCATTTTTGAGAAATTGAGTCTTCATTTTTAAAATTCAATTGCAAATGCATATGAGTTTTGAAATGTGTTTGGGATGTAGAACCTAACCCAGTGTAAGAGTATGCACAAGAATTGCTTAAAAATGTTGTTGTGGCAGGAATAATAGAAATTCATGATACAACCTCTACAAACATCATATACAAGGTGAATCATACACAAACAAGGATTAATCATGATGTTAGAACTTTGAATGCTGGACACATAATGTTTTGACAGTGTTAGTTCACAAATGACAAGGTTCAATCATCAAACTAATTATCATGACCAACATTCAACCTAATGAATTTGCATAGGTTAGGCTTGCTTACCAGCTCTGCACTTGTCTCAAACATCATCCAAAACATCAACAACCTAAAGACCTTTGTTTAAACCAAACCTTCTAAACCACAAACTGTTACTTAAAAGAGGAACACCAACAAAAATTAAGGCAATGCTGTCAACCACAATCTGTTAGGTAAGGGGGGAATTTGAGATTCACAACATGAGAATGATGAGTATAAACCCAGTGCAGATTTCACACGATGATCAGGCATTTCTACAAACAGCTCACAGGCATTATGACTTAAAGGTCCTAAGTATGTCAAGTATGGTCATGATAAGAAAGGGTATGGTTATTTTGGAACAAGGGGATGGTGTGAGTTGCAAATTGTTTTGTTGTGATCCCACTGATGAATCCCAGACCAATTCCAAATTTAAAAACAAAGTGATCAATTCAACTTTAAACAAGCTGCCAAGTGTTGCATGATAATACTCTTCATTTCTATCAGACCAAAGTAACTGCCCATTTCTAAACACAGATCAAATCTTTAGTTGCTCACAAACAGGTCTTGGTAGAATTGATTAATTCCCGTTTGATCAAGAGCAAATCACAAAGAAAACACCAACCACACTAGTAACAACTAGCAAATAAAAACTGCTATGAATAAATGGACTGATGCACAAAAGTGATATGTGATATGTGCCTTTTTGTGAAAAATGCATTTTGAAGAGTGATTCTCATGACAGTGTGATTTTGTGCAAAGTGATTTTTCTAACATCTCATAGATGACCATTATGAAGTGTATGTACTGTGATTTGAGTGAAAAAGGAGTTTATGTCAAGAGTAGCATTGTGAGTGTTTTGATGGATTTGAAGCATGAAGCATGAATTTAATTCTGTACGTACCTAACTAACAGCAAGCATTCACAACACTCTAATGTATTTTGAAACATGTATGTATGCTAAAATCAAACTTGAGGTGCTATGCAAAAAAAAATGAAGTTCAAATTAATGACTTTGTTTTGGTATTAGTGTTAGTGCAAGGCAAAACATCAAGACATGTGGAACAAAGTTGCTAGCTATTATCAGCATGATGAAAGTAACACAAGGCTTAAACATATACCAACCAGTTTTCTCTATTTTGAACAAAAAAGCATGACAGCAAGTGAAAAGAAGTTTGTGCAAGAAAGTAGCAGTTGTGTGGTTTTTGTGTGTTTGAAACATTGGTGTCAACATGTGAATTCAATTCTATGCACCAAACATCTAACAGCAAACATTCACATAATATACTGATGCACTTTAAAACAGGTGTATATGCTAGAATCAATTCTTTAATGTGTTATGCAGAAAATGAATGTCAGCTGCTATGATTCTTCTTGGCAACAGTGTAACAACATAGCAAAGCAACATGGTTCAGTGCAGATTAGTTTTAAGCAGGCTTTGAACATTATCAGGTATGCATACATCAATTAACCAAGACTTTAATGATTCTAAAACTCAAAAGGAGCTAGCAGAAGGTCAATGTGAAAACAGATTCATGAAGTGCAAGTTGTTTCAAAAAATATGAGCCATATTGAGATGCATCTTAGTGTTGAAACTTTCTTGACTAATTTGAACACATACATATTACCAACATATGAAATCAAGTGTGTGTGTGCTCAATCTAAAATCAGTGCTAACTTGTAGTGATCAGAAGTGGATTTCATGCATCATTTATGTATTGGCAATGTGGTGGACAGTGAGTATGAGTTTTATGCACAAGCTATACAAGGTAAACATGCAAGCAGGTTTCAAATACACATTGGAACATGCTTGAAAGATAAAATCAGGTCTTTTAATGCTCTATGCAAAAATGAAGTTTCAGTGGCTATGACTAGTTTTGGCAATGATGCATATGAACAATATGAGCAAACATGACAGCATCACAGTGATCAACCAAAACAAATTCTACAGCATGATAATGATGTTTAACATTTGATGAATTTGCACATCACATTTAATGTCAAGAAATTAATGGAATCTGCCAGTTACAAGATCAACTAGCACAGAAAACAACACTCCAAGTAGGACCAATCAAACAGCCCAAGAATTCAATCATGACTAATATGAAAACTGAACAAAGCCTACTGTTGTGAAAACAACCTTCTGCATATTTGGTATGTGGTAGCAGGTTTATGACATAACAGTTCAAAACTATGGCATTGAATGATAACACAAATTCAGCATCAACAGAAATGGAATGAACCTATACCTCAACACACTCAAGATTTCAAGTACAAACAAAACTATGCTAGCTTTAGAATCTAACAGCTTTGGTGTTTCAGCAAGTAAACCAATTTGGATCAATTAGCTCAAATCTTTTGGGACAGCATAATTATTGAATTCAGCATACCAACATGATAAAAACAAGTAACTTCAAGCACTTACAAATACTCATGAGACTCTCCATCATTCTTTAAACATATGTCATGAAAGTTAACAAGAGGTACATATCTTAAATTCTACCAAAACACTCAAAAATGCCAATTCATGAAAGGTGATGCTAAGGCTAATAAGAAATAGCTACATACCTCTTGATGAACCTTTTGAATATGCCAAAATAGTTGAGAAACCCAGAGATCCTTTATTTCACTTTCTTGCTTTTGAGTCTTTCTTCAACTTTAAGTAACAATGCACTTATGATGCCAAATGAAAAGATATGCTTTTCCAATGATTTCTAGGAGTTTGGACAGCTGAGATATGTTATTTATGATGTGTTAGAGGGATCAAAACCTCAAGAAAATATTTAGAACAAGATTTGGTGATTTTTGTGGTTTTGGTCAAAGTATGGTGGAATGAGAGTTGACTTTTTGATTTTTTGAGGTTCTTGATGTTTTATTGGGTCATACACCTTCTATATGTCATTTAGAAGATGTGTGGATGGTTGTGAGAGTGTTGGAAATGTTAGAAATGAAAATGGTGTGAAAGTTGCAAAATGACCATTTTTGGTGTTTTTGAACTTTTCTTCACTTACAAGTAAAGAAAGAATGAGAGGGAGAGCTGCAATGCTTGGTGTTTTTAAGCAACTCTGGTGTGGTTTGAAGATGGTGAGAATGCCTCTATTTATAGGAGGAATGAGGGTGAGGGCAGCTTGGTAACTTCCAATTTTGAAAGGAGTTTCATGAAGTTTTGAAGTGAATCTTGCCAATATCCTTGTGGCAGCCCTCTTCACACCAGTTGCAAGGCTCAATGCAAGAAAAAATCAGCTCATATGAGTTGTAGGAAGTGACCTTATAGTGAGAAAGGACAAACCTCCATGTTGCAGCCCCCCAACCTTCTCTCTCTTGTTGTACCTTTTGTACTTTCTTCTACTAAAGTAATGGATTTTGCTCAAGATCTTGTACTTGCTTGGATTCTCTTCTGAATTTGTCTATTCCAACCTCTAAATTCATCATATCAGATGTCCATCCATGGTTAGAGATGAAGTGTATGGTTGGGAACCAAGTTTATGTTGGGTTTAGGCAAGTTAACAAACTAGTGCACAGGCCCATCTTTCACACTTCATAACTCTCAGCTCATAACTCCTCTTGGGGAGTTCTTGTACATTTTGGAAAGCCCTTATGTAGCTCTACAACATTCATGTTTGCCAAAAATTCCAAATCTATGTGCATCTTGGTTGAAAAGTCCCTTGAAGTCAGCAAAAAACAAGTTTTAGTGCAGCCAGATTTTCAGAATTTCACTAAGTGTTTTGTACTAAAAATCGATTTTGATGATAACTCCAATTCTATGCATTTTCTGAGAGTGGACTAGTATAGGACTTTTGTAGGAATTGTTAAGAGCTTTCCGACGAGCTTTGAACCACTTCAATCGGGTGTGCGGTTAGGGAGTTAGAGTTTAGCCCCTTTCGAAACCCTAATTTCCCGTTTTTCCAATTACTCTCACGTCTTTGATCCGATGATCATGAAAATTGATATGTAGGTCCCTCATGACATAAGGAACAACTTTGCTTCACCACTTGAAGTCCAATTCCTAAAACTTGAGGGGGTTGACTTTTCGGTCAACCGTACGATCGATCGGTGATTACCGAACTGTCTGTTCATGCCTCGGAGCTTCCAAGACTTTGAAACTCTTTGGGAGACTTCACTAAACCATATGCACTTTTTTAAACCATACTTTTATCTTTGAATTATTCCCCGAATCTAAAGTCAAACTACGGTTGACCTTTTTTTTAACTCGCAAAACCCTAATCGGGTGCCTTAAACTGCACTGCACCCCATCTGTGGGTGATTACTTCAAATTGAACTCACACATGGCCCAATATGATACTCTTGATCTTATTTAATGAATGATTCATCCCAAAGCGATGGTTGCCCAATCCTCGAACCTTCGATTTTATTAGTGTGGAGTCCCGTTTCATCTGTGTCTTGACAAAATACACTTTGAAACTTGTTAAGGTTAGATAAATAAATGCATATGATATGAAGAGGATATAAGGGGTCAAAATTTGGGGTGCAACACCATGACAGGGGAGTTGTGTACCTGTATGAAGTGTAACTGCACTACTTATGTTGACATCGTGCTGATATGGAGCTGTGTACAAAGGTTGTTGAATCTCGGGCAAGCTTGTGTTCTTGAACCACTAATGAGGTCTGTGCTTACTTCTTATGAATGACCTAGGAAACAACATGGGTTACTGTCTGGGAGAATTTATTTTTCTATGCAAAATATTTGTGTGTCTCAAATTGGGGATTTAAAATCAATTGTTACTTGTGGCAAGTAGTTAATTGATTATCCTTTAATTGGTGATGTCAAAAGTGTCATTCCTGAAGGTGCAGCTTCAGATAAGGAAAAAACTCAAGATTCAATGGTCATGGGGTAACTCCAATGCTAAAATATGATGTGGAGGATGTATTTTCAAGGAGCTGTGGTATCTGGATCTATACACATCAGGATTGAGCTTACAATGTTTGATGGTGCAGTTTTCAAGCAGCTTGTGTATCTTATAGGAGGTTGTGAGATGGCAGTCTGGAGATTTGGACACCATGTGCAGTTTGTCAGCTGAGTCTTGCTTTAAAGTATGGTGATTATGCCTCAGTTTTTGGGTTGGCTCTGTTATTTGTGTGCATCTGAGTTTTTATGTATGTACGTTTACTCCAATTTTTGCCAATTTTTGACTAAACCAAGGGGGAGTAAAGTGTTGTTATCTGCTGCTACTGCCAAGGAAAGAGTAGTACTTTGTAGTTGCTTGATGAACGCATGCTGAATGCAACTATCAAGGGGGAGTATGTTAGTTTGTGAAGCTGGATGTTTTTTTGCGAAAACTGTTGCTGCTGCCCTGATAAGTTTGTTTGGTTGTTTTAGCCAAAATTTACCAACGGGGGAGATTGTTAGTTCCATGATTCTATGAGTGTCCATGGTTCTATGATTGGCTAAAATTTGGTAAAACATGATTTTGCACTGATGTTAAGCAAGATGTCATAACATCCACTTCTACTGTTATGATAGTACTGCTGTCAGGTGTTTTAATCAGGATGTCATTACCAATGTCATGACATCGCTGTCTGGTACAACAGGAGATGATGATAGTACTGTTGTCATGTGTTTTAATCAGGATGTCATTACCAATGTCATGACATCGCTGTCTGATACAACAGGAGCTGATGATAGTACTGTTGTCATTTGTTTTAATCAGGATGTCATTACCAATGTCATGACATTGCTGGAGCTGCAATTTTATATCACTTGACAGAAGTGGTTTGGTTTAATGAGATCCTGTTGGATATATCTCATCAAGTGTGTGCAGGTCAAAGATATTCATAACATGAAAGTGCAGATTTAATTGGTGTTCATAAAAAGGATCTCTGAGACTTTTTAGGAAACTATAATATATTTGTTTCTACTGTTATGAAGAAGATTCTGCAAGAGTGTACTGCAGGGTGAGTTTGGTCAACTAAGAACAAAGTGTGTTAGATGTCATGCTGGATGTTATGACATCAAGCGTATGACATCAGGGCGCGTGTTTAGGTTTACTGTTATATTGCAAGAGGAAACCTGTTATGACTCCTTATTTATCTCAGGCGAGATTCTAGTCAGGCCTAAGCATAACATGAAGCAGCTGTGACCTAATTCGCAGCATCTGAATTATGGAAATTAGGCTAACTTGGTTAGACCTAATCTATGTTGTTTTTGATCAACCCAAGCCCAATCTGCATTGCTATTTAAGGAGGCACAGAAGCAAGGGAAATTAAGCACTCACAACAAGAAAAACTTGAGTGTAAAATAAGGGTTTAGGGCTTTAAGAGTCTTTTGTGTGTGACCTTGTAAGTCACCTTTTGTATCTTTGGATGCATCGTGGTAGACATGTTTAGGCTGTTATTAGTACAGTGTTAATTGTTCACTCAGCTTTTAAGCAAGAGTGTATTTATGAGTGAAGAGTTATGTTTTTCACGTGTATTTGTGTGTCTTCAGAATACTTGTACACCAAGCAATTATCTATTGTATGATTGTATTGGTCTAGAGTTCTTATGCTATCTGTTAAGTGTGTCACTCAAAGCTTTTAAGCAACAATGCATTGTTCTTGATTGAAGCTGTTAAGCAAAATCAAGTATTGTGACTTTGAAGAGTGTCTTATAAAGTCTTCTTTTACATTGAATTGTTTATCACTGCTGTGATTGAGGGGGAGTGAGAGGTGTCTCTTGTCTAGTGGGTTCTAGGTAGAAATTGCATTGGATAGAGATTAAGTGAGGGGTTGTAAACGGGGGAGTTTAGCTCTGAATTAATTCTGCTAATAGTGGATTTCCTTCCTGACTTGGTAGCCCTCAGATGTAGGTGATGTTGCACCGAACTGGGTTAACAATTCATTGTGTTATTTATCTTTCAGCATTTACAATTCTGCACAATTTAAATGGTTAGATAAATAAGTCTGTCAGTCTGCAGATGTTACAACAGAGGTCATGATATTGATAATTCTTAAAGGGATTTAAAATGGTCATGTTCTGTCCTTGTTCTGTTTTAGCAGAGATCAATGTTCATGGGACATCTGAGATCTGCATACCAGAATCTCAGGTTGGAACAATCTTGAGATCAAGATTGATTGAGTGAAATTCTCCATAGATCGTGGTTGAATATCTAACAAGAGAGAGACAAGCATGAGAGAGGATGAGAGGAAGAAAAAGAAAATATTGTGAGAGGGAAAAGTGAGAGGAAGAAGTATTGTGAGAGAAAATGTGAGTTAAACTTGTTAACATTTTTTCTTTTATTAATTATATATAGTGAGCATATCAAATGAGAGTGATTTTAAATGAGAGATGAGAAGAACAAACAACAACCATTAGATCAAATTAATAAGAGAGATGAAATGCAAGTTAATAAGAGAGATAAATTAATAGCCACGTTAATGAATAAGTTTAATCATAATTTTTTGACTGATTTAATGATGGCAAAATATCCTTTTTGGTCCCTTAACTATACCTTGGTGTTCATTTTGGTCCCTTAACTTTAAAAAGTTCCATATTGGTCCCTTAACTCTTCAAATGTTCCATATTAGTCCTTTTTGACCTATTAGCGACGGATTTAGTGACGTTTTTTTTTATTTTTTTCCGTCGCTAATAGGTCAAAAAGGACTAATATGGAACGTTTGAAGAGTTAAGGGACCAATATGGAACTTTTTAAAGTTAAGGGACCAAAATGAACCCCGAGGTATAATTAAGGGACCGAAAAAGATATTTTGCCTTTAATGATTATTGTTTGTTCCTCTCATCTCTCATTTAAAAATTCCATACACTTGATATGTCATATATATATATATATATATATATATATATATATATATATATATATATATATATATATATATATATATATATATATATATATATATATATATATATATATATATATAAAACAAATATCTGGTGTGGCTATAGCCACACCCTGCCTACTTGTAGATCCGTCCATGAACACAACATAACACTTAATAATAGTATAAAATTTAACAAGACATTATTTTCGTAAAATAAAAAAGTTGAAAATCATACAAAATAAAATAAAAAACCACATTTAATTTTAAAACTACGTAAACTCATCGGTCGAATAGTGTTATTGGTGGAGAATAATTTTTTTATTTAAAAATTATGGTTATTGGTGAGCTATTAATTTTATATTTTTATTTAAAATAATAAAAAAAAATACTAAAGACACATCAATAAATTGGGTCAACGGATCTACGGGTTGTAAAACTCAAATATGAAACCCGAACTAAAATTATACAAGTTGTTATGGGTTGGGTTGCGTATACCCATAAATAAATTGGCTCAAATAATTTATGAGCTAGTTCGGTTTAGATAAATAGATTAGTGGATTGATTTGTACCCATAAACACTCCTAATCTCTATAATGACCGATTATTTTCGTCAATAAATCGACCACTGAATGATCGTTTCAGTAATGATTATCGAAAGAAGAAAAAAGTAATTGAAGTTGATCTAGAAATTAAAAAAAAACCACAAGCAAACCACTAGAAGACTAATTGTAGAATCTTTACTTGACTGAAGTTAAAGCATTTGAATTTGAAGATTTGGTTCAAGGTACATATCTCTTAATAGAGAAATCCTTAACCGTACTCTATGAGTTGAATTCAAGACATTCATTTATTAGATATTGTTGTGTGATGGATTTGAAATTTCTTGTGTCACATTTATTTAATGGTCTATCAACACCCACCCCTACAAATAAATTAGTGGTCGTGAACTTCACATGCGAGGATTTTAAATAGTTTTAAATGGTAGACCATTTGTGCTAGAATGGGTTTGTCTACCCTTAAAGAATATATACATCATCCTTGGAATTGATTGATTAAAGTCCAAGAGAAATGTTAATAACACTCTCTTTTCAATATTCTCCCAAATACTCACTTTCTTATTAGTTGAAATATATGTGAGTCTAACAATTTTATGAGATCTATTTACAAAGTGAGGGACCCACACATGTTTCAACTATTAAAAAAGTGAATGTTTAAAGTTTTTTACTGCAGTGTCCTACATTTGAAATTTTAATACCAAACTGCCCTACTTTGAAAAAAAAATCCAAGATGCTCTAAATTTAGTGTGTGATCGACCATTCAAATGGTGATGTGAATGTTTTTTGGGCATGAAGGTGCTCGTCCATTGAAATGGCAAGCACCCTAATATTTTATTTTATTTTTTATTTTTCAAAAAAGCCTTTAAATGGGTGATCATCATTTGAATGGACGAGCATCTTCATGCGCAAAAAGCGTTTACCTGCTTGCCATTTGAATGGTCGAGCACACACTAAGTTTAGGATATTTTGGAGTTTTTTTTTCAAAGTAGGGCAATTTGGTGTTAAAATTTCAAATATAGAACAGTACAGTAAAAAAATCGAATGCTTAAGAGAGTGTTGTTAGCACTCTTCAAAATCCAATTGTGTTTCTCTCAACTATTGAGATGATGTCTTGGTGTTTGGAAATAATAAGAAGCATGTTTGTGTAGATTGTTGGAAAATTCAAAACATCAATGTGTGATGAAACACAAGTTTTCATGATGTTTATTGACGTTATGGCTGAAAAAGAGAGAAATGAAAAAGCCACATGTAGATGAAGATTTTTGGGAAGATTTTGAGAAAATTGAGGTTTCAATCAAAGGTGACAATTATATCAATCTCTAATAAAATAAAATAAAATAATAACTCACAAAATAGATATGAATATAAGCATAGACATTTACTCACTAATATCAAAATCCATCATTCTTTGGTGAGAATTAATGGATCAGACGAAAAGACCACAGATGCATACATACGAGTATGGTACCCGGTGCAGGTATTGGTGCCGGTACAGAATAAAGCATTTTAAAAAAATAAAGGTACAAGTACGTCAATAAGAAATAAGAATTTTCTAATGTATGAGCAGAGAACTAAATTGCTAGGTTCATAGCAAAAACTCCACTATAAAAAAAATTGAAAAAAAACCAAAAATAATGTTAAGATACAATAACAAAAAAGTTAAAACACATAAATATACTATAAATATACTATATTGATATCTAAAAAAATCACAAGTTTCATTTAAAATTGAATAATAAGAAAAAATAAAATATCATGGGTTCGATATGAGTACTCGATGCAAGTGCGTACCCAGTATCGATACTTCACTATTTTAAAAGTACCCATACTTCATAAACCACATGTATTCTCTAAAATTGATATAAAGATGGGATATCATTGTATTAGTGCAAAAACAAGTGAGATTTATAATACCGCTTTTAGAATCTGGTAAAGTTAATATAAGTATCAAGTGCTCTGAAGCAACAAATGCCTCTATTGTATTCATGAAAAGTAGTCAATGAAAAGTAGTCAATGAAATGCATCTATGAATTAAATGAATGTCATCTTTAGACCATTCTTGGATGAATTTTTATTGTCTTTATTTTTAATATTTTAATTTATTATTTTAAGTTGGAGAAACATAAATAGGATTTATTATAGATTTTTCAAAACTCACATTATAACATTTGATGAAGAAAGATATTTTTGATTTAATTAGTCACAAATCACTTTAATTTAATTTCAGATTTTAATTTAATTCCTCAATTAATACACGTTACATATTAGTTTCTTAAAAACAATTACATTAACCAACTTAATCTTTATGTTAAATGTTGAAAAAAATATTTATGATAATATGGTAGGATAGCATGACAAAAGTCAAAACAGTGAGTCAACAATTTAAATAAGCAAATCATAACGGTTAACCAAACTCTAATTAAAGTGATTAAACGAGAATTTTATAACATTTTATCAAACCCTAACCTATTAATTACCATATCATAATTTCATATCAACAAAATTTTAAATTTATTGACATTAAATCATAATTTCATTATATTCTTTGATTCAAACTACAAACATTAAATTAAAGTGACATTATATTTCAATTTAGCATAAGGTGTACATAGACAAAATTAAAAAATGTGTACATAAACACTGCTATAAAAGGTGTACACTAAAGGTAAATACAATTATAGTGGGCTCAAAACAGGTTTTGGCCCTTCTTAAATTTTTTTTTCTTTAAAATTGACTAAATTGAAAAGAATGATGGTGTAGACTATGTTGGTATTGTCTAATTTTGTGTTGGTATATGTGAAATGCTTGGCAACTGAGAAGCATCCCTCAAAGTCACCCACTTTCAACTTATATAATGCAATAATAATGTGATAATGTCGTGTCTGATTTATTGTAGAAACTTTAAATGATTTGATTAAACAAATCATGTGGCTTTTTCGGAACAAGTGAATGCGCTGTAACAACATTTATATATCAAATTGGCATGAAAATATGATGATACAACAAATATAAAAGCCTTCCCTCACATGAAGGGGCCAATTATATTCATTAATCCTTATGCTTATTAACTGGGTGTGGATTTATATACCTTGCTTGATAATTAAATAGTTAAATGTACTATGGAAAAACTAAATAATTAAATAGTTATATACTCTACTACTTAATAATTAAATAATTAAATAATTAAATATATTAGTGACGAATGCTTTTATATCATTGTTTGTTTTTTTTATACCAAACAAATAATATTGATCAAGAAAGAGCCACGAAGGCAATACAAGGGGAAACACACAGGTTTGGAATGTGACCAATCTAGGTACGGGAACCCATGGATTTATCAATTCCAATCATGTAACGAGCATTACAGTTATAAATTCTACTAATAAAAACCAAAGTAGCATTACATAAATCATTAAGAAGAACTTTACAATCAATTACCACATGATCTAAAGCGGCCTTAAAATCAAATCCATTAATGTAGTCCACAAGAACAAAAGCATCTGATTGAAGGATGAAATTATCAAGCTTGAAATATTTAGCCTACTGTAAACACCAACGAATAGCTAACAACTCTACAGTGGCCGGATCCACATGACAAGAAATGCGATTAGAGGCATCCAAGAAGACTTTGTTCGAAGGGTCTCTAATCACACAACTAAAAGTCACAATGCCATCTTTAAAACACCATGCGTCAGATTGGATCACCCAGGAATTTGACGCCTTATGCAGCCCACCAACATCACTGACCTTGTTAGCAATATTCCTGGACACCACAGTGGCTTCATCCATATAATCCCAAATGTCACCAGCCATGAAGCATGGATCGGGATAACAAAATTGAAAATCAGATTGTTCCTTGCATTCCAAACCTTCCACAAGCCAATAACCACTACACGTGACATTCACTTATTTGCAAGACAGAAAATTTGATAGTCAGTCAATAACATCCCCTTCAGTATGGATGCGTACACCCAGTGGGGATGCAAAGAAAACTCGTTTCACAAAGTCACAATGGAGAAGGAGATGAAGATGTTTCAGAATGACCATGACAAAAAGGACAAGTGTCATCAAGGGATATAACTTTCTTGTGTAGATTACTCTTAGTTGGGAGAATATCTTTAGCCAATCTTCACACGAAGCTCTTGATCCTCAAATTCACAGCAGCTTTCCAAAGATTTTCCCAAACTTTGTGCCTACCCCCCATCGTGGTACTTGGATTACCAGCTCTTCTTTTCTCCCCCAGACAGTGGTAGGCCGATTTAACAGAATAATCACCATCTTTTTCCAAGTGCCAAATTAACTTATCATATGGGAAACTGTTGGAAAGAGGAATGATACAAATATGCGATATGTCAAGAGCATTAAAATTGACCCTTAAAATCTGTAAGTCTTAGTTGCCCAACTCGCGATCAATAAGCTGACAAACCTTGCTATTACGGTCTAGAACGCGAGCCTGCACATATGTTTTAAAGCCAGGGGAAGTAGGAATCCAGTTATCCTTGCCTATGCGCACCTTTTCACCATTTCCAATTCTCCACCTCGAACCTCCAACCACCACCTCTTTAGCACTTAAGATATTGCGCCAATTGTAACACACTTCTAAAAACCCCACAAAAATAACGATTAATTTAATCATATAAACACAACCACAAGGGTGTCACACTTCATGAAATATCACAATTATCCTGCTCTGTAACATAGGTTACACAAAAAAAACATATTCCTTTGAACATACTCATTTATGAGGCTTTTACAACGTCAAGTTCTTTTAAAAACAACGCAGCGGATTCAACATACGAAATTCAATTATAATTCCACAAATAAAATTGAGTCTTAAACTCCAATATCCATAACATCAACAAAGGATAAGTTTAGTCAACACTTAATTCAATATCTTAAAATATCACCATTAAATTATTAGCAAACACTTCGAAATAAACAACATAATAAATTACGAAGACAAACGTCAACTCCAACCCAGTGTTACATAAATCAGAGCAAAATCCTTCCTACTTAAAATGAAAACTGAAATGAACTCCAATAGCTAGCTTCCACTTACTTCCTTAGAGTCTACTCCTGAGTATCTACATGTTATCTACGTGGAGGCAACATTCGAACAGAAGGGGTGAGTAATCATAATCAATTATAAATGACATAAGTGAAAGATAACATACAACAAACATGTATAACCATTTATAACAACAACAACATGTTACTCTACTCACAACTATCACATCATCATCGTATACAAGGATATTATATAATCCACAATTCACCATCCAACTTCATCATTATCAACAACAACCAATCAACAAGAATGCAATGTTAATGCAATGCACAGACTAAATATGCATGTGGTACCAAGTTATGAACACTCAGGTTCATATCGCTCCATGTTCCATCATCATCGGATACAGGATCCCCACCATAGGATTTGGTTCACTCTTGAATCGGAGCACAACAAAATCACCGCCCCACCATAGGTAACGCTTCACTAATTCCCCATTGGTCAGTCACCATTTTTATGATATTCCTGTCACTTGTTCGACATCAATCCATGTAATTGGTAATACTTTATTTCGTACTTTTGTTGCTTTTTGAGTTAATTTCTATTTTTGCAAGTAATTTTTGCATTTTAGTAGTTTAAGTTTTATTTCAATTATTCTGCATTTTACGCTTTGGTTTGTTTGTTTTAGTGTTTTCAAGTTTAAGCGAAAGACCCAAAGGACTAGGTGCGAAGAAAATGGAAAATCTGAGGTGTCGAAAACCATTTTGGCAAGTGGCAGAAGGCCTGACACGACCACCCGTGTCAAGAGGAGAACAAGAACACGACCATGAGGATGAGTGACAGTGGGCTGACACGGGCTGTGTCAGCAGGACTGGGACAAAGAAATTATTGTGAAGGGACACAGGGAGCCAACACGGCCACTGTGTCAACTGACACGGGCCGTGTTGGCCTGGACGCTAATTTTCCCGTTTTTGTTGTTTTCAACTAGATATTAACCCGAAGGGTATTTTTGTCCTTTCCACCTACTATTGTTTGATTTCCTGCTATTTAGAAGAGTTTTTGGAAAGAGAAGAGGGAGTTTTGGACGAGAGAAGAATTTTACGATCAAAGATTAGAGAGCACAAGGTTTTCGGAGGGTGAAGGATTTTCTTTAGCAGAAGCAATTGAACATCCGAGTTTATCCAAATTCTTGTAATGTCTACTTTTTACATTGTATTTTCTTTGAACAATATGAGTAGCTAAACCCCCCAATGCTAGCGGGGTGTCCCTGATTTGCTTTTGTAAGGATCGTGATTTCTTATTTTCAGTAACATATTTGTTTTTCACAATCAATTTAATCGCTCAATGTTTCTAATGCTTTCTCTGTCGAACCAATAGAGGTTGATTTATGATTAGCAATTAGGTTTGACGGCCATTGTTAATGCTTTTGTGCGATTAAGGTGCAATAGATATTACCTAGGACTAGGGATACCATGTAATCGCTAGAATATTATTGACATTATAATGCTTGATTTCAACTGTGATTATCTATTAACATAGTAATTAGGTTGAGTAATCATAATTTTTCTCACTAAGGACTTATGGGTAAATAAACTAAAGTACCATTAATTGATTGTGTCGAGATTTTTATTGAAATAAGGATTCAGTGTTGTTTCACAACAAATCATACACCTTACCCTGACAGTCTTCTCATATTTGTCAAAACTTCTTTTACTATTCTGTTATATTTTCTAACTATTGAATTATGATTTCACCAAACAATCCAAAACCCCAAGGCACTTTCGATTAATTGAATTACAATTAGAACTCTAAATTCATACTCAGTCTTTGAGATCGATACTGGGG
Organism: Lathyrus sativus; assembly: GCA_963859935.3. Lineage (NCBI taxonomy): Eukaryota > Viridiplantae > Streptophyta > Magnoliopsida > Fabales > Fabaceae > Lathyrus > Lathyrus sativus. The sequence goes on along the minus strand of OZ012736.1, from coordinate 420,900,739 downwards.
AATTACCCCTATTTTAACTACACCGGCAAAAATAGTACACTTGCTATTTTTCCGATCAAGGTTTTGGCGTCGTTGCCGGGGATTACCAAAATATAAAATTTTGATTAAGTTCAATTGAAATTTTGTTTCTCTGCGACTAAAATTCTATTTTATGCATATTTAAATTTTTATATATAATTATTTTTCTCTACTAATATTTGTCTAATTTGTGCATGCGAGGAAAGACCTCAGCTGAATTTCCTTTTGATGCAGAACCGGAGCGATCGTTACACGTAAGTCTTAGAAAAGCTAAACAAGCAAGACTGACAGCTTCAGAAGTAGAAAATTTAGATTCAGAACACGAAAGAGAGGAGGAAATCTCCAACCACTCTGACACAGAGTCTGACAGAGAAACATTAATGGGTGAGCCTCAGAAAAGACTTCTTGGGGACTATGGAGAAGAAAATGCTCCAGCAGAACGGTTAACAATTGTGAATCAACTTGTCAATGTTGCTAACTTTCAGTTGCACCCTACAACAATACGACAACTTAATAAGAGACCTTTTACAAGAAAGATTAATGAAGATGCAAACAAGCATTTGCAAAGGTTTCTTACTATGAGCATGACTTTGAAGATTGAAGGGCATTCTGAAGAAGCAAAGAAATTAAGAATGTTTCCGTTCACTCTTTCTGAAGATGCTGAAGAGTGGTTTTACTCATTACCTGCTGGGAGTATTACTACTTGGAAAGATATGGAGAAGACTTTTCTTAATGAATACTTTCCTGCTTCTATTTACATTCGAAAAAGGTATGATATTGTGAATTTTAAGCAGAAAGAAGGAAAGTCACTTGGTGATGCTTACAAGAGGTTCAAAAGGTTATTCGTAGCTTGCCCGACTCACAACATGGATTCAACTGAACAGATGCAGAAGTTTGTGAATGGTTTGATGATGAAGACCAAACAACGGATTAATACAACTGTCGGCAGCTCATCAAACTTTACAACAGCCACTAGTATTAAAAATATCATAGAAGTCATAGCCGCAAATGAGCATTTGGAATTATACGATTGTAGTGTAAGCAAACCAGAAGGGATAATTGACTTAAAGTTGGCTAATCAGGTGGTGAAAATGGAAGATCAGATTACTACTGAGGTGGAAAGAATGCTTAAAGCAATGAATGTGAGTACTCAGACTGTTGCTTAAGTTCAACCGATTCAAGCAGTTAGTTACGAGATTTATGGTGGACCTCATTTTTCTATGCATTGTGTTGCAAGTGCACAACAAGTTGAGGCAACAAATTTTCTGAAGCAGAATAACCCTTATCTCAATGTGTACAACCTAGGTTGGAAGAATCATCCCAACTTCTCTTGGAAGGATCAACAAGGGAATGTTCAAAATCAGGGATCGACTCAGTATCAAAATCAACCACAACAGCAACAATATTGGCCTCAACAACAACAATAACAGCCACCACTATACCAACAACAATACCAATAACCACAATAACCCTATCAACAACAAGCACCTAAGAAAGCGGATTGGGAGATTACCATTGAAAAGATGGCTACTCAAAGTTCTCAATTCCAAGAAGAAACTAGAAATAACAAAGGAACACCACTGCTTCCATTAAAAATCTTGAAGTACAGATGGGTCAGATAACACAACAAATAACAAATTCTCAATCACAAGATGCCTTACCTAGTGTTACCATAACAAATCCAATAGATCATTATAATGTGAGTGTTGTGACACCCAAAAGTGGGAAATCCCTTGAAGTCCCTGAAGGGAGATCTGAAAATAAAGACCAACTGCTTGAAGTAGATTTGGAGATCAAAGAAAATGAAACCATTAATGAAGAAGTGGTTGGACCTAAACAGGAGGTAAAAGAGAAAACCATTGAGCCAAAACCGGCCATGGAGCTCCATTTCCCCACAAGAAACAAGAAATAGGGGTAGTATGAGAAAAACTTTGAAACATTCTTAGAGATGTTCAAGAAGCTTGAAATCAACATCCCATTCTTGGAGGCACTTGAACAAATGCCTACTTATGCCAAGTTCATGAAGGACATCATATCAAAGAAGCAAACCCTGGATAGTGATCCGATTTTTCTAACCAAAATTTGTAGTGTAATTTTCCAGGGTATGAAGATTCTGGTGAAGAAAAAAGATTGACGTTCAGTCACCATCCTTTGCACCATTAGGTATATGTCATTTAAAAAATCTCTTATTGATTTGGGAGAAAATGTGAGTCTCGTGCCTTTGTCCATCTACAAGAAATTAGGGATAGGGATGATGCAAGATACCAGGATGACACTTCAGTTTGTTGATCATTCGGTAAAGAGACCTTACGGGGTAATTGAAGATGTTCTTGTGAAGATTGATAAGTTTATGTTACCGATGGATTTTGTAATTCTAGAGATGCCGGAAGATGAAGAGATTCCTCTCATTCTTGGGAGACCCTTTTTAGAGACCGGAAGGTGTTTGATAGACATAGAGGAGGGTACTATGACTTTGAAAGTCTATGATGAGGAATTAAAAATTGATGTTTGAAACACCATGGATTACAAGGATGATATTGGCACAAGTCATACAATAGAAGTGATAGATCAACTGATTTCACATGATAGCCCTTTGAATGTACCACATTTACCTTTGGAAAGAGTGTTGAGCTTATAAAATTTTGAAAGTAATCAAGAAGTTGACAAAAAAATTCAGAAGTGCTAGCCATGATGAAAGCACAACCTCCATGGAATGGATCTAGACAACACCAGTGGGAAGATCTAAGGCAACCTCAGTCATCAGAAGAGCATAAAGAGTCTAAAAAAGGGACGGAGTTGAAACAACTATCTGAGAATCTCAAATATGTCTTCCTTGACACAGAAGGTAAATACCCAGTTATAATAAATTCCATCCTAAATAGTGTTTAAAAAGACAAGCTCATTCAAGTCCTAAAAAAATATAAAAATGCTATTGGATGGGCCATTGAAGATTTGAATGGTATTAGTCCTATAGTTTTCATACACAAGATTCTCATGGAGGATAATCACAAACCGGTTGTCCAACCACAAAGGAGACTTAACCCCGCAATGAAAAAATAGTTCGAAAATAAGTGGTAAAGTTGTTAGACGCAGGTCTTATCTATCATATATCTGACAGCTCATGGGTTAGCCCAGTGCATGTGGTACCCAAGAAAGGGGGAACCACCATAATTAGGAATGACAAGAATGAGGTAATTCCTACAAGGATGGTTACAGGTTGGCTAGTGTGTATTGACTACAGGAGGTTGAACCTAGCAACAAGAAAATACCACTTCCCTTTGCCATTCATTAACCAAATGTTGGAAAGGTTGGTTGGTCATGATTACTATTGTATTCTTGATGGTTATTCCAGTTATAATCAAATTGCAGTTGCTTCTGAGGATCAAGAGAAGACATCATTCACATGCCCTTATGGTGTTTTTTCTTACAGAAGAATTCCATTTGGGTTGTGTAATGCACCACCCACATTTCAAAGACGCATGACATCCATTTTTGCTGACATGCTAGAAAAGCATATGGAAGTGTTCATGGATGATTTTTTTTGTTTTTGGTTCTTCTTTTGATAATTGTTTAACTAACCTATCTCTTGTTTTAGAAAGATGCCAAGTGTTGCAGTGAGAATCATGATATCAAGCTATTGATTAACTTGAATCTTAATTCTTTAAATTCACAACCGAACTTTGATTTATCCAAAGGAAAGGTTAAAGAAAGAAAAACCCTTTTGCACGATGTAACAACAATGCTAAGAGATCGGGATTGGGGATTGGTTATGCCTAGGGTAGGTATTTTACATCCTAAACATCTGCAGTACTCTACAAGAACCTTTTGTATGTTTGTATGCTATGCTTTCTAAAATTTTGCTATGAATTAGGATGGGGGTACAAGGTAAAGGGTGTAGGTAAAGACCTAGGGATAGTTTCTAAGTTTGCTCACAAAGATATCGCATCCTCTGCCTACGTATCCTAACTACGATAGAATCAGAGCAACCGTAGTTCACCTCACTGAGGATAGATGAACACTTGATTATGATCAAGGTTCAAAGGGGAACAAACATAACAATGCTTGTGTAGAGTAAAAAAATCTCTATTCTAAGTTGTATACTCAAGGGGATTTACTTTTACAAAAGTCAAGAGGGGAGTAAGTAATCATCACCATGATTCTTACATAGAGTTAACAAACTCTATCTTAAGGTTCTAGTTGAAAGATACTCCTAACAAGGGGTTAGTCTTGTAGACTTAAAGCAAAGTCTAATGGATAGTGGGTTCTAACATAACTAAGTTAGGGTTCAAGATGACTTAACAAAGTCAAAGGGACTGTAATGAGCTATCTATGAACCAAGGGTCAATATAGAGACTTTCCTTTAGAATAAGGAATGATGAGGAAACTAGATGAGAACTAACAAGTTCCATAACTTGGGGAATAACTTAACAAAGCTAAAACGTAATACATAAGCATTCATTCAAACATGATGAACATATGAAAGAGTATTGTAACAACCAAAGAAGAGATGCAAGTATGTGACAACAATAAGCAAAGATAAAAGCAAATGGTTACAACCATATACACAAAGATATTACAATATCTAAGAGAGGAACATGGTAGAGGTTCTTACAAGACCAAGCACATAAGGTAAAATCAATTTGAAGCATCTTAACAAAGATGAAGAGAAAAATAAGGTAACAACCATCAAGCCAAACAACAACATGTAATTCAAACAAGTTCAATGCAAGCAAGTAACAACTTGAGGCAAGCATGTCATAGGGTTCAAGGGATGTCAAATGTAACAACATAAGACTAATAATCATACATTGATTACAATCAAATACAAGTAAGCATACAAGAAGTGTTACAATAGTTCAAGTAAGAAGTTTCATGAAGAAAGCATACAAGTTCAATGTGACAACCATAAATGGACAAATCATGACATCTTAGAGTTCTAAAAAGACTTCTAGATAAATGGGGGAACATATGAAAAGTATACTCAAGAAGTTACAACATCTAGAGGTAACATGGCTTTCAAACATGAAATACAAAGGTAATCATTTAGATGCTTACAAGCAAAGATTGAAATGTAAAGAGGCTTTGGTTCAAGCAACATATTCAAGCACACTAAAGAGTTAACAAACCAAATTCACATCAAGTGTAAAATCAAACTCATGAAAGTGAATCAAAAGAGTTGTTGAAAAATAATGAAACAAAGGAGGGTAAAAACTCTAAAATAGTGCAAGATTTCCAAATGACATAAAGTGTTTCTAGAATATAAATCCTTGAATCATTTATTTAACATATGGAAATAGGAAAGATTAAGAGACATTTGCAAAAAGAATCACTTAAAAATGATAAGAAATGACAAAGTTAAACTAGTTTGAAATTTGAAGAAAAAAAATCAAAGAAATTGGTAATAAAAAAAAGGGAGTGTCCGCACCAAGGGTTGAACCCATGTCTTGTGGGTTATAGGTCAAAACCTCTACCATACCAACCAAAGCGCGCATGTGAAAACTCATGGAAAAGAGAAATAAAATACCAAAACATGAAGAAAATCCTAAAAAACCCAAAAGAGTTGTCCCGCAGGGATCGAACTCAAGACGACAAGGCTAGAAAGTACCTGAATACGCAGGCATAACCACTGGGGTGGCGATACATCCATTGTATCAAGCCACCCCAATAATATATAACCTTCCAAGGCCAAATATTTGAGCAAAACAAAGCAAAATCAAGGCAAGCAACATGAAGACGGTTTCAAACCAAACTTGATCAAATCATAACCAATTTTAACAAACTTTGACTCTAACTCACCTGAAATTTGATAAGGAACATGATGGTAACATTAATTTTTAAAAATAAAACACACAAATTAAAACACGAATGTAAATGCAGATGAGGGTTTTGAAGATGCATTTTCAAAGTCAAGGTTCAAAACAAACATGCTGACACCATGAGATCAGTTTTCACAAACTCTAAACATGTTGTTTATGGATTTCAGATTCAAAAGGAACTTAAAAACACATCCAAACAGAAACTGGCATGCGGATTACAGTTGTTGATCAAAAGGTTTGAAATGGTATTTTTTAGAAAAGAAGAACATATTATGATGTAGTATTTTGAATGATCAAACATGATCCTCAACATCATCACACAATCTGTTGCATCAAAAACTTAAATACTCATGGATTGCAAGAATCATTAAATGAGGTTTGATAGCACAAGAGGTTGACCAACCTTAAAACAAGTAATGTAATCAATTCAACATACAACATCACCAATGTTCTTTAAATTTTGAATTTCAGCATGGCATAAACCCAAACAAACAAGGATTTTCAAAGGTTCAGTTAAGGTTTTGAAAGCATAAGAGGTTAACAAACCTCAAACAGAAACTGTCAATAAGTTTTGTTCACCAAATCAAAGTCTCAACAGCACATACAAATGGATTTTTTCAATAATGCTTTTACAAAAGCAATACACACACATACTGATCTAAACCAACAGCCTAACAAAGCTTGTATGCCTAAACAAGGATTAACAGTTTTTTTAACAAAACTTCTAGCATAACAACTAAACAGAAGCAACAACAAGTCTTTGTCATGATGATGCCAAAACAAAGTTCATTTCAACATGAGAGTTACAACTCAACATGAACAAGCAAAAAAAACCAAGTTTAGCACAAAACTAAGTTCAAACAAGAACAGAGGCAAAACTTAACTTGACAATGTCAAACAATCAAGACCAACATACTTTAACATGAGAGTTACAACTCATACAATGTGGTTTTCTTCTCTTGGCAAATGCTTGAAAGTGATTTCATCAAAACATTTAATCATCTCTAGAATGTGATATTTGTAGGGGATCAACTTTTCATCTCGGGTTTCCCATTCTTCTTTAAGTTGATAGATCACTAAAGCAGAATCACCAACTACTTCCAAGATTTTGATGCGGAGATCAATAGCAGCTTCCAACCCTAGGATGCAGGCTTCGTACTCGGCTATGTTGTTAGTATAGGAGAAACAAAGTCGGGTTGTGACGACAATATACCCTCCGGTGGGATTTTTCAAGACAGCTCCAATGCCATGTCCATTCTTGTTAGACGTTCCATCAAACATCATTTCCCAGCGGGACCCAGGCTCGGGACCTTATGCAGGACCACGTTCTAGCTTCATGCGTTGAATATACATTACATTTTCATCGGGAAACTCAAACTTGAGTGGTTAATAATCCTCCACAAGATACTCAGCAAGGTGTTTTGACAAGACACTACCTTTGACGGATTTTTGAGCGACATATTGAATATCATACTCTGACAAGAGCATGTGCCACATGGCCAACCTTCCAGTTTGAGTTGGCTTTTTGAAGATGTACTTTATTGGGTCCATCTTGGAGATCAGCATAGCGGTATGGCAAATCATATATTGTCTTAAGCGCTTGGCTGCCCAGGCTAAAGCACAACAGGCTTTTTCTAGAGGAGAGTAACGACTCTCGCAATCTGTGAACTTTTTACTCAAATAGTAGATCACATGCTCTTTCTTGTCTGACTCATCGGTTTGGCCTAAGACGCAACCCATTGAATCTTCTAGTACTGTCATGTACATGAATAACGATTTTCCTGGTACTGGAGGAATCAACATCGGAGGCTCTTTTAGGTACTTCTTGATTTTCTTAAATGTTGACTGGAAGTTTTCATTCCATATCACTGTTTGATCTTTTTGTAACAACTTGAAGATTGGTGTGCAGGTAGATGTTAGATTGGAAATTAATCTAGAGATATAGTTCAGTCGTTCAAGGAAACCTCTGATCTGTTTCTTTGTTTGTGGAGTGGGCATTTCTTGAATCGCTCTGACCTTATCAGAATCTACTTCAATTCCTCGTTGACTAACAATGAAACTAAGTAGTTTGCCTGAGCGAACCCCAAATGTACATTTAGCTGGATTTAGTCTTAGTTGATACTTTCAGAGCCTCTCAAATAGCATCAACAAATGATCTAAGTGGTCTTTTTCACTTCGAGACTTTGCAATCATGTCGTCTACATATACTTCAATCTCTTGATGCATCATATCATGGAAGAGTGCGACCATAGCTCACTGATATGTTGCTCCTGCATTCTTCAAACTTAAAGGCATGACTTTATAACAATAAGTGCCCCAGGGTGTAACGAAAGTTGTTTTCTCCATGTCGGCCGGATCCATCTTTATTTGATTGTAGCCAGAAAATTCGTCCATGAATGAAAATACTGCAAAACTGGCTGTGTTATTCACCAGGGTGTCAATATGTGGGAGAAGGAAATCGTCCTTTGGACTAGCTTTGTTTAGATCCCTATAGTCTACGCACATTCTGACTTTGCCATCTTTCTTTGGGACTAGCACGATATTGCCCACCCATTCCGGATATTTAGATACTTCTAAAAAGCCTACATCTATTTGCTTCTTGACTTTGTCTCTGATCTTAAGAACCATGTCTGGTCTCGATCTTCGAAGCTTCTGCTTGACTGGAGGACATTCTAGCTTCTGGGGGAGCTTGTGCATGACAATGTCGGTGTCCAACCCTAGAATATCTTGATAAGATCAAGCGAATATATCGACATAATCTTTGAGGAGTGCTACCAGCCTGCTTTTAACTTCTGTCCCCAACGATGCTCCGACCTTGACTTCTCTCCTTTCTTCTTCGGAGCCCAAGTTGATGATGTCGGTTTGTTCCTTTTATGGCTGAAGATAATCATCTTCGTATTCAGTCATTATCCTTAATTCTTCAGGGACCTCTGAGTCTTCATCACTCTCTTCTTCGACTTGAAAGACAAATGGGCCACTATCAGAAGGAACCGAATGATCATGGGATTCTATGGGTTGTAGAGGTGTTCTGCATGGTTTTTACAGATTTGAGAATGATCAGACACACACACAAACATGCAGATGAAGGGTTGTTTTTAAGTTTTCATAAAAGTTGCCATTTTCCTTTTTAACAAAAAGAAAGAAAATGATAAGCAGAAAATAAGACAAGAGTTTTAACAAAAACACTTTTCCATTCATAGATTTTTTTCAAATTGCAAAGTGGCCCATACAAAATTATTCACAGGCCTTGGGCAAGACCAGGAATTTTTAAAGAAAACAAAGCTAACAAGTAGATGAATTACTCTAAAGGTAAAAAGACAGGGATCTCCACAGTCTCCCAATTGCACAAAGCTGCTCCGCCTCGGACCACCAGGCTTTTAAGATCACTATCTTCTTCTTAAGCTATGATGGCGTTTACTTGTAGTCCGCTGCTTGTCAATATCTCTTTCAAGGATTTCTTCTTCATGATGCTCTCCTCCGGTGCATCTTCTAGAGTTGGTTTGTAACCCAACCCTTGTTGGTCATTCTTCGCTCGAGCGTTGACTTTAATGATCTCCCCCCATCCCAACGGGAGTCCTGTCTTCAATGCGGCTTTGATGCTTTGGACAGTAGCAAAAGATGGACCACAAGTTATAGCTGACTCGTCAACCAGAACATCATGGGCTATTTCTAGGGCTTGGAAGACCGTTTTAAGCGAATCCTCATTGGATTCTATGTATCTGAAGGAGGACAGATTACTCACCGTTAGGTCTTCTTCTCCATGAATGATGACCAACTGGTCGTTGACGATGAATTTCATCTTCTGGTGCAGAGTGGAGGTAACAACGCCTGCTGTATGTATCCATGGCCTTCCCAACAGACAACTATAGGCTGGATTAATATCCATTACCTAAAAAGTGATTTCAAAGATCTAAGGACCTATCATGATTGGTAGATCAACTTCTCCTATCACGGTCCTTCTTGAACCATCAAAGGCTTTTACCACTAGAGATGTAGGTCTCATTTTAGCTCCTTGGTATGCTAGTTTAGCTAGAGTCCTTTTAGGCATCATATTAAGCACATATCCTGTGTCAATAAGTACCCTGGCTAGTGTATCCTCTTCGCATTTGATCGATACATGCAAGGCACGGTTGTGCTTGCGCTTCTCGGCTATCAGATTATTATCATCAAAGCTCAAAGTGTTGGATGTTGTGATGTTTGCAACGAATGAATCAAATTATCCTACTGTGATGTCTTTCGTCACATGAGCTTGCGTCAATATTTTCATCAAATCTTGACGATGTGCAGGGGAGCTCAAAAGCAGCGACATGATGGAAATCTTAGATGGTGTTTGATTTAATTGATCTACCACTCGGTAGCCACTTCGGCGATGATTCTTAGGAATTCTTCCTCATCGTCTTTAAGGGACTCTTTTCCTTTGCCAGTAGGTTCCTTAGCAATTGTTTTTTTCTGAACGATTTCCTTAGCAGCAGCGGCTATAGGAATGGGAACCGTTGGTTGAGAGGCGACAGGGTTTGCTCGAGGTTGATACACACGACCACTTCGGGTTATTCTGCATGCCCCGACAACATTAGCAACATTTCCCTGTCTTCTTTCCTTGAAAATCTCATCACACCATAAATAATTGTCTTTTGGTGTTATGGCCCTCAGGTGAGGTATAGACCCCCTTGGCTCGAACCTAGGTTGGTCTCTCCCAAACTTGGGTGCCACATCGTCACGGAATACTGGCCGGATAATTTTGTTCCTGGTCGTATTGTTATTTTTGAAGACAACCCTCTTGTTGGGTTCTTCTGGTATGTTAAACACTGGTTCAATTACCACTACGTCCTCCTTTTTCTTCCTGCTACCAATCTCTAGAATTCCTTGATCGATTAGTGCTCGAATATCTTTTTGCACAAGGTCACAACCCCGTGGATTCAACAGACATTATTCACAATTTTCGTGAGAACTCTTAAGTGTAACACCCTTCTAAACCCCGCAAATGATATATGCATAATCAGAGTAAAAGTTAACATGCATCCATAAAAGGGCATCACACAAAACTTGCACCACATTAAAACAATCTATCATGCTCATAAACACCTTTCCATTTAGCAGCGGATTCATTAATGAAAATCCTTTAAAAGAAACATTTACTTTCATCATATAAAATCAACATCTCTAGGCACTAAGGCCAACATCTCATTATCTCAATTACTCCAAATATGAAAACATAACTTAGGTTACATAATGTAATCCTAAAACATAAGCAATCGATCCCCGTGTTACACGACCAGAGCATGACTCGACCCATAAATAATTACTAAACCGCTACACACGTAGCGACCTCGAACTACAAGCAAAACTTCATAAAGGCCTCCAGCAACCTAATCTGCAATGCCTCATAGAGCATTATAAAACAGCAGAAGGGTGAGAAATATTACCATAATAATTAAAGCATAAAATCATGTATACATAGGTATCATATAATTAACTCCCTATTTCTCACCACAATTCAACTCATAGTCATTTACATCGTCACTTATATTTATATACAACATGAATATTCACCAAGCATTTTACATCATGCATACATCCACAATTCCACAATCTTAACATTCACACGTAAGCATCTCTTCATGCACGCTTCATAAGTATTCAACAAACATCTCATTCACATGCATACTTCACAATTTCACAATCTCATCATTCACACATAAGCATCTCTTCATGCATATGTCATATATTAATGTGACTCAACAACTCAATGCAACTCATGCAATGCGGTACCGACTCTCGTTATCTTTTTTCGGTTTTTACATTAAACCGGGTCCACTCTTCTAGACCGATAACCCGTTATCTTTTTTCGGTTTTTACATTAAACCGGGTCCACTCTTCTAGACCGATAACAACAAAGGCCCAACCTCTAAGCCTTTAAACCCACTCTTCTAGGTTTGGGACAAGCCACTAGTTTCCACAAAACTAACAGACATTGCCTCTTGACTAAATGATGCATGTACAATCAACCACAACAAATGCACTTAAGACCGACATCTTAATCTCATGCATTCAAATAATTCATCTCTTCAAGAATTACATTATGATTGCACACACAACATATTCACATAACATTCATCAATGTATTCATAATTCAACACTATCACCATATTATCACTCACAATGCACACATATCCACAATATGTTCTCATGCATTCTTCACAGTTATCAAACAATGCACACATATCCACGATATGTTCTCATGCATTATTCACATTTAATCACATACATACAATATGCATTTACAACATCTATCAAGCAATGCACACATATCCATGACATGTTCTCATGCATTCTATTCATACCACCATATACCAACAATATACATTCCCAATTCAATATCATCACCGCATTATCAACAATGCACACATATCCACAATATGTTCTCATGCATTCTCAAGTAATTCATCATACAAGAATTACATCATGCTTACACGCATAACACATTTACCACGCAATGTACATATATTCACGATATATTCTCACGCATTTTTCATACATAATCGCATCCAATCAATACAAACATCATATTTATCAAACGATGCACGCATATCCATCAATATGCTCTTATGCATTCTCATGTATCTTAACATACAACCGCATATAAACAATATACATCCACAATACATTTTTGTATTATGTTTATTATTCATCTCATGCCATTTCATACAAGGTATACATGTCACAGTACCAATAATACAATTATAAGCTATGCACACATATATCCACAATGTTCTCATGCATACTTATTACCTAATTGTATACACATCAAGCATTCGCAAGTTCATTAGACAATACACATACATTCATCATTGTATTCACATGTATTTCTATTTATCACAATTAATACGCATCGCGCATCAACTAGGATTCACGCCCGTAGGCTACCCACAGCACACATCATCACAATAGATCATATCTATATCATATCATAGAGGCATTCCCCTATGAGAAGCAACCAAACCATCTTCACATAAACAACACAGCAAAAGAAAAATGCTGTCACATTCGCCTTCATTCGCCTGGCGAACCCTCGCAGCGAACCTTCGCCTGGCCTTCTCCTGGCGAACTCTCTCAGTGAACACTCGCTAGGCTTCGCCTGGCGAGACTTCCCAGCGAGCCCAAGTCAGTAGCTACTGACTTCATTCGCCACCATTCGCCATCACCTTCGCTGGGCGAACCTTCGCTATCCACCTTCGCTTGGCGAACTCGCCAACGAAGTCCACTGGGACTTAATCATAATTACTCGCCAGCATTCGCTAGGCTTCGCCTGGCGAAGCTTCGCCTTCGCTCGCCTGGCGAGAGCCAGCGAACCTGCGCAGAACAGAACCCCATTTTGTCTTCCCCCTTTATCCCACCATCAACCAACCACTTAATCATCAAAATCAGCTCAAACAACATACCCTCATATTATCCGACTATTCTACGGCATTATTTCCAAGTTTCAACCGATTAAATCATCATTCTACCGATTAATCCAACTTGCCCTAAAATGGAAAGTGATGAAAAACATCCACAAACCCAAACCCAACATACATAATAGCATACAATGATTAAATAGCAATGTTTCTCACCCTTACCTCGATTAATCGGAGCTTCGAAATTGGTTCTTGAAGATTCTCCAAGCTTTTCCCCTTTTTCCTCTTCACTTCTCCTCTTCTTCTTTCTTTCTCTTTTCTTTCTTTCTTTCTATCTTTCTCTTTCTCTCCAATCCCCTTTTTATATCCTTTTATTTCTTTTCTTTTCTCTTCTACTTTCCTTATATACTTCCTTATTTTCTTTCTTTCCCATTTCTCTCTCAATTCTCTATTAATTTCCAATTAATAAAAATTAATTTCCAACATTAATAAAAATCCCACTAAATCAATTAATTACTATAATTAATTATTTAATGAAATTTGGGCTGCTACATTAAGCACCCATGCTTGAGCAAGCCTTTTGTGTAGTTCTACCTGTGGCACTTTTACTTCATCGGTAGTTGTGACAATATTTGTCTCAGATCCCTCCCCTTCTTCGGTGATGGAGTTCACTCCACCATGATTTGGTAGAGGGTTATCCTTCACATTCGAGTGATTATCTTCGAATGACAAAACCTTCTTTTTCAATCAACTCTCGAACAATGTGTTGGAGTGCGAAATAACCTTCCAGATCATGCCCGAGGGCTTTTTCATGAAAAGGATAATGTGCATTGACATTGTAGTAATGTGGCAGAGGATTAGGCGGAGTACCTAATTTCCTCGTTCTGACAAGCCCTCTTTCCATCAGCATGGGGAATAAATCAATGTAGCTCATAGGAATAGGTTGTTTCCTGAGCTTATTACTTCATTAATTTGTTCTTGGCGCTTGAACCTGAGGGTGTTGCGCTTGCTGGTTGTACTGTTGATGTTGGTTGGGTGCCCCTTGCTGAGGACCCTAATGAACTTGTTGTTGCTGAAAGACAGGTGTCACCGCCGCTATATAGGGTGGTTATTGATATTATTGTCGTTGATTCTTTAGATTTCATGCCCTTCTCCCATATGTCACGGCACTTACTTCGCCTTCCTTCTTTTTGTGGAAGTTGCTGGCCGGATTTTTGGTAGCAACGGTGCTGGAAGTAGCAGTTGAATTCGTCACCTTCCCACTTTTTAGCCCTGCTTCAACTTTTACTCCTACAACGATAATGTTGGAGAAATTGGTTGTGACACTGCTGATTAGTCTTTCGTAGAACTCAGATCGGACTATGTCTATGAACCAGTCAGCTAGTTCTTTTTTGGTGAGGGGTGGCTCAACTTGAGTTGCGGTTCCGCGCCATCTTTGCACATATTCTTTAAAGGATTCAGTGCTTTTTTGTGTCATGCTAAGAAGCTGATGACGATCTGGGGCCAGATCCATGTTATATTTGTACTGCTGGATAAATGCGTCTGATAAATCTTGAAAACCATGGATCTTTGCCTGGTCTAAGCTTAGGTACCACTTGGCAGATGCTCATTTGAGGCTATCTTGGAAGCAATGTACCAATAGCTTGTCATTCTCGATATGTGGAGCCATCCGCCTGCAATACATGATCAAGTGAACTTTGGGACAAGTGGTACTCTCATATTTGTCGAACATAGGCATTTTGAACTTTTGTGGAAATATCAATCCTGATACCAGGCACATGTCTTTGGCGTCTGATCCAAAGATATTACTTCCTTCAATAGCTCTCATTCTCTTAGCCATGATGTCCATCTCTACCCTTATTTTTTCGTGCTTCTCGTCTTCGACTTCAAAACCATTGGGTATGTCAAAGATCGGTTGATGATTGTTGAAGACAGGTCGAGCATGTGTTAGGCCCCCTGCCTAGGTGAAGAGAGGATTTGTTGTCATTGGAACAACCTGTGGTTGAAAGTTGAACGGTTGAGGACTTCTGAGTGATGGTAGAAAATCCCTGGACATGCCAAATGGAAATTCAGTTGTCGAAACTGGAGCTGTCAGAAGGTTTGTTGCTACTGTAGCGACTTCAGAAACCACTGTAACTTGAGTATCCATCTTTGCTTTTATCACATTGAGAACCTCAATAATCTGACTGACATTGTCTTTGATTCCTTCGATGTCGTGTCTATCTGGTCAATTCTCTGATCATTGTCGACCATTCTTCTTTGAGCTTTAGACCGGGTGTTGTATCTGTGAGAACTCAGCGTGACTCTCCTCTTTTTGGGAGACAAGAACAACAGGTGAGCTGCGGAACCCAGTGCAAGACCAATGCATAATGGTATGCATTTGCACATGCAAATGCAAATGCAAAACCAACCATTCAAGGAAAAACAACAATTTTGTTTACAAACAAAATTAGGAACACGCGAAACAATGTACTTTTAAAAGCAAATTTCATTGATAAATTGAGATCTATTACAATAGATGGCCCTTGATAACAAGCAAGACCTTTCTTACAACAAAAGCAAACATAACATGAGATTACAATCTTAAAGAAGGTAGGAAATGGTGAAGTATTAAGTGTTTTAACTAGACGATCCTTCTCCTTTTTGAGACCTGGGATGAGCTTGATTCTGACGAATAATCTCCCATAGGTCTTCATTCTCACGCTTACATTTGACTAAAGCATATCTCATCTCCTCCCTAAGTATAGGAACATCGGGCTCCATCGTGACCTCATAGTCACGAGTGTAGAACATTGATAAAGCTATCTCCTTTGACCAAAGTAGATAGGCTCTAGTGGTTAGACATCTTATATTTTCTTCTGTGGTCATCCCCTCCATGTGAGGACGATACCAAGTAAAACTAGCTTGGGTTTCCAGTTCTTCATTGCTACCTTTTTCACAAAAGCAGACTTTTAACATAGCTGGCTATGGCTCCGGCCCGGTTGAATATCCATGCTGGCGGCGAGCAAGGATTGGATTGTAGCTGATAACTCCTCTCGTACTGATGAGAGGTATGTTTGAGAAATCCCCACATCTTTGGATCATAGTAACACCACTGATCTTGGTATCATACAATTGATATCATAGTGCTTTAGAGTTATTAATTTTTCGACCCATGCTTCCTTGTTGGGGGGATTCCACATCATCTGAGTTCTAGAAAAGTGAGAAATAAACCACTTGCTGAGCAAAGCTGTACAGCATGAGAACTGTCCAAGATCGTATAAAATCCGGCGATGGATGACGATATAGGTATCTGCTACGGGATTCTTGATGATGAAGAGCCGAATGGCCTCTTCACTGATGAATTCATCACAGCATGGGAAGAGGTACAAGCCATAAATCAAGAATGCTAGGATTGCCTCAAATATACCCAAGTTTCTATTGCCGCAGTGAAATTCGTCCATCTCCATGAATGGTCTTGCTTCCATTCCACGGAAACCACTCCTAGCTACCAAGTCAGTAGGCAATTCAGCTGGCCTGACATGCAATGCCTTGGCAAGGTCTCTTCTTCTCGGTTTCCCATAAGGAGCCTTGAAAGTTAAAGGAAGCTTTAGGTAAGCAGAATATTCCTCTATAGTGGGAAGCAATTGGAAGTCTGGGAAGACGAAGCAATGATATACTGGATTGTAAAACTCGACAAGTTCCTGTAGCATGTCCTCGTTGACTCGAGTGTTAAGTAATGGCAGAAGATCTCCATACTTTGCGATGAAAGTGGAGGGGTTCCTAACAAGGACTGCCAGGATCCTGAGATTACCCTATCTTAGGTTTGGAATCGGAAACCTACTTCGTCGGTCCATGCTAATGTCTGCGAAATGAAAAAATTTTGAATTTCTTTGAATGGTTAGTAAAATGCAAAGATGCGATGCAAATGGTTTTACAAAACTCAGAAGATCAATTGTGTCAAATCCTCATTTCATTCATTATTGGAAAAAGTTACAACCTTTGAGACACAATACAAGAAGCCTAAATTACATCAAGACACTAGGTTCCATAGTCTAAACTAAGGACTTCAGACGCGAGGCCTCTTCAACTTCTTCAGAATTGCATTCTCCATCACCAATTTATCCACTATTCCTTTCCAAGCTCCAAAGGTTGGAGGGATATTTGAGTACTCATGGTTGCTTTGAGTGGGCTTGATACTAGAGAAAAATAAATTCTCCTTTGTTGATTCCCCATCAATTACTCGTCGTTCGAGCCAATCTATCAATTCATCTTTTTCTTGTACCTCTCTGATGAGCCTTGTTGTTTCAGAAGAAAGCGAATGATACTTTCCTTCCCAAGTGTCTCTTTCAAGTTGAGCTCTTGCAAGTAGCTCTTGGTATTCTTCCATCTTTTCAATGGGAACGGCGGAGGATGAAGACGCGATGACGATCTGTGTGTTATTTTCTGGGAGATAGGGAATCTTCAAATCTTTCGCTCTAGACTGGACCCATTGAGTGAATGGTTCTAAAGCTATGCAATTTCTTTTCCCTAGATATGCTTTTGTCTTTTTCTGGATGTCCTTCCAAGCATCAATTGTACTGTTTCTCGTATTTTCTGCTACCTCAACATTGAGATAAAAGAAACCGGATAAAAGCAAATTGTTGGGTTTATCTTTCATTGGAAAACCAAACTGTCATCTAGCCAAGGCTGGATTGTAATTGATCCCTCCTCTTATTCCAAGGAGTGGTATATTTGGGAAACTTCCACAATGATAAAAGTAGATTCCTCGGTCGTATGCGGGATTGTACCAATGAATATCAGCTTGTGTTAAAGAGATTATCCTTTAAGACCATCTCCATCCATTGGGATTCTCCTTGAAAGCGTCGTTTTTTAGCAAATGGTTGACGAACCATTTGTATAGCAAAGGTGCACAACAGAGGAAAACTCATTTTCCTTGAAGTGTCCGATGATGAATTGAATGATACACATATCCTAACAAGGTATGCACAGGGTTTTCACTTAAAAATATAGTAATGGAAGGGAAATTGACGAATTCCTCTACCTCGGGAAACAATACTAGTCCATAGATCAATAGAGCTAATACTGCTTCAAATACGTCCATGCTCTCTTCTTTGGCAAGATAGGCAGCTTTCTTGACTAAGAAATCTGAATGGAAACCTGCTACTCCTTTTTTGGTTGCACGATGAGCTTTAATTTTAGATGCTTCAAGATGAAGAGCATCTGCTATTTCTTTTGGTGAAGACAAGTTTTCCAATCCACTGTATGGTTTCTGATCCTTCACAAGGACTCCCACATAATAGGTATACTCTTCCAAAGTTGGCACCAACTGATAATCGGGAAAAGTAAAGCAATGATACAATGGATCATAGAACTAAACCACAATATTGAGGATCCCTTCTTCCATCCCTATCCTGACTAGGCTCAAAATCTTTCCATATCTCTTTCCAAACTCCTCTGACACCATGGTTTCTAGATTTCTCAACTCGGATGTATCAGGCTTCTTGAAAATGTATCTCTTGGTGTTTCTTGTCCCAATATCCATGATATATCTAGGATTTTTGCAAAAAGAGATCAACTGATTTTTACAAAACTAGGTGCAACATGAAATGCTATAATGAGATGATGAGATGATGCACACACAACACAAAGGCAAGTATTCACAAATACAATGCATATGCACACACAATGTTCCCTAGGCTAAAGGTCAAGGCATAAAGTCAGAGTTCTACCCATCCCCAAGGATTTTGTACTATGAGTTATTTTATACCTGCCGAACGGGTTCTATCAAAGTTCCCAGAGTCATAGTAAATCCTTCGGATGTTGCCAACTAACGTAACTACTTACGTGAGTCGACAATATTCTCAAGATAAACTCGTCTAAGTGTAGCATTGCGTGACAACTATTAAGGGACTACTCCCCAACAATTTCCATGCTACGTCCTAAAAAGGCCAAGTGGGGTAAAAGTGTTACTAATGGTCCTCAGCTTCGCAGACTCTCAGATTGAAACAATTAGTGAATACACGACTACTCATGCATTACTAACTATCTCAAGGAGATCTCCCTTGAGCGTGATTACATCATATGTCAGACATATTGGGACTACTCCCAATAGCACGACTATTAATCCTATCACAATCCTATCTCATGTGTCACTCAAATCCAGGTTAGGATTTATCTCACTACTCAAAGCACCCAATGTCCACAATACAAATATATTGACAAATATACACGTAAGCAAATATTTACAAATATAGCATACAAATAAACAAAATAGGTTAAACCCTCAAGTTTAAGTTTTACCCCAGTGAAGTCGGCATTTCTGTTGCGATGAGAATCGTGATATCAAGCTATTGATTAACTTGAATCTTAATTCCTTAAATTCACAACCGGACTTTGATTTATCCAAAGGAAATGTTAAAGAAAGAAAAACCCTTTTGCGTGATGTAACAACAACGCTAAGAGATCGGGGATCGGGGGTTGGTTATGCCTAGGGTAGGTATTTTATATCCTAAACATCTGTAGAACTCTACAGGAACCTTTTGTATTTTTGTATGCTATGCTTTCTAAAAGTTTTCTATGGCTTAGGATACGGGTACAAGGTAAATGGTGTAGGTAAAGACCTAGGGGTAGTTTCTAAGTTTGCTCGCAAAGATATCGCATCCTCTGCCTACGTATCCTAACTAAGATAGAATTAGAGCAACTGTAGTTCACCTCAATGAGGATAGATGAACACTTGATTATGGTTCTTACATAGAGTTAACAAACTGTATCTTAAGGTTCTAGTTGAAAGATACTCCTAACAAGGGGTTAGTCTTGTAGACTTAAAGCAAAGTATAATGACTAGTGGGTTCTAACTTAACTAAGTTAGGGTTCAAGATGACTTAACAAAGTCAAAGGGAGTGTAATGAACTATCTATGACCCAAGGGTAAATAGAGAGACTTTCCTTTGGAATGGGGAATGATGAGGCAACTGGATGAGAACTAACAAGTTCCATCACTTAGGGAATAACTTAACAAAGCTAAAAAGTAATACATAATCATTCATTCAAACATGATGAACATATGAAAAAGTATGGTAATAACCAAAGAAGAGATGCAAGTATGTGACAATAATAAGCAAAGATAAAAGCAAATGGTTACAACCATATACACAAAGATATTACAATATCTAAGAGGGGAACATGGTAGAGGTTCTTACAAGACCAAGCATATAAGGTAAAATTAATTTGAAGCATCTTAACAAAGATGAAGAGTAAAATGAGGTAACAACCATCAAGACAAACAACAACATGTAATTCAAACAAGTTCAATACAAGCAAGTAACAACTTGAGGCAAGCATGTCATAGGGTTCAAAGGATGTCAAATGTACCAACATAAGACTAATAATCATACATTGATTACAATCAAATACAAGTAAGCATACAAGAAGTGTTACAATAGTTCAAGTAAGAAGTTTCATGAAGAAAGCATACAAGTTCAAGGTGACAACCATAAATGGACAAATCGTGACATCTTAGAGTTCTAACAAGACTTCTATATAGACGGGGGAACATATGAAAAGTATACTCAAGAAGTTACAACACCTAGAGGTAACATGGCTTTCAAACATGAAATACAAAGGTAAGCATTTAGATGCTTACAAGCAAAGATTGAAATGTAAGGAGGATTTGGTTCAAGCAACATATTCAAGCATACAAAAGAGTTAACAAACCAAATTCACATCAAGTGTAAAATCAAACTCATGAAATTGAATCAAAAGAATTGTAGAAAAATAATGAAATAGATGAGGGTAAAAACTCCAAAATAGTGCAAGATTTCCACATGAGATAAAGTGTTTCTAGAATATAAATCCTTGAATTACTTATTTAACATATGGAAATAGGAAAGATTAAGAGACATTTTCAAAAAGAACCACTTAAAAATGATAAGAAATAACAAAGTTAAACTAGTTTGAAATTTGAAGAAAAAAAATCAAAGAAATCTGTAATAAAAAAAAGGGAGTGTCCGCACCAAGGGTTGAACCTATGTCTTGTGGGTTATAGGTCAAAACCTCTACCACACCAACCAAAGAGCACATGTGAAAACTCATGAAAAAGAGAAATAAAATACCAAAACATGAAGAAAATCCTAAAAAACCCAAAAGAGTTGTCCCGCAGGGATCGAACTCAGGACGACAAGGCTAGAAAGTACATGAATATGAAGGCATAACCATTGGGGTGGAGATACATCCATTATATCAAGCCACCCCAATAATATATGACCTTCCAAGGCCAAGTATCTGGGCAAAACAAAGCAAAATCAAGGCAAGCAACATGAAGACGGTTTCAAACCAAACTTGATCAAATCATAACCAATTTTTACAAACTTTGACTCTAACTCACCTGAAATTTGATAAGGAACATGATGGTAACATTAAATTTTCAAAACAAAACACACAAATTAAAACACGAATGTAAATGCAGATGAGGGTTTTGAAGATGCATTTTCAAAGTCAAGGTTCAAAACAGACATGCTTACACCATGAGATTAGTTTGCACAAACTCTAAACATGTTGTTTATGGATTTCAAATTCAAAAGGAACTTAAAAACACATCCAAACAGAAACTAGCATGTGGATTGCAGTTATTGAACAAAAGGTTTGAAATGGTATTTTTTTAGAAAAGAAGAACATTTTATGATGTAGTATTTCGAATGATCAAATGTGATCCTCAACATCATCACACAATCTGTTGCATCAAAAACTTAAATACTCATGGATTGCAAGAATCTTTAAATGAGGTTTGATAGCACAAGAGGTTGAAAAACCTTAAAACAACAAGTAATGTAATCAATTAAACATACAGCATCACCAATGTTCATTAAGTTTTGAATTTCAGCATGGCATAAACCCAAACAAACAAGGATTTTCAAAGGTTCAGTTAAGGTTTTGAAAGCATAAGAGGTTAACAAACCTCAAACAGAAACTGTCAATAAGTTTTGTTCACCAAATCAAAGTCTCAACAACACATACAAATGGATTTTTTCAACAATGCTTTTACAAAAGAAATACACACACATACTGATCTAAACTAGCAGCCTAACAAAGCTTGTATGCCTAAACAAGGATTAACAGTTTTTATAACAAAACTTCTAGCATAACAACTAAACAGAAGCAGCAACAAGTCTTTGTCATGATGATGCCAAAACAAATTTCATTTCAACATGAACAAGAAAAAAAACCAAGTTTAGCACAAAACTAAGTTCAAACAAGAACAGAGGCAAAACTTAACCTGACAATGTCAAACATTCAAGACCAACATACTTTAACATGAGAGTTACAACTCATACAAGCAAGCATAAATCAAGTTTAGCATATGATCAATATTTCTAACCAATGCATATCAATGGTAGGGTTTGAAATCACATACCTCTTGTAGACCTCCAGAATAAGCTGACAACTTTGATTGAGCAAGGCGTCCCTCCTTTGATGCAAGCTTTGAGATTAATTCTTCTTAAAGAAATGAGTGATCCTTGATGAAGGTCCTAGAAAATGATATTCCAGCTGTTTTTCAAAGACTTGGACAGTTGGTACAACATAAATGTATGGTGTGTTCAAGGTGTCAAAGAGGTCTAAACTGGTCTAGGTAGTTTGTTTCCTCATTTTGTGCATAAAAATCAACATTTAGGGTGTGAGAGGTTTACTTTTAGTATTATGGTATTTCTGGCAAAAATAATGGTTGGAACACCTTCTAATAATGATTTTGAGATTGTGTGGATGGTTTTTAGGGTGATTGACTGGTTAGAGAAGGTGCTGGTATGGAATTTAAACAAGACAGTTTTTGATGGTTTTTTGGAAGCTTTTTCTTCATTTACAAGTAAAGCAAGGCAAGATGAGAGCTTGGTTTTCTCTTGGGATTTAGAGTACTCTGGTGTGTGGATTATCATAGAGGAGGCCTCTATTTATAGGCAAGGTAAGAATGAGGGCAGACTTGGCATTTTGGTTTGCAAGTTGGATTTTGGATGAAAGATCTTAGCAAATCCAAGTGTGATTGCTTTCTGTAGATGGTGCATATTTTCAAGGGTCATTAGCCTATAAAACCAGTTAATCTTGATCTGTAAGAAGTGACTATAGAGGTTCCAAGGCAAGCCCTCTATGCTGCAGCAAAAAGCAAACCTCTCTCCTATTGTACTTTTGTACGTTTTCTCATTAAACAAATGATCTTTGGACAAAACTTTGGATTTTCTTGAAGATTATTCTGATCTAGTTAATTATATACTCTACAATATCATATCATATGTAAATCCATGGTTAGAAATCAAGTGGATAGTCGGAAAGCAAGTTTGTGCTGAGTTTGGACATGGTGCACTTCAAGTGTGAGAACCCAACTTGTCTCCTTCGAAACACCCAGCTCACAAGTGCTATGGAGGAGTTCTTGTACTTTTTGGAAATCCCTTATGATGCTCTAAAACTTTCATTTTTGGTAATTTTCAAATTCCAAGTGGAATTAGGTCAAAAATCCTCTTGAAGTTGGCTGAAAACATGACTAAAAAGTGCTAAAAACTTAGAATTTTACTAAGTGTTTTTCTCCTCTTGTGATGATTTTGACTATAATTCCAAATCCATTCATTTTTTGGACATAGGTCACCTTTACACTTTTTTAGGGCTTGCCAAGACCTTTCCAACAAGCTTTGAACCACCTTATTTGGATGTGTGGTTAGGAAGTTATGGTTCTGTCCCTTTCAAAATCCTAATTTCCGACTTTTTCGATTACTCCTCAATCCTTGATCCAATGGTCACAAAACTTCATGAATAGATGTAATATGATATTAGGAACATATTTTATTTCAACTTTGGGGTCAAAACCCTTTTGGTCAATAAGTTGACTTTTCAGTCAACGAACCGATCGATCGAAAAACCCCGAATCGACTGTCGGTGTTCTGGATCTTCTGAGGTCTTGAAACTTCTTGAGTGGACTTCCCTAAGTCATAAAATATTCATGGACTATTATTCCATCATTTTAGTACCATTTTAATCAAAAGTCAAACCACAGTTGACTTTTCCTGATCAGAAACTCTAATCGGGAGTTTTGGGCTGCACTGCTCTTGATCTTTGGGTAAAAACCTCAAATTGAATTCATACTTGATCCAATGAAGTATTCTTGATGATGCGGAGACTTATTTCATGTAAAATAAATCCAAGACATTGATTGATCAAACCATCGAAATCCCGATTCTTGGCTGTATGGAACCCTGATTCATCTGTATCTTTGCAAAGACAAACTTGAAACATGTTATGGTTAGATAAACAAATGATGGTGCTCCTAGTATGATCATGAAGATTTAAGGGTCAAAATTTGGGGTGCAACAGTTGCCCCTATTTAAATATATTCACCAGATGGCAATGAGAGATAACAATCTTCATAGAATCGCAGTGAAATATATTTAAATATAGCAAACCCAAAATTTTGTCCCTTAGATACAATGGTATGAAAAAGGAACAAATGCTGAAATGTCATGAATTCTAAATGATGTTTTATGATGCTTGAGATGCAAGTAAAAAAAAAGAACAACAATAACGAGTAACCACTCATAGGAGACCCGACACACTAGGGAAAGATCCAGGGCATAACAATCAATAGTTCATACATGACTAATGATGGTACTTCAAGGGGATCTTCCACAGGTGACATAAAACTCCATCGGGGAAGACAAGTCTTCATCGGGGGAAAAGGGAGAACTCCACTGGGGAAATGCAAACCTCCAATGGAGAAAATGCATCAAGGGGTAAGCTAGGCAGAGGGGCAAAATTAACAAGCTCAGACTCCGACCGGGGGAGCAAAGGGACCAGAGACACGATCCTCATTGGGGTCTAACCAAATGAGTAACCTCCTATAACAAAGAGTTCGAACGGGGTCTTCAGGAAAAGACTAGAAATAAGACCAGACTCACTGGGGACGCTAGTAACCACTAGATCTCCGAGACTCCGACTGGGGGTACCAAAGCTTCGCTGGGGATACTGGTGACAACCAGAAATTCCTGTCAATAATAAATTAATTTTAAATAGTGCCGGTAACTACTAGACTTCCTGGGAATGCTAGTACGACTAGACTTTTAAGAGAACAAGATGACAACCAAAACAGTGGTACCAATAACGATTGGGTTTCACACAATGCTAGTGACCACTGACTTAACCAGGGGAAATTGGTGACAACCAACTCAGAGTACCAATAACAATTGGATTTTCAAGCAATGCTAGTAACTACTAGACTTCAAATGGGGGAATCAGTGACCACCGAGTCAAGGTACCAATAATAATTGGGTTCTTAAGCAATGCTAGTAACCACTGGGCTTAGAAAGGATTGGTAACAACCAAATCAAGATATACCAATAACCATTGGGTTTAAGCGGTGCTAGTAAACACTAGACTTACTGGGGAATTGGTAACAACCAACTCATGGTACCAATAACAATTGGGTTTTCAAAATAATGCTAGTAACCACTGGACTTAGATTGGGGAGAGTTGGTAATAACTGAACTTCATACCAATAACAATTGGTTTTTGATGCAATACTAGTAACTACTAGACTTACATAGGGGAAAATGGTAACAACCAAACCAAAGATACCAATAAAGATTGAATCTAAGTAATGCCAGTGACCACCAGGCTTAGAATGATTGGTGACAACCAAATATAGGTACCAATGCCAATTGGATTTAGAAACGATGCTAGGAACCACTGGTCTTACAAAGATTGGTTACGACCTGATTCCAGAGATAACACTAGTAATCATAAATCATCTTGGTAATATTAGATATCGCTAGTCATAACTAGCCTCCCAGGACGGAAACAAATCATCTCAAGATTACTAACAAAGCTGGGGTAACAACCGCAAAGTGAACATGTGGCAAACAGATCAAAGAGGATGATAACGACCAAAGGATCTCAATGGCAAAATCCAAACAAACAGAGACCAAAGCAAATGCAAACAGATGCGTAAGCTAATGATATGATGCTAATACACATGTAGACCAACCCACGAGGGAGAAGGAGGAAACAAAGCAAAAAGACACAAAGAGAAAAACTCATCACACTGAGTTCTGATGTTACAATCCGGATGACACTTCTTCTAGGGAGAATAACAATTTTTGGAAGCAATCAATACCCTTGCAAACCTGCAGAGGAGAAACCTTGGCTTAGTAGCAGGGGCCGCTGTTGAGCGCATCCTTGGTCAGAGGTGGCAGCAAGCCTTTACTGTTTTGAGAGTAGCGTACCACCTTCATGTCACTTCTAGAGTTTTAATGTGCTTTATTAAATTAGTTTCCTTAAACCAAATTTTCAAAACACCTTGCTTTTCAAAAACCATTATTAATGAATAAGTGAAATTTGCATAACAAAAACAAAAGATCATAACAATGATTGGCCCAAAATCTGATTTCATTAACAGACGAGAACTTTACAAAGGGGAGAGTCTCGAGAACAAATACAATTATGAAAAATGGCAAACAAAAGGGGTTACAAAATTCCACAATAATCCGGTCCTACTAACTAGCAGTCCATACGCTTCGTTGCTTCTGATGAGAATGACAGACAATGACTTTCTTTAACACCTTTGACAAGACTTTGCCCCTGCATTTGCCGGTTTTGTTCTTCAGACTTCCGACTTGCTGAAGTGTTTTTGGCTTGTAATACCTTTCTAGGTTTTTCATTTACGCGTAGTACTTTCTCACTGCATCTGAGTTGATAGGGTACTTGAGTTGCTCTCCATCTATTGTCTCAAGAATTAGAGATCCTCCAGAGGAAACAATTACTGAGATTTGTTTGCTAAGCAGGATTCTAAGTCGAGATTACTGAGATGGATCTTGCTCCTTCATGAGTTTGATGTGGAAGTTCGGGATAAAAAAGGATGTGAAAACACTGTTGCTGATCATCTATCTTGGATGTCCCCGATTGAAGAAACAGAGTATAAACATCCAATAAAGGATGAGTTTGCTTATGAACACATCCTCGCTATTATTGGTATTCCTTGGTTCATAGACTGTATAAATAATTTTTAGGTGGTGTTATCCCTGATTAATTTGATTATAACAGGAAGAATTTTTTTTGCATAATTGCAGGTTCTACTTATGGGATGACCCATTCATATACAAAAGAGGAGTATAAGGATTATTGAGAAGATGTGTTCCTGAGGAAGAACAGAGAGACGTTCTGAGAGCTTGCCATGAATATGATTATGGAGAACACTTTAGTGAAGATAAGACATCTGCAAAAGTCCTTCAGTCTGGTTTGTATTGGCCAACCTTATTTAAAGACAGTCATCACATAGTCCGAGAATGTGACAGGTGTCAAAGAACAGGTAACATCTCCAGAAGGAATTAGATGCCTTAGAATGATGTGCTAGAGGTAGAATTGTTTGATGTGTGGGGGATAGATTTCATGGGACCCATTCCGCTATCCTGTGGGAAGAATTATATCTTGGTTGCTGTAGATTATGTGTCAAAGTGGGTAGAAGCGGTAGCATTGCCCACAAATGATGCTAAAGTGGTGGTAAGCTTTCTCAAAAATAACATTTTCTCTAGGTTTGGGGTACCGAGAGCCTTAATCAATGATAAAGGTACTCATTTTCTAAAAAAATTAATGGAGAATTTGTTGAGGAAATATAATGTGAAGCACAAGATTACCACTCCGTATCACCCTCAGACGAGTGAGCAAGTTGAAGTGTGTAACAGACAAATAAAGCAAATTCTTGAAAAGACTTCTAGTGCTTTGCAGAAAGATTGGCCAGTAAACCTGGATGATGCACTATGGGCATACATAACAACATTCAAAACCCACATAGATATGTCTCTCTATCAATTGGTTTATGGTAAAGCTTGTCATTTGCCACTCGAACTCGAGCACAAAGCTTTATGGGCTTCTAAGTTCCTGAACTGTGATCTCATGAAAGCTGGTAAATCCCGAATTCTTCAACTTCATAAGTTGGAAGAGTTTAGGAATCAGGCTTATGAGAATGCCAAGATTTATAAAAAAAACAAAAAAAATGGCAAGATCAAAAGATCCAGAAAAAGGAATTTTGGGAGGGACAGTTGGTGTTACTGTTTAATTCCAAATTAAAGTTGTTTCTTAGAAAGTTGAGGTATAGATGGTCAGGATCATTTGTGGTTAACAAAGTGTTTCCACATGGAGCAATCGAGCTAAAAAATCAAGCGAATGGGGACACCTTTAAGGTGAATGGACAGAGGTTGAAGCCTTATTACCAAGGACAAGAGAGTGGTCGGATAGATGATGTTCGTCTTACAAGATAAGATGGATGACCATTGAGCCATGTAATGTTAAACGAAGCGCTTAGTGGGAGGCAGCCCACACGTTTTATTTCTAATTTATTTTCTTTGTTTTTGTTGTATGTTGTAGGTTTATTTAGGTTTGCATAGTGCCTTGCACAAGAGAGGAAGTTTCTGCAAAAATAACGGAGAAAATTGGAGAAAAATGACAAACACATGAAAAAACAGCCACCTGACACGGTCGCCCGTGTCATGGGACACGGACCGTGTCAGGGTCACGTAGGAACACCATAAAATTCAACATTTTCCAGCATGCTGACACGGCCGTTCGTGCCATGGGACACGACCCGTGTCAGCCCTCCTGAAGCTTTGATGGGTGAACTATGGAAAAAGGGATTTCTAGTCGCCTGACACGGCCGCCGTGTCAGGCCTGTGAGGACTCAAATGTTGAATTTTTTTTATTGGACATGTGGACCCCCTCTCATTTAATCTAATAACCACTCATTATACCCCATTAAATCAGATTTTGGGGTATCTTTTTATCTCTTATCCCATTAACTTTTCACCATATCTCTCTTCCCTCACTAAACATAACCTAAAACCTTCATCTTCTTCATCTCATCTCTCTCAACCTCCATTAGAAAAAACAAAAAGCTTCCACCTTTACCCTATAAACCAACCCAATTCAACAACCGTCTTCATAAAACCTTTCCCATTCTCCATCCTCTACCACATTTCGGAACCCGTTTTTCCTAATTCCACAGTTCAATTTTTCTCAATTTTTTTTAGGTACGAAAATGCCACCTAAGAGAATTGTCAAAGGAAACCAACCACTGGCGGAGACTTCAAGGTCTCGAAAGAGGAGTAGTCATACCTCGAACGCACATGAGATCGTCTTCGACAATCCTGAACAAGAGAAAAGATACTCTTTTTATATAAAGTGTAAGATAAAACCCTCCGGGTACATGTGTAACAAAACTCTTACTTACTTAGGGTTGAATGTTGAAATTGATCACATGTTTCATGTATTGGGAATGTTGGAATTTATGCATTTTGAAGCACCGACATATGAGCGTGTCACTCTTGAATTTCTGAGCATTGTGGAGTTCCAATTAAAGAAAAAGTGGACAAGTACTACGAAGTACTTTTATGGTACTTTACATTTTCACCTGTATAATAATGATCATGAATTGTCTTTTGAGGAGTTAGGAAGCATCCTTTGACTCCGACTATATGGACCCGAAGCTGTTCTGGATGACTTTGATGCAAAAGCTTTTTAGGCAGCTATCACAGGTCGGACAAATTATCTCGTGAAAGCTGCAAGGGCATCGGGCATCCAAAACCCCTATTTCAGGTACGCCTAAAAGGGCATGGCTTATACCTTATTTGGTAGAGGTGACAGTACATGGGTAGCCAAGCAGAGGGAATAATGCACTGAGCGAGCCAAGGCGGCATTTCTGTCAGGGGTATGATTACCCAAATAGCTTAACAGTTTGGCTATGGTCCAGTTTTGCATAGTAAGACACCTGTAGCAGGTAAAGATAAAATTGATATGAGTACTCTAATTCAACAGGGCATGATTACTATTGCTCGCGATTACTATTTTGTAGTGAGTCATAATAGGTGTTGCACTTACTAATCTTGAGATAATTTGTATATCTGATTGTGCTAACCGGTTGTATGAGAGTGTCGTCCATGATGAAGAGGACGAGTACGACGATGAAAATGTTTTTGCATGTGACAATAATGATGAAGATGTTCATGATCAGGAGCAGTTTGTTCCTCCTCCCCGGATGTTAAACCCACCAGGTGATGGGTCATCATCCATGACTCAAGGCCAATAGAAGTGGGTACGGACTAAATTAGGTGACCTTCATACGGAGAAATTGAGACAAGGAGAGGAGCAAGCTCGCCAAGGGGTTGTGTTAGACAAAATGCACATTATGATGCAACAACTGATGTTGCACTTCCCGCCTCCTCAATAAGGCACTGTGAGTGTCCCTTTCTATCTTGTCCATAAACATTGAGGCCAATATACGGTTCAAGTGTGTGGGGGTTTTATTTTATTTTATAATTATTTTTGATTTGTGGTTTCAGTTAGTTCTTTCCCTTACCGGTTTCTTTTACTTTGATGTTTATGCATTACTTGTTTTATTGTATTACAAATTGTTGGTGTTTTTGTCTGAATGAATGATGAAGCTCGTATTAATGGATGAAAAGATGAAACTCTTGCTTGATTACTAGGAAACCCCCCAAAAGTGGATATTGCTGAAGAAGAGGATCAGACGCGACTTTCTGAAACTTGACTGACATTTGCAATTGTGCACCCCGAGCCGAGTGGAAGCTGCATCACACTAGAGGTACTTCGGAATCTGTTAGTTATACCTAACATGGTGAGAGATTAGAAAGCCAAACACATATTCATCATGAGAGCGTATTCAGGTATGTCTATATCACTCTGAGTTTATATATTTTATATTGGAATATCATTGCACAACTTTACACACTGAGGCAATTTTTTCTTTTAATCCCGAGCTTTTCTAGCCATCCTTTGATATTATCCATTGTTAACCACATTCAAGCCATACATCCTTTTGTTGTTTTATCATTGCATTCATAAACCATATGCCTAAACACTTTTCTATCCTGCTCAGATAGGTGTTGTTAGTCTTGAAACTATGACAAGTTCTAAGTTTGGGGTTGGACACCTAAAATAGCTAGGTAAGTGCAATAATAAAAAAAAAGATTGTTGATTGAAAAAAAAAAGAGAAAAAGAAAAAGGAAAAAAGGAAAGATAATGCATTTCCCTAAAGTAGAGGCACAGTCGGAAAATCAAAGATGCACACTCAAAGTAAATACTCGAGTAGGAACAAAATAGTCCGACTTAAAAAGGTGTCCAAAAATACCCCTATGATGAATAGTCCAAGTGACACAGTGACAAGAATGGCAACACTGATTCTGAGCCCAAAACCATTTGTTTTCCCATTTCTTTTATTTATCCCACCATAACCTAAGCCCCACTACAACTCAGAAAGACCTCAAATAGTGTATGTGGTGTGTGGTATATGTGTGTGTGTGTGACATGAAAATAGAAGGCATTCAAGCTCATGAATTGATATTGCATACTTTGACATTTGAGTGAAAGACACTTTAACCTTGAGAGATTTGGCGAGAGTGTGAAAAAGCTGACAGGTAAATTAGTGCTTTGATGTGGAAGTATGGCGGAACATTCAATTTGGAGGAGCAGGAGAATTTGGAAGGAGAATGAAAGTGAGTTGCAAAAGATCTAAGCAGTATTGTGGTAAGTCGATTGTGCATGTATTTCGGGGGGTGACATATCTGATGTCCTGAACATTACATGAGGGCAAGCAATGAGCTAAGTTTGGGGTTGTGATCGGTCACCATTTTTACGATGTTTCCGTCACTTGTTCGACATTAATCCATGTAATCGGTAATACTTTGTTTCGTATTTTTGTTGCTTTTTGAGTTAATTTCTATTTCCGCAAGTAATTTTCGCATTTTAGTAGTTTAAGTTTTATTTCAAT
This sequence comes from Lathyrus sativus, assembly GCA_963859935.3. NCBI lineage: Eukaryota > Viridiplantae > Streptophyta > Magnoliopsida > Fabales > Fabaceae > Lathyrus > Lathyrus sativus. The sequence goes on along the minus strand of OZ012736.1, from coordinate 420,868,725 downwards.
TATTCTGCATTTTATGCTTTGGTTTGTTGATTTTGAGTGTTTTCAGGTTTAGGCAAAAGACCTAAAGGACTAGGTGCGAAGAAAATGGAAAATCTGGGGTGTCGGGAACCATTTTGGCAAGTGGTAGAAGGCCTGACATGGGCCGTGTTAGGAGGAGAACAAGAACACAACCATTAGAAAGAGTGACAGTGGGCTGACACGGACACCTGTGTCACTTGACACGGGCCGTGTCAGTAGGCCTGGGACAGAGAAATTTTTTGTGAAGGGACATAGGGAGCCAACACGGCCATCCGTGTCAGCTGACACGGGTCGTGTTGACTTGAACGCTAATTTTTCCCGTTTTTGTTGTTTTCAACTGAATATTGACCCGAAGGGTATTTTTGGCATTTCCAAATACTATTATTTAATTTTTTGCTATTTAGAAGATTTTTTGGAAAGAGAAGAGGGACTTTTGGATGGGAGAAGAATTTTACGATCATAGATTAGAGAGCATAAGGTTTTCGAAGGGCGGAGGATTTTCATAAGCGGAAGAAATTGACGATCCGAGTTTATCCAAATTCTTGTAATGTCTACTTTTTACATTGTATTTTCTTTGAACAATATGAGTAGCTAAACCCCTCAATGCTACGGGGTGTCCCTGGTTTGATTTTGTAAGGATCATGATTTCTTATTTTCAGTAATATATTTGTTTTTCACAATCAATTTAATTGCTCAATGTTTCTAATGCTTTCTTTGTTAGATCAATAGGGATTGATTTATGATTAGAAATGAGGTTTGACAGGCATTGTTAATGCTTTTGTGCGATTAAGTTACAATAGATATTGTAGCACCCCAAAATTTGCATTATCTTCTTCTTATCTTTTGGATTATGTTTCGTTGCATTTTCATTTTCATTTTTGCATAACATAGTTCTAGACAAGGGATCAAGGTATCATGGCTTGTTTCTCAAGATAGAGGGACATGTTTCTTCAACCTCAAGCAAGGTTTTCTTCTTGACTTTATGGCATTCTCAAGCCCCAAATGTCCCTCATCATCAAGTATGATTCAAGGCAACGTTATTTCAAGATCATATGTGGTTCACCATGCTATGATCAAATGGGCATAACTTCTTCATTTTTCAACATATTGAGGTGGTTCTTTTTCTAATAAATTCTTCTTATCATCCCGAACAAGTTCTCTTTGCAACGAAGGATCCAATTATGCTTGGAAAGTCATCAAAAGTTTGAAGATATTATAGGTCATTTTGGGTTTTGGAAGGATTTTCTAGTCAACTTCAAAAGGTCATAACTTGGTCAATTTTCATCATCTGGAGCCAATTTTTATTCTAAACTTAACTTGAAGATGTCCTCTACAACTTTGATTCAAGGTGGAAGTGCAAAAAACTTATGGAAGGCCTTGGATTTTATCTAAACATTATAGGTCATTTTTGGTCCCTAAAAGACTTGAAATTTTTCTAAGTGTTTTGTTGATTTTGAACCTTTTGATGCAAGCCACTTTGAAGAATCATATCTCTCAACTCAGATTTCCAAATCAATACTTTCTTTTCACATTGCAAAGATTGCATCACCCTCTATCCAATGCAAGAAGAATCACCTCATAAAGCCTCCTACATTGTGAGAACCATGGTGGCAAAAATTGAATTTCAAAGCTGAAATTTTACTTCAATTCAAAATTGAATTTGGTTAATATGGCCTCTAATCATCAAATTAAGGTGTGAATTCTCTTTAAACATGATTAACCAACTTTCCTGATTTGATTAGAGCATCGAAATGCAGGTTTTGAGTGAGTTTTGACAAGTTGCAAGTCACACTTTGCTCATGATGCAGGTGTGCACGAATTTGCTTCATTTTGCATCATTCACCCTCCCTCAGCATTCAAAACACTTCTCCTATAAATAAAGGACTCATTTCACTCATTTCCACAAGCTTTGATAGCCAGAATCACCCTGCTGAGATCCCATTTGAACTCTTAAGCTTGAACTTCGTATTTTCATTTCCACACCTAATCACTCAAATTCTCCACTCGGTTAGCTTCATCAATATTCAGTGAAGCTAACCAGCTTAAGAACTTGAAGAATCGTGGTCTAAATTAAGCTTAAGGACTCCATTTTTATAGCTTCAAAGTTGAACTTCAACAGGTATAATTCTCAACCATTTTGACTCAAATTTGTTGCTAAGATGTAGTCCTTGATGTGCTGATGTTGTTAGGATTGTTAGATTTTAGTTTTGGTTGAGTTTTGTTGGTTAATTTTCAAATCCATGTTTGAATTTTCTTCTGATTTTTTCCAAATCGAGTGAGCAGTGTTTTAAAGAAATTTGGTGCAATAATATGGTTGAGATTGTCTTGAAAAGATGCATCAGATGAAACCATTATGAGCTTCAATGGTTATGGTTTGAAGGATCTTCGAATTTCTGCAAAACTCTGCAGATTTCAAGTGGCTGGAGGTTGAAGATGATGATCTAACCGTCCATCATGCCACTTGTTTTAATCCTGCGTGTTTGACTTTGGTTGGATGGATATGATGGGTTTGACTCAAATCCACTGTGGATGCGCATTTTTTGGCCCTTGGATTAGCCACGTCATTTAATGAGATGAGATCCAACACATTTTGTTTTTTTCTGCCTTATTTAATTTTTCTAATTTTTTTTAAATACTTATTTTCAAAAATTCATAAAAAATTCATTTTTAATCAGAAAAATACCAAAATATTTTCTAAATTTTCCTTTTATTTTTCTCTTTTTGTTTTTTTTGTGCATTTTTATTTTTCAGTTTTCTATTTTTCTTGAATTTTAATTTGTTTGAGCCAATTTTATTTAGTTTAAAATTGTTCTTAGACATTTTAAAATTATGAGAAAAATATTATATGATCCTATGATGGTCTTAGACCTATGATGATTTTCTTTAATTTTTTATTTTTGGTTTTGTTATTTTTCTTGTATATTTGGATTATTTGGTTAATTTTAATTAGGTTAAAATTATTTTTGAGCCATTTAAAATTGTGAGAAAATTGGTACACGATCCTATGATGGTTTCTGACCTATGGTAATTTTCTTGGTCTTTTTTTGTGGTTTAACTAATTTCTATCATTTTTATGTGTTTTATTTACCTTTTTTATTTTTTTTATTGGTTTTAAAATTGCAAAATGATGTAATTGTTTTTAGTCTATGTTTGAATGGTATTATGTTTTTCTTTAAGTCATTTGGATCTTTGATAATTGTTTGTTGTTGCTTCACTTTTGTCGATGTTTAAGGTGCTTGATTCTTCTTGAGGCATGTTCTTGATTTCAAACTTGTATGATCTCTCTTGTATGTTCATGATTGGATACTAACTTGTTGATCATGTTGATTTTATGACTTCTTCTTATGTTCATGTCATAGCCATGCGCCTTTCCCTTTGGGTTTGTTTGTGTGCATGCTTGTTTGGTATGGTTTTGACTTGCTTTTGAATGGGATGTATAACTTGTTTCTTGGTGCTCTCTCTTTGGTCATTAATATGATTTGAGTATGACGTGTTGTACTATTGTCATACCATGTTTCTTGTGTCATTTGATTTCATCTCATCTTGCTTTGTGATTGTGAATATTTGTTTGGTGTTAACTTGATGATGATGATTACCTTGTATTAGATTGAAATGAGTGTATTTGATACCTCTTTGTCATTTGAACTTCCATGTTTGTTCTTCTTGATTGTATCTTCCTCTTTCTTCATCTTTCTTCTTAATCTTTTTTCTCTTCTTGTTGTCATTTGTAATTGAATTGATTGGTGTTTACTTGTGCTTGCTCATGTGATCCCTTAGGATTCCTAGTCCCTCTTAATTTCTGGTTAAGATGAGAGTAGGAGAGACATTAGGCTTTCAATCCTTTGCATGATAACAGTTAGGATAATCCCTTTTATCTCAACTCTAGGTCCATCATTTGTATGATAACATTAGGTATAATTCCTTTTCATCCCAACCTTATGACCATTTTGTATGATAACATTAGGGTTTTTTTTTCAGTTTCCCTTTAGTGTTCTCTTTTGTGTCTTCTATTCTCATCTCAAACCACTCTAAGACACTTTACAAAGAATGATGAACATTGTACGCCACGGGCCTTAAGTATATGGGAAATAATGAGTGAGGGGTTTCTCCTCACTTGTCTAGAGTGTTTAGTGTATGCCCTTTGGATGATATGCGACACATTCGCTCCTATGTCATAGTGTTTAGTACAACATGAATCTCAAACAAATTCAATTCACTTCTCTAAAACTCTTAAACCAAATTCGAACCTTTTTATCCTTCGGGATTGTTCTTAAACTTATTTTCAGAAAAGAGTACGTTGTTTTTTTCATTCTATCGCAAACAAGCATCGACCCTAACTGCTGGAATGGAAACTTAACGTCACTCATAAAAAACACTTAACCAACCAGTGGTCTAGTTTACCTGAACTACATTTTGGCGAGCAACCTTCCCCCCATCACCCGTAGTTTCTCGAACTATGTTGATTCTGATTTTACCATTGCACAAGGGAATACGTAGGCATAGGGCGGTGATGTCCTATCGAGTCTTCTTTTTCTTTTCCATCCCCCATTTAGCATTAGCTTTTAGATAACTTACCCTTTGATTAGATAAAAAGCATGGATTCCGTTGAGTACAACAAACGTGAGGGGTGCTCATACCTTCCCCTTGTGTAACCGGCTCCCAAACCCAAGATTTGGTTGCGACGACCTTGACTTTTCCCATTCTTTTAGATTTTCTTTGATCGTTTCCTTTCCCTCTCTTTGGGATAAATTACGTTTGGTGGCGACTTTTCTGTTTGTTTCTGTCAGCCTTTTTCGTAGTTGCGACAGATATTACCTAGGACTAGGGATACCCTATAGTCACTGGAATATTGTTGACATTATAATGCTTGATTTCAACTGTGATTATCTATGGACATATTAATTAGGTTGGGTAATCATAAGTTTTCTCACTAAGGACTATGGGTAAATAAACTAAAATATCAGTGATTGATTGTGTCAAGATTTTTATTGAATTAAGGATCAGCATTGTTACACAATAAATCATACACCTTACCCTGGCATACTTCTCATATTTATCAAAACTTCTTTTACTATTATGTTATATTTTCTTACTATTGAATTATAATTTCACCAAACAATCCAAAACCCTAAGGCACTTTTGTTTAGTTGAATTACAATTAGAACTCTAAATTCATACACAGTCGTTGTGATCGATATTGGAGAATTACTCATATTTTAACTACACCCACGAAAATAGTACACTTGCTACTTTTCCAATCACCCACCATAGAAATTAGCTACTCGCACCTGATCACCACCATAGGATTGATGCCACAACAAAATCGCTACCCCACCATAGGTAACACTTCACTAATTCCCCACCATAGGAATTAGCTACTCGCACCCGATCCTCACCATAAGATTGAGGCCACGACATAAATAGAACTGAAGTTCCGACAACATGGATGCATGATTCACAACATGCAACATTAACACATACACATTGGCCCCTATTCTGACCGTGTATGCCACCATTAACATAATCATCATTAACACATCATGCATATATTAGGACATGCACAACATTAACAACATTATCACAACAATATCACCAACATCACATCATAATAACATCATAAACATCACATCATATCAACATCATAAACATCATAACGACAACATCAAACTTCATCAACTCAACATCATCATAATAATATCAACATAGCAACATCGTTATCACATAATATTAGCCCAACAATACAACAATTCATTATTTGAACACGTAAACTAACACTTAATCAATACAGTAGGCATATAAATGATATTTAAAATTTTCACCTATTACTACTATGTTATAGCTTTGAGTGTTAGCTTTCTAACACTTCAAACGACTTGGCAATTGGATATATAGTTACAAAGATATAACAAAAGTCATCGAAGATAAACAAGTTTCAAGTTTGAAATTCTTTCAAATATAAAAATCATCAACTAATTATTATGATTATCCTATATAAGTAACTTCATTTGATAGTAATTCGTGTTAGCTTTTCAACACTTCGAACAAAACTCGATTTGAATTTACGGTTACAAAGGTATGGGAAAAATGATTTCGTAGTACCAATTCCAAGGATCTACTACGGTCACCCGTAGCAGCGACTACGGCCCGTAGCACACATTCACCAAAAACTCACTTTGGGAATGTTCCTGGTGGCAAAATCCAGGGGCTTCTACAGTCAAGCGTAGCAGGGCCTAAAAAAACCCTATTTTCTCGCGATTTTGTGCGATCTCTCCTATTTTTCAGCCTTGCAACAGACCTCAAACCCCATATTTTGACCCTCAACAACCCCAAAACATGTCATATTATATAATACATGAATCAAGTGAAAGAAACACATTACAACATCAAGATATACATACCTAACAACTCAATTAACATAATTTTTCATCATAAAATCATCATCAATTATTTCTCAACATTCATCGTCAATTAAAAGAAAAACTAAAACCATATTCTACTCTTCCCTCATGCCAATCTCAATTGAAAACCATTACCCACCCTTACGTTGTTATTCCCAGCAACTTTGATTCTCAAGCTCTTTGGATGGATGGTTCTTCCCAAGCCTTCTATTGCCCTAACACTCTTCTCTTTTCAACTTTCATGTACTGCAAAACTGACCTCACTTGTCTCTATTTTATCCTTTAAAAATAACCTTTTTCTATGGTTTTCAACTTCTACTCTCACTTACTCTTCTAACTCTCCATTATATCCTCAATATTCTCCCAATTGTCAATTCTGCCCCATATTCCTCTATATGCCATGTTATTATAATTATCTCATTTATTTCATTAATAAACTATATAGGACTATTTAATAAAATAATTCCAATTAGTTATCACTCTCACTTATATCCCAAAATCAATCAAACACACAATATATGAAATTCAACAATTAAACTATAGTAAAACATATGATTCATGAATCGAGGTGTTACAACTCTCCCCCACTTACAAAATTTTCGTCCCCGAAAATTCCCTGAGGAAAAAAAAGTCGGATACGACTCCCTCATTTGCTCCCCACGCTCCCAAGTCAAACTCCCACCAGTCGGTCCTCCCCACACTATCTTCACCAAGGAAATCTCTTTACCCAACAACTGCTTCACTCTCCGGTCCTCTATCTGTATGGTGATGCTTCCACAATTAGCTTATCTCTCACCTTTACATCATCCACCTCGATCACATGAGATAAATCCAGAATGTATCTCCTTAACTGAGACACATGAAATACATCATGAAGATTAACAAGCGGCAGCGACAAAGAAATCAAATAGGCTACCTCTCATATCCTTTGCAAAATCTGATAGGGACCAACAAAATGCGGCGTGAGCTTTCTAGCCTTCAAAGCTCAACCAACACCAGTTATCGAAGTAACCCGCAAAAACACACGATCTCCTTCTTAGAAATCAAGTGCTTTCCACCTCTTATCAAGGTAACTTTTCTAACAACTCTGAGACGATTTCATCCTCTCTTTGATCATCTTGATCTTTTTAGTCGTCTGTTACACACTCTCAAGTCCGAGCACCGCACTCTCACTTGACTCGTACTAACATAACGAAGTCCTACACCTCCTACCATACAACGCCTCATACAATGCCACTCCAATACTATCATGGAAACTATTATTGTAGGTAAACTCAATCAGTGGCAAGTGGCTACCCCAACCACCTCCTTGTTGTAACACACAAACCCTCAGCAAATCCTCCAAAGATTGGATAGTCGTCTCTGTCTGGCCGTTCGTCGGATGATAGGCATAACTCAACCTCAACTTGGTACCCAAAGCCTTCTGCAAACCCTCCTAAAACCTTGATGTAAACCTCAGATCTCTATTCGACACAATACTCGAAGAGATGTCGTGCAACATTACAATCTCATAATATACACTTCATCTAGCTTATGTAAGGAATGATTAATTTTCATCGGTAAGAAATGAGCTGATTTAGTCAATCTATCCACTATCACCCAAATTGAATCTTTACCCTTTGAAGTCTTTTGCAAACCTAACACGAAATCCATATAGATGTTTTCCCATTTCCACTTTGGAATATTCAGCGGTTGCATCAGTTCTGAAGACTTCTGATGTTCAATCTTTGACTTTTGACAAGTCAAACAAGCATATACAAATTCTGTAACATCTTTCTTCATACCTGGCCACCAAAACAACTTCTTCAAATCTTGATACATTTTTGTAGCATTGGGATGAATACTTAACCCACTTCAATTCCCTTATTCAAGAACACTCTTCTTAATCTCTAGAACATATGGAATACGCATTCTATCTCTGAACCTCATCACACCACTCTCATCAACCAAAAATCACCTTTGTTAAGTTGGTTGATTAATAATAACCAGTCGATGAAACCCAAGTCGGTTTTCTGTCTTTCTCTTATCTCTTCTAGAATACCACTTGTCAGCTTCAACATACCCAACTTCACACTATTTGGCATCTCCTCACATACTAAACTCATATCTCTGAATTGCTCAATCAGTTCCAACTCTCGAACCATAGGCATTGACATATGTAAGGACTTCCTACTCAACACATCAGCTACAATATTAGCCTTACCCGGATGGTAACTCAAATCAAAATCATAATCCTTCAGAAGTTTAAGTTATCTCCTCTGCCTCATATTAAACTCCTTCTGGTCGAACAAATACTTTAAACTCATGTGATCACATAACACTTCGAACCTAGATCCGAAAAGATGATGCCTCTAAATCTTCAAAACAAAAACCACAACTGCCAACTTTAAGTCATGTGTAAGATAATTCCTTTCATTAACCTTCAGTTGTCTGGAAGCATAAGCAACAACCTGACCATTCTGCATCAGTACACCACCAATATTCATCTTCGATGCATCATAATAGACCACAAAAGACTCACTTGGATTAGGCAAAACCAACACTGGAGCATTTTTCAATTTCTTCTTAAGTTCTACAAAACTCTTTTCACATGCAACATGTAACACCCCAAATTTATTGGGATATTTATTTAATTTATTTAAATATGAATATTCGTATATATGATGAATTTCGGTGGTTGGTGTGAATATTGAGAATTGTGGATTTTGAGTTATTTATTTAAATAATAGTATATAATATGAATATATTGGAATTATTATTAATTTAAATAAATATAAGTGAATTGAGGGCAAAGTGGACTTTTGAGGAGGAGTTAGTGAGGGTGAAATTGGAAATCCCATTTTAAGGCCCAAAGTTAGGTTTAACAAAAAGGAATTTTAAGGGAATTAGAATTCATTCTTGTTAGATCGTGAAAAGAGAAGAAATAGAGGTCAGAGCTCTGAGGAAGAAGATTGAGGGAAAGCTTCGCGAGGTTTCCAAGAATCAAGGAGAAAGGCTTAGAGTCGGCAATTAAAGTATGGGGAGTATTGCCTATATTGTTTTCAATATGTGATTCAATGTATTTAAAACCAATTTAAGGATTTAGGAGGTTTTTGAGTTTGAGTAAATTAGGCCTTCGTGGCCAAACCTGTTTTTGAGGTTGTTTAAGTATGGGGAGTATTACCTTCATTGTTTTCAGTATGTGATTCAATGTGTTTAAAGCCGATTTAAGGGTTTAGCGATTTTGAGTATTGAATTGTTGTTGCCTTTCTGGTGAGTTTAATGAGTTTGAGAGATTTGAACTAGTGGTCTGATAGGTTTGAGGCTGATTTAGGAGTAAGGGAAATTAGGCCTTCATGGCCAAAATATGTTGTTGAGGTTTTAACCGTATAGGGTAATTGATTATGAGAACTCTAGTGAATGTGGGAAAATTGTAAGGATTTTATGGGAATTAGAGGCGTAAACATGATATGGGATTGGCCTAATAAGTCGTAGATTTTGTACCTTTATCGTCGTAATACCTTAGGAATGATCGAGAGATGTTTTTGGGGATTGGGGAAGGACATCATAGGGACTTTTGGGCTGGTTTTGCTACTTGTGCGAAACAACATTTTGCTGTAATCGCGAGTTCGCACAGCGAACACTCGCCCCAGACTCGCACGACAAACTGTCCAGCAGACGTAGTAGAGTTTCGCGAATTGCGTTCTTGAGCAGTGTTATCTTGATGCTTTGATGCTGTGATTTTATGGATGAATTACCTTGAGTATGACTGTGATTCATATGTGATTAATACATGATTGTATGATGATTCCTATGAGTAATGATGATGAGTTATGATGTTGATTCCTTGAGTTTTTTATGATTATATGATGACATGATTATTATGATGATTTTGATGAATGATGATGCACCTAATGAGTTTCTTATGAGAATGATATTGACGTGTGCATCATGCATTCATATGTATTCCGAACTTCGGTTTAGTGTTTGATTCTTGTGGCTTCAGTCCCATTGTGCGGATGTGAAGAATTTTGTTGTGCTTCGGTTCTTGTGTAGAATTGATCCTCTTGATGGGAATCTATGGAGGATTGATGGTCCAGTGTCCATCGAATTTTGATGAATTGGTACCACATGCATGAGTCTTATTGAGTTTGTATTTATGTGACAATATGGTGTAATTTATGATATTATGACTTTTTGATGTTTCCTTGATGATTATGATGATATTGAATATGAAAATGATGCTATTTTATATATTGATTCTTGTATTGATTATTATGAATCGTTTTACTCACTCTGCATGTTTGAATGTTACCTCCACGTGGATAACATGCAGATGACCAGGTTTAGCCGTGGATGTCGTTGAGGACTTTTTTGGAGTTTTTGACTTTTGGTTGACTTAGAGGGTCTTGCTATAATAGTGTAACATCGAATTAGGGTCTTTGAGTTAAACCATGTTTTATTTATTATTGTTATTTTGATTATATTGCTGCGCAAGGAAAACTTTAGATTTTGCCTTTTTGAGTTTCGCTGCCTTTTGAGAATTTTTTTAGTAATTTTGGGAAAACCCATTGTTTACGGAGCATTGACTTTTATTTGAGTTATTGAGAAATGTACGCCCTTTGACGTGATTTTTATTGTGTTTAGTATTTTACTCTGATAAATGTGATTGATTTTCCATTATATTTGTGGGATAGAAAAGGGTATTACATTAGTGGTATCAGAGCCAGGTCCGTCCGTCCGGCCAAGTTGTCTAATGTTATTTGTTCCCTAGTATGCGACATGTGTGTGAAAACATTGTCTGTACACGTTTATTTTCTAACCTTTTTCTGCATAAGTGGGAATGAAACAAGTGGGGGAGAAGCTTGTGCTTCTCCAGGATGCTTCAAGTGTAGAGTGGTGGCTCGGTGTGTCGATGAACGCTTTTATAGTTTGGTAAAGATGATTTATGCCCCATCATGATTTTCGGTTGTCTATTGATAAATTGAGGAACTGATCACCCTTAATCTCTTGTTGATAGTAGACGGAGTCATGTTGGATGGAATAGACGTGTCTTGCAAGCTTAGATGGCGTGTGCAGTGAATTGTTTTGAGTTAAGCTAAGTTCTTACAAATTATTTTGGTGAGTCGGTGCAGGATGGTGCTGAGATATTTATTTTTATGGAAACTTTGAGTGTTAATAAAGTGGGGAAGTTGGTGATGTGTCAATTATTTGTGATTATTCGGATGTTTTTCCTGGTGAGATAAGTGATTTACCACCAGAATGTGAAGTGGAGTTTATGATCGACCTAGTTCCTAGAACTAGTTTGGTAGCGATGGCTCTATATCGTATGTCCACACCGGAATCGAAGAAGTTGAAGAATCAACTTGAAGATCTGCTTGAGGAGAGATTCTTTTGTCTGAGTGTGTCACCGTGGGGTGCACCAATTTTGTTAGTTAAGAAGAAACAAGATTATGTGAGGCTTTGTGTGGATTATAGACAATTGAACAAGGTGACTATCAAGAATAAGTGTCCACTTCAAAGGATTGATGATTTGATGGATCATTTGGTTGTTGCAAGTGTGTTCAGTAAGATAGATTTGAGATCTAGGTATCATCAGATTCGTGTGAAGGCTGAAGATATTCAGAAGACTGCTTTTAAAACAAGGTATGGATATTATGAGTATTTCGTGATGCCATTTGGTGTGACTAATGCACCATGTCTATTTATGGAGTATATGAACAAGATTTTCCATGTTTATTTGGACAAGTTTGTGGTTATGTTCATTGATGATATTTTGATATATTCGAAGAGTAAAGAGGATCATGTTGAGCATCTGAAAATTATGTTATTAGCATTGAAAGAGAAGCAGTTGTATGCAAAACTGTCAAAGTGTGAGTTTTGGTTGAAGGAAGTGAGTTTTCTTGGTCATGTGATCTCGAGTAGAGTTATTGCGGTTGATATATTGAAGGTTGAAGTTGTATCGCAATGGGAAGCTCCAAAACCTGTTTTTGAGATTAGAAGTTTTCTTGGGTTGGTAGATTATTATCGAAAATTCATTGAAGGATTTTTCCAAGTTATCTTTTCCATTGACGCAGTGGACTAGGAAGGTTCAAGCTTTTGTTTTGGATGCAAAGTGTGAATAAAGTTTCAAGAGCTTTTGAGAAGGCTGACAGCAGCTCATGTTTTGATTTTGCCGAATCCGGCAGAACCATTGTTGTATATTGTGATGCTTCGTTGATGGGATGGGGGAGGTATGTTAATGAAACATCATCAAGTTTTAGCTTATGCTTCAAGGCAACTTAAAGTGCATGAGAGGAATTATCTAACGCAGGATTTAGAGTTGGTTGTTGTTGTGTTTGTGTCGAAGCTTTGGAGGCATTATTTGTTTGGTTCGAGATTTGAGATGTTTAGTGATCATAAGAGTTTGAAGTATTTCTTTGATTAGAAATAATTGAATGCGAGGCAAAGGAGATGATTGGGACTTCTGAAGAATTATGGTTTGGGTTTGAATTACCATTCGGATAAAGCAAGGATGGCAGCTGATGCATTGAGTAGGAAATCTTCGCATATATCGATGATGATGGTAAAAGAGTTAGAACTGATTGAGCAATTTCGTGATATGAGTTTGGTTTGTGAAGAGACTTATTATGGAGTTAAGCTTGGTATGTTGAATCTTACTAGTGGTATTCTTGATGAGATTCGATAAGGTCTGAAATCTAAATTGAGTTGGTAGATCGGTTGAATTTGATGAATCAAAGTCGAAGAGCTGATTTTCAGATTAATGAAAATGGTATCATGAGATGTCGTGATAGAGTTTGTGTTCCAAATATTGTTGAGTTGAAAAAAAGTATTCTTGAGGGAGGACATCAAAGTAGATTGAGTATCCATCCCGATGCTACGAAGAGGTACTAGGATTTGAGGAAATTGTTTTGCTGGCCAGGGATGAAGAAAGGAGTGGTTGAGTTTGTGTATGCTGGTTAGACTTGTCAGAACTCGAAGATTAAACATCAAAGACCATTGGGCCTGATGCAACCGTTGAATATTCCAGAGTGTAAATGGGATAGTATTTCCATAGATTTTGTGTTCGGTTTGCCGATGATTGTGAGGGGGAATGATTCTAATTGGGTGTTTGTGGATAGATTGACTAAATCAGCTCATTTCTTACCAATGAGGATTAATCGTTCTATGCTGAAGCTAGCTGAGATGTATATTGAGGAAATTATGAAGTTTCATGGGATACCGTCGAGTATTGTGTCAGATGGAGGTCAGAGATTTACATCGAGATTCTGGAAGAGTTTGCAAGACGCTTTGGGTACCATGTTGAGATTGAGTTCTGCCTATCATCTGCAGACGGATGGACAGACAGAGAGAACTATCCATTTTTTAGAGGATTTGCTGAGAGCTTGTGTGTTGGATCAAGGTGGATCGTGGAATAGTCATTTTCCATTGATTGAGTTTACCTACAACAACAATTATCATTCTAGTATTGGAATGACATCATATAAGGCATTGTATGGTAAGAGATGCAGGACTCCTTTGTGTTGGTATGAGTTAGGCAAGAGCGTTATGCTCAGACCTGAGATTGTTCACCAGATGACTGAATAGATCAAGAGGATCCAAGAAAATATGAAAGTTTCGCAGAGTCGTCAGAAGAGTTATCATGGCAAGAGAAGGAAAGCACTTGAGTTTCGAGAGGGAGATCACGTGTTTTTGAGAGTTACGTCGATAACTGGTGTTGGCCGAGTTTTGAAGTCTCGAAATCTCACACTGTCTTTTGTTGGTCCGTATCAGATTTCGCAGAAGGTGGGAGGAGTAGCATACCGGATTGCTTTACCGTTATCGCTTACGAATTTGCATGATGTGTTTCATGTGTCTCCGTTGAGGAAGTACATTCCAGATCCGTCACATGTGATTCAGATGAATGATGTACAAGTGAGAGATAACTTGACTGTTGAGGCATTGCCAGTACGAATTGATGAACGAGAAGTGAAGCAATTATGAGGTAAAGAGATTTCCTTAGTAAAGGTAGTTTAGGGAGGACCAGCTGGAGGGAGCATGACTTGGGAGCGTGAGGATCAGATGAGGGAGTCGTATCCGACTATGTTTCCTTGAGATAATTTTCGAGGGCGAAAATTCTTTTAAGTGGGGGAGAGTTGTAACACCCCAAATTTATTAGAATATTTATTTAATTTATTTAAATATGAATATTTGTATTTTTGGTGATTTTCGATGGTTGGTGTGAATATTGAGAATTATGAATTTTGAGTTATTTATTTGAATAATAGTATATAATATGAATATATTGGTATTGTTATTAATTTAATTAAATATGAGTGAATTGAGGGGGAAATGGACTTTTGATGAGGAGTTAGTAAGGGTGTAATTGGAAAGCCCATTTTAAGGCCCAAAGTTAGGTTTAACAAAAAGGAATTTTGAGGGAATTAGGATTCATTCTTGTTAGATCGTGAAAAGAGAAGAAATAGAGGTCAGAGCTCTGAGGAAGAGGATTGAGACAAAGCTTCGCGAGGTTTCCAAGAATCAAGGAGAAAGGCTTAGAGTCAGCAATTAAAGTATGAGGAGTATTGCCTTCATTGTTTTCAATATGTGATTAAATGTATTTAAAGTCGATTTAAGAATTTATGAGGTTTTTGTGTTTGAGTAAATTAGGCCTTCATGGCCAAACTTGTTTTTGAGGTTGTATAAGTATGGGGAGTATTACCTTCATTATTTTCAATATGTGATTCAATGTGTTTAAAGCCGATTTAAGGGTTTAGGGATTTTGAGTATTGAATTTTTGTTGCCTTTCTGGTGAGTTTAATGAGTTTGAGGGATTTGAACTAATGGTCTGATAGGTTTGAGGCTGATTTGGGAGTAAGGGAAATTAGGCCTTCATGGCCAAAATCTGTTGTTGAGGTTTTTGAAGGTGAGAAAATACTTAGAAGGGGGGTTGAATAAGTATGAAGATAAAAACTTAGAAATAAAAACTCAAGTATTTTTATCCTGGTTCGTTGAACTCAACTACTCCAGTCCACCCTTCCTATAGTGATTTGCCTTTCTCAATCAAGGACTTAATCCACTATTTAATCAACTGATTACAATAGTAAGCACTAAGAACAACTGTTCAAAGTCTTCTCAAGAACTACTGATCCTAACTGGATCTTCTTAAGGTTTTCTTACAATCAAATGTAATAACAAATACAAGTGTTTAAATTGCTTCTAATAAAGCTTTATCACAACTGTGATTTTTCACTTAATATTAAGAACAAAGAAATTAATTCTAGAAAGAATGTGAATTGTATGAGAGCTTTGGATATTGATTTCTTTTCAGGTAAAATGTCAACTGAAGAAGATGGTTGAAGACTTGCTTTTATAGGCCCATTGATCCAAGAGTACTTCACGTTGAGAAGAGTGTACCAAAAGGTCTGAGCCTTTTTGTCTTCACATCAAGTGACCTTTCCTAGAAGAAGAAAGCACAGAGAAATCCATTTTGTCTGTGTTCTTGTGTCTAGCATAAATAAGGAAAGAGTCGTTTGGATTATTCCAACGGACATAATCTTTGAATTCTTCTTCATCAATTTTCAGCAAGAATCATCAGAGTCTAATTTGATCAGAGCCTTCTGATGTTGATCAGAGTTTTGCTGAATCAGAGTCTTTGCAGCAGGTGTGCTTTTAGCGTGTATAAGTTCAGAGCATATTTGAGTCAGATCCTCAGTATTGGCAGCTTTAGTACTTTCAGAATCTTCTGTAGTAACTATGCTTGAAAACTCTTCATACAGAATTCTTCTTTGGTTCAGATGCTTCTGACTTGCTTCAGATTCTTCTGGTGCTTCTGCTTCAGATCCTTCTGGAGCTTCTGCTTCAGATCCTTCTGGAGACAGCGCTCAGGATCTTTTGTTGGCAGCATTCAGAATCTTCTAATGGATGCATCTGACGCTTCAGAGTTTAGCATATTTCTTATGTTCAGTTCTGATTTGCTTTTGGAGTGATAATTACTTTAATATCTGCAGCAAACACTCTTAAGCAAATTTTAGAGTATATAATTCTTAATTACAAAATTTCATAATTGTTATCATCAAAACATAGAGATATTATTAAGAACCAATCTGTGTTCTAACAATCTCCCCCTTTTTGATGATGACAAAAACATCAGAAATTTTGTTTAATTGAAAATAGAATAATTATAACTCCCCCTGAGATGATGAATCTCCCCCTGAATTAAATATAAATAAGGAATAGAAACTTCCATTTTGTCTTGAGTATTTTTCAGAGTTAGAGCTTGATTGTTCTTTAACATTTGAGAGTCAGAGTGTCTTGCATATTTCAGAGTCAGAGTCTGATAATTGTCAAATGATCTGAGAGTCTCAGAGTTTCTTTTACGGAATGTACTTATCAAATGTTCTGAAATACTCAGATTTTATGTTAGATAGAATTGATATGTCTGAAGTTTCATTCTGGTGAAGTTTAATTAAATAGTTCAGATCTATATTTTCTCCCCCTTTTTTGTCATAAGCAAAAAGTAATAACTTTGAAAAGACAAAGAAAAGGAAATAATAAATGAGATAAATCATGTGGAGAAAACTTTGAAACATTCATTCATTCATTCAGAGCAAGAGTACACACATCAGAAGATATTCAAAATACATATGCAAACATTGGATGCAAACATCAGAAGAAAAAATAAATAAACTAAGAGTGTTTTGACAAAAGCATCTTCAACAGATCCGTGATCTCAGAAGAGGATTGTTCTTGTTTTGACATCCACTTAGCCATTGTTTCATTCTTCTGATCCTGTTGGGACATCCACTGAGTCATGTCTTCAGAATTCTTATCTTGTTTAGTCATCCATGACTTGATTTCTGATTGACCAGCTTCCAGAACTGCAATCTTATCTTCAAGATCTGGATGTTCTTTCTTGATCTCAGATGAAGAACGTGGAACCGTTTCTGAAGCTTGAACAGAGTCAATTTCCATAGGGGCTTTGGAGCTAGGAGCAGTAGAGCCAGAAGGATGTTCTATCAGAGTCATTGCCAGGGGGTTGTCTTCAGATGCAGATTCAGTATTCTCTTCGGATGATGAAGGAGCATCTGTAAGAAGCAGAGGTCCAGATCTCTTAACAGTCCAGAACATACTTCTAGCAGCTTCAGCAAATCTGAGCTTCGCATCATCAGAACATACGTTCTTCAGATTTGATGCTACAGTGTTGAATTTGTTTATGAAGCCATTCCAAATGGCATCAGATTCCTTTGCATCTACTGTTGATGAACACTTCCTTCGTACAAAACCTAAATACATCTGTATTTCTTGTAAAAAACATGTAAATAAATGATCAACATTTAGTCTAGGTCTTGGGTGTAACAGAGTTTCCAAGGTTATTGGCTTGGGTTGGGGAGTAGGTGGAAAGATGGATTTATGAATGGAGATCAGAGGAGGAGGGTAGTAGGGTATGAATGGAATTTCAGAGGATTTGTCAGGTTTGGATCTGTTTAAAGCATTCATCAGATTTGCTTTTGCTTTTGTTGGATAGGAAACCACATCAAATGGTTTATCAGAGTAAGGTTTGAAAGCAGATTTAGCAGGTTTATCAGAATTAGTAGGTTTATCAGATGAAGCAGGTATATCAGATTTAGCAGATATAGTAGAGTATGGTTTTGGATCTGATGAAGGTACTGCTGACATTGTTTTAATATAGGATTGAAGTACAGATGGTAGAATAATGGTAAGTTTGGGTTTGAGAGGATTGATGGTTTCAGATGGTTCAATTCTGGTGTAGACGTTTTTCAAGGTGAAACCAGAAGGAAGTTTGTTTGAAGAAGATAGTTTGCACGAAGCAGAAGGTACATGCTCAGATGTTCTTGGCTTGGGTGCAGGGGTAGGATTTGGAATGGTAATTTCAGAAGAAGGTTTAGGTGTTGGAATATGATCTGGAATAATAACTTCAGAAGAAACAGGGGGTTCTGGTTGGTTTACTTCAGAATCTCTATGAGAGGGGGATACCAGAAAATCTGGATGTATATCAGATTCTGAGGAATTGGATGATGAGGTTGGAGTGTAAGAGGTAGAGGACACTTCAAAAACAGTCTTGAGAGGTGTAATGTTTAGAACCTCTGTCTCAGGAATATGGGTTTCAGATGGGTTCGCTGTTTCTGATGTAGGTGGTTCTGATGTAGGTGGATCAGATGTAACTTTTATAGGTTCAGAAGTAACTGGTACAGATGCAATGGGTTCAGATGTGTTTGATGGTGGTTTTTCTGGTTGTGATTGTTTTTCTTGTTGTTGTGTTTGTGGTTCAGATTGTTTTTCTGGTGGTTATTGTTGTTTTTCAAATGGTTTTTCTTTTTGTTGTTCATATTGTTTTTCTGGTTGTTATGGTTGTGGTTCAGATTGTTTTTCTGGTGGTTGTTGTTGTTGTTCAGATGGTTTTTCTTTTTGTTGTTCAGATTGTTTTTCTGGTTGTTGTGGTTGTTGTTCTGATTGTTGTTGTTGTGGTGCAGATTGTTTTGTTGGTATTTCTGGTTGTGGAGTCTGATTTTGTGGTTTTGTTGTTGTTGGTTTTGGTACAGATGATTTTTGTGGGGATGGAACAGATATATGAGGTGGAGCAGGAACAGATTGTTTCTGAGTAGAAGGTGGTTTAGGGATAGACTTAAATGTTGAATCATTTACAACAGTATTATTTACAGAAGATATAGAAGATTTGGTACCTTTCATCTTGATACGTTTTGCAGGAACAGAAGGAATGTCTCCAGATGCTTTCCTCTTGATCAGCTTCTGAGGCTTCTCAGCAACTTTGGGCTTCTTCTGAACAGGCACAGCTTCTGCTTCTGATTGACTTCTTTTTCTTGTAATCTCTTCTCCTTCAACAGGCAATGGTTCCCTTGCTCTTTTCAAAATATCTGCAGGAATGGGTGTTCCATCTGCCTTGCAAGCATCAATATAACTCACTATTATTTCCCTTGGTTCTTCAGCAAAGAACAGAGGGTAGTCATCTACTGGGATTCTCTTCTGACTGAGTTCAGTGATATTCAGCTTCTTGGGTGCTGTTGTGAGTTCTTCTACAATTTTTAGTCTCTGAAGACTCTTTGCATTTAGAGGTTTTCCAAGAATGAATTCAAGTTCATCTGTGACTCCAGCAGCATATAGAGCAGTCACCAGTCCATTTTCTGTCAGAAAATCTGAAATTAACCTTCCAAAGGGAATCTATGTTTTGATCTTCTGACCTTTTTCTTTCACAGATTCTCTGGAGGCATTTATATGATTCCACAAGTGCATAAACATAATGTAGGGAAGATCTACCTTGGTGCTCTGACTTAAGCAGTACATAAAGTAGAGTTGTTCATTGTTTACGTAGTCTGGAGAGTTTGTAGACTTTTTGTGATGAATGCATCCCATGAAAATCTTTGCCCAGATCTTGTAGTCAGGCTTCAGATCTTTGAACTTATTAAAGGCCTGTCCAGCAGTCATCGCTTCCTCGTATACTTCTTCCATATCTACACGCCCAGCTGGCAGATGAGATACTCCATCTGTCTCCTCATATCCAATGAGTTTCCTGATCAGATCTTCTGTGATGATTATCTCTTTACCTAGAACAAAAGACAAGATAAACTTAGGGTATACAGCAGCATGGATCCAAAATTTTTTCACCAGAAGGGGGTAGACTGGTCCAAAAAGTCTGTCAAAGTATTTCACCCATCCTTGAGCATCAATTATGGAGCGAAACTCAAATCCATTTTCAGCCAGTGAATCAAATTCCACCATTGATTCACAGAGAACTTCCAGTTTGTCAACAGGTGTTAACAAAGTTCTCTTTGGTGTGGTATATGGAGTCACACCCATATTTGCAAAAGTAACTGCAGCCATGGTTGATTGAAACTGTGCAGCAGTGGATGATGAAGTTGCCATTGAAGATGAGTTTGTCAAACGTTTAGGGTTTTTGTGAAGAGAGACAGAAATGCATAAACGTTTTGAGATGTGAAAAGTGTGAAAGTGGTGAGAAATGAGATATTTATAGTAAACACTTAAGCATACAAACAGTCAGATAATGGCACGTTCACACATAGCATTTAATGAAAAAGAATAAAAATCATTTCAAGCATTAATTGATTCTGACAAATTGGGGGGAAAATCAAGATTTTCACTATTCAAACTTCACCTCAAACGTCTCTTTAGTAGTGTATACGCCACCTTTGCAGACTCATAGTGACACGTGTTTGCTTGCATGTGCTTCTGAATTCTCTTGAGAAATGAAACGTTAACCAACGTTCAGATCCTCTGAGTATTGTTAGTTCAGAGTTTCACACAAAAAAGTAATTTAAGGAAATGAATAAGTAATCAGAAGAAATACTTCAGAGCATTAAGCATTTTTGCATCTGTAAAATTTGCTTATGACAAATATTATTCTGGACAAAAATCCATACCAATATTTTTCAGAATAAATTTGAATCTATCTTCAACAAGGGGTTTTGTGAAAATATCTGCCCATTGATGATCTGTATCAACAAAGGCTAAATTTATAATTCCCTTCTGAACATAGTCTCTGATGAAATGATGCTTAATTTCTATATGTTTTGCCTTAGAATGTAAAATGGGGTTTTTAGACAAACATATAGCAGAAGTATTATCACAGAATATGGAAATGTTACTTTCAAATATCTGATAGTCTTCTAGCTGACTTTTCATCCAGAGCATCTGCGTGCTACATCCAGCAGCAGCAATATATTCTGCCTTTGTGGTTGATAGTGCAATTGTAGGTTGCTTCTTGCTGTACCAAGAGATTAGATTTCTTCCTAGAAATTGACAACTTCCAGAAGTACTTTTTCTTTCCACTCTGTCTCCAGCATAGTCAGCATCACATAATCCAACTAATTTGAAATCATCAGATTTTCTGTAACACAAACTCACATTAGAAGTACCTTTCAGATACCTTAGAATCCTCTTGACAGCTATCAAGTGTGATTCTCTAGGATCTGATTGGAATCTAGCACACAAGCATACACTGAACAATATGTCAGGTCTAGAAGCAGTTAAGTAAAGAAGAGATCCTATCATACCTCTATAGAGTGTCTAATCTACTTTCTTACTTACCTCTTCCTTGCCTAGTGAACTAGTTGGATGCATGGGAGTCTTTGCCAGCTTACTATCAGTCATGTTAAATTTCTTCAGAAGTTCTTTAACATATTTGGTCTGATGTATGTAAGTGCACTCTGGAGTTTGGTTGACTTGAATTCCCAGAAAGAATCTCAGTTCTCCCATCATGTTCATTTCAAATTCTACCTGCATACATTGAGCAAACTCCTTTCCCAGCATAGTATTGGTAGATCCAAATATGATATCATCCACATATATTTGACAAATTAGAAGATCTTTCTTAAATGTTTACAAAAGAGTGTTGTGTCCACTTTTCCTCTAATGAAATTTTTCTCCAGAAGAAAATTGCTCAATCTCTCATACCAAGCTCTGGGAGCTTGTTTTAAACCATACAAAGATTTCTTTAGTTTGAAAACATGATCTGGAAATTTTTCACTCTCAAAACCAGGAGGCTGGTGGACATAAACTTCTTCTTCTATAATACCATTTAGAAAGTCACTTTTAACATCCATCTGATACAGAGTGATGTTATTTTGTGCAGCAAATGAAATAAGAAGGCGTATAGATTCTAACCTTGCCACTGGAGCATAAGTTTCAGTATAACCAATACCTTATTGTTTACTGTACCCTTGAGCAACAAGCCTTGCCTTATTTCTTTCAACTTCTCCTTTCTCATTAAGCTTATTTCTGAAGACCCATTTAGTTCCAATTATATTGAATCCTTTTGGTCTTTGAACTAAATCCCACACATCATTTCTGGTGAATTGATTAAGCTCTTCTTGCATGGCAATAATCCAATCATTGTCTTGCAGAGCTTCATCTACAGAAGTTGGTTCAATTACTGACACCAGTCCAAATAATAATGCTTCAGATGATCTAAGAAAGGATCTTGTTCTGATAGGATCATCCTTCTTTCCAATAATAACATTCTCTGGATGAGAAGCTTTGATTCTGGAAGATGATCCTCTAACAGTTGATTCTTAAGAAATGTTTAAATTGTTCATCTGAGAAGTTAAAGGAATTGCATCTGGCGTTGCTTCTGGTTCCTTCACTTGAGCTTTGTCTACCTCTGAGCCTTCAGAGTCTGTGAAGACTACTTCTCTATCTGCAGAGTTTTCAGACTGCTTTGGCTTTTTACTGCCAAGCTTATCATCAAATCTAACATGAATAGATTCTTCCACAATCTGTGTCTCAGTGTTGTATACTCTGTAGCCTTTAGAGCATTCAGAATATCCAAGCATGAAACACTTCTGTGCTTTGGAATCAAACTTGTTTAGATTTTCTTTAGTATTTAACATATAGCAAATACATCCAAAAGGATGGAAATATGAAATGTTGGGCTTTCTGTTCTTCCACAGTTCATTTGGAGTCTTCTCCAGAAGAGGTCTTACAGACACTCTGTTCTGAATGTAACAGGCTGTGTTGATTGCTTCTGCCCAAAAGTGTTTTGCCAGATTAGTCTCATTGATCATGGTTCTGGCCATTTCTTGCAGAGTTCTATTTTTCCTCTCTACAACTCCATTTTGTTGTGGAGTTCTAGGACAGGAAAAATCATGAGCAATGCCATTTTCATTAAAATATTTTTCAAAATATTTATTTTCAAATTCACCACCATGATCACTTCTGACTTTTATAATTTTGAAATCTTTTTCATTCTGGACTTGTTTACAGAAGTCAAAGAACACAGAATGTGACTCATCCTTGTGTTTTAAGAACTTTACCCATGTCCATCTACTATAGTCATCAACAATGACTAATCCATACTTATTGCCTCTGATGGATGCAGTTTTCACTGGTCCAAACAGATCAATATAAAGTAATTCTAGTGGTCTGGAAGTAGAAACAACTTTTT
Source organism: Lathyrus sativus (assembly GCA_963859935.3). NCBI lineage: Eukaryota > Viridiplantae > Streptophyta > Magnoliopsida > Fabales > Fabaceae > Lathyrus > Lathyrus sativus. The sequence continues at coordinate 420,845,412 of OZ012736.1, read as the reverse complement.
TTGATTTAAAAGATGATTTTGAAAACTTCCCTTTTTGGCATGCTTTACAAAGAGCATCTGAGGTGAACTTCAAATTAGGAAGTCCTCTGACAAGATTAAGTTTATTAATCTGAGATATACGTCTCATATTAATATGCCCCAATCTTCTGTGCCAGACCCATTGCTCCTCATTAACAGACAAGAGGCATTTAACATTCTGAACCTTAAGTTCTGAAAGATTTATTTTATAAATGTTGTTTTTCCTCTTTCCACTAAATAGGATAGAGCCATCCTTTTGACTAATAGCTTTACAACATTTTTTATTAAAGGTTATATCATAACCATTGTCACTTAATTGACTTATGGACAATAAGTTATGCTTTAACCCTTCTACAAGTAAAACATTAGTAATAGAGGGAAGTTTACCATTTCCAATGGTGCCAGATCCAATGATCTTGCCCTTCTGATCCCCTCCAAATTTCACATCACCTCCAGATCTAAGCTCCAGACTTTGGAACATAGACCTTTCTCCTGTCATGTGTCGCGAGCATCCAGAGTCCAAGTACCATGATTGGCGTCCTGACCTTGCTGCTAAGAACATCTGCAATAGGAATTATTTTACTTTTAGGTACCCATATTTTCTTGGGTCCTTTAGGGTTAGTTGTTCTGAAGGTTTGTCTAAACTTCTGTTTTTCAACATAAGGTTTATTCTGACTAGCCTTAGATTTAAACACATGAATATTCTTTTCAGAACGTGTTTGTTCAATATCATTCAAGTGACCAAATTTAAAGTGGGAATATAAAGGAGTCTTCTTGATGATAATTTTATCAACAGGTTTTGGATTTAAATCCTTTCCAGAGGAAGATTTATATCCAATTCCTTTTCTGTTATTTCTGCTAACTCCATAGATCATGGAAGCCATTTTGCTTCTGTCTATGCTTTTAGCAAGAAACTTCTGAAAGCTATAATCATATTTTTCCAAAATAGTGTATTCAGATTCAGTTTCAGAATCAGAGTTCTGTTGAGCTAATTCAGAATCATTTTTCAATTTTAAGTTCTTTTCATTTAGCTCAGCTACTTCTGATTTGAGAATATTATTCTCAGATACAAGATTGCTTTGACGCTTCTTGTATTTGAGCTTAATATTGTTATAGCTCTTCAGAACTTCTGATAACACTTTGATAAGTTCTTCTTTAGTGAGTTTAGCCATTACCTCTTCAGCGTCAGAGTCAGATTCAGAGTCAGATTCAGATCCTGAAGTTCCTTCCTCCTGATCTTCTATGTCTGCCATCAAGGCTACATTGGCACATTCCTCTTCTGACTCAGATTCAGATTCAGATGTATCTGAATCATCCCAGGTGTCCATTAGAACCTTTTTCTTCTTATCAGATTTTCTTTTAGGCTTGTCTTTCAGCACCTTTGGACATTCATTTTTGTAATGTCCAGGTTCTTTACATTCATAACAGACAACCTCCTTTTTTCCAGATCTTTTGTGTCCAGAAGATTCTTTTCTTTGGTCAGACTTCCTGAAGTTTCTGAACTTCTTTCCTTTATGCTTCCAGAGTTTGTTTATTCTTCTAGACAGCATGGATAGTTCATCTTCATCTTCAGATGAGGATTCTTCAGAGCTTTCCTCTATTACCTGCAATGCTTTAGCAGATTTATTAGATTTTAAAGCAATTGATTTACCTTTCTTTTGAGGTTCATCTTCCTCAAGTTCAATTTCATGACTTCTTAGTGAACTGATTAGTTCCTCCAAGGAGATCTTGTTCAGATCTTTAGCCATTTTCAGTGCAGTCACCATAGGTCTCCATCTGGTAGGTAAGCTTCTGATGATCTTTTTCACATGATCAGCAGTAGAGTATCCTTTATCCAGAACCTTTAGTCCAGCTGTAAGTATTTGAAATCTGGAGAACATAGCTTCAACAGATTCAGAGTCTTCCATCTTGAAGGCTTCATACTTCTGGATTAGAGCCAGAGCCTTTGTTTCCTTGACTTGAGAGTTTCCCTCATGAGTCATCTTTAAGGACTCAAACATGTCAAATGCAGTTTCTCTATTTGTGATCTTTTCATACTCAGTGTGAGATATTGCATTTAACAATATTGTTCTGGCCTTGTGGTGATTTCTAAATTCTTTCTTTTGAGCATCTGTCATAGATTTTCTATCTACTTTCTTGCCACTCCCATCAATAGGATGAACATATCCATCTATGACCAAATCCCATAAATCAGCATCATATCCAAGGAAAAAACTTTCAATCCTGTCTTTCCAATAATCAAATTTCTCCCCATCAAACATAGGGGGTTTAGTGTTGATTCTGTCCCTTTCTTCATATTTGTTGTTAATGTTAGACATTGTATTATCAGCCATAGTAACAACCAAATATATATCAAAGTTTTTCTCACTGGATTTTTACTGTCACTGTGAAGTGGTAGCACACACAGAACCGGAGCTCTGATGCCAACTGAAGGTAAGAAAATACTTAGAAGGGGGGTTGAATAAGTATGAAGATAAAAACTTAGAAATAAAAACTCAAGTATTTTTATCCTAGTTCGTTGAACTCAACTACTCCAGTCCACCCTTCCTAGAGTGATTTTCCTTTCTCAATCAAGGACTTAATCCACTATTTAATCAACTGATTACAATAGTAAGCACTAAGAACAACTGTTCAAAGTCTTCTCAAGAACTACTGATCCTAACTGGATCTTCTTAAGGTTTTCTTACAATCAAATGTAATAACAAATACAAGTGTTTAAATTGCTTCTAATAAAGCTTTATCACAACTGTGATTTTTCACTTAATATTAAGAACAAAGAAATTAATTCTAGAAAGAATGTGAATTGTATGAGAGCTTTGGATATTGATTTCTTTTCAGGTAAAACGTCAACTGAAGAAGATGGTTGAAGACTTGCTTTTATAGGCCCATTGATCCAAGAGTACTTCACGTTGAGAAGAGTGTACCAAAAGGTCTGAGCCTTTTTGTCTTCACATCAAGTGACCTTTCCTAGAAGAAGAAAGCACAGAGAAATCCTTTTTGTTTGTGTTCTTGTGTCTAGCATAAATAAGGAAAGAGTCGTTTGGATTATTCCAACGGACATAATCTTTGAATTCTTCTTCATCAATTTTCAGCAAGAATCATCAGAGTCTAATTTGATCAGAGCCTTCTGATGTTGATCAGAGTTTTGCTTAATCATAGTCTTTGTAGCAGGTGTGCTTTTAGCGTGTATAAGTTCAGAGCATATTTGAGTCAGATCCTCAGTATTGGCAGCTTTAGTACTTTCAGAATCTTCTGTAGTAACTATGCTTGAAAACTCTTCATACAGAATTCTTCTTTGGTTCAGATGCTTCTGACTTGCTTCAGATCCTTCTGGAGCTTCTGCTTCAGATCCTTCTGGAGACAGCGCTCAGGATCTTCTGTTGGCAGCATTCAGAATCTTCTAATGGATGCATCTGACGCTTCAGAGTCTAACATATTTCTTATGTTCAGTTCTGATTTGCTTCTGGAGTGATAATTACTTTAATATCTGCAACAAACACTCTTAAGCAAATTTTAGAGTATATAATTCTTAATTACAAAATTTCATTATAGTTATCATCAAAACATAGAGATATTATTAAGAACCAATCTGTGTTCTAACAGTTTTAACCGTATAGGGTAATTGATTATGAGAACTCTAATGAATGTGGGAAAATTGTAAGGATTTTATGGGAATTGGAGGCGTAAATATGATACTGGATTGGCCTAATCAATCATAGATTTTGTGCCTTTATCGCTGTAATACCTTAGGAATGATTGAGGGATGTTTTTGAGGCATTGGGGAAGGAAATCGTAGGGACTTTTGGGCTGGTTTTGCTACTAGTGCATAACAGTGTTTTGTTGTAATTGCGAGTTTGCACGGCGAACAATCCTTCGCATGAAAAACACTCGCCCCAGACTCGCACGGCGAACTGTCCAGCAAACGTAGCAGAGTTTTGCGAATTGTGTTCTTATGCAGTGTTGTCTTGATGCTTTGATGTTGTGATTTTCTGGATGAATTACCTTGAGTATGATTGTGATTCATATGTGATTAATACATGATTGTATGATGGTTCCTATAAGTAATGATGATGAGTTATGATGTTGATTCCTTGAGTTTTTGATGATTATTTGATGACATGATTATTATGATGATTTTGATGAATGATGATGCACCTAATAAGTTTATTATGAGGATGATATTGACGCGTGCATCATGCATTCATATGCATTCCGGAATTCGGTCTAGTGTTTGATTCTTGTGGCTTCAGCCCCATTGTGCAGATGTGAAGTATTTTGTTGTGCTTCGGTTCTTATGTAGAATCGATCCTATTGATGGGAATCTATGGAGGGTTGATGGCCCAATGTCCATCAAATTTTGATGAATTGGCACCACATGCATGAGTCTTGTTGCATTTGCATTTATGTAACAATTTGGTGTAATTTATGATATTATGGCTTTTTGATGTTTCCTTAATGATTATGATGATGTTGAATATGAAAATGATGTTATTTTATATATTGATTCCTATATTGATTATTATAAATCGTTTTATTTGTAACACTCCAAATTTATTGGAATATTTATTTAATTTATTTAAATATGAATATTCGCATTTTTGGTGATTTTCGGTGGTTGGTGTGAAATATTGAGAATTGTGGATTTTGGGTTATTTATTTAAATAATAGTATATAATATGAATATATTGGTATTATTATTAATTTAAATAAATATAAGTTAACTAAGGGCAAATTGGACAATTGGTGAGGAGTTAGTGAAGGTAATATTGGAAAGCCCAATTTTAAGGCCCAAGGTTAGGTTTAACAAAAAAGGAATTTTAATGGGATTATGATTCATTCTTGTTAGACTGTGAAAAGGAATTGAGGTCAGAGCTCTGAGGAGGAGGTTTGAGGCAAAAACTTTGAAAGGTTTTTTGAAAGTCAAAGAGAAGGCTTAGAGTCGGCAATTAATGTATGGGGAGTATTGCCTTCATTATTTTCAATGTGTAATTTCAATGTATTTAAGGTCAATTTAAGAGTTTAAAGGGTTTTGAGGCTAATTATGGGATAAAGGGAATTTGTCCTTCATGGCCTAAATCTATTATTGAGATTTTAACCGTATGGATTTATTTGGGTTAAAGGAAATTAGGTCTTCGTGACTAAAGCTTTGATTTGACATTTATCTAACCCTGTAGGGAAATATGATAATGAGGAACTCTAATGATTGTGGTGTAGTTGTAAGGATTTATGAGATTTAGAGCGTGAATATGATACGGGATTGAACTTATATCCCTTAATTTTAAAGGTTTTAGGCATAATCTTAAAATAATGATTAGATGATTTAATTGTGTTAAAATTATAAATTTACTTGAGATTATTACAGTGTTGAATGGGTTGCAATTTTATGAGAGTTTGGGTTTTTACGGAATTGAAATCGGAGGTCCGGAAGGCCTCCAACGGTGAAAAACGCAGAAAATTGTATGTTGTCCGTTACGACTGTTCATGTTTTCGGTCGAAATCGTTTTGGACGTGTCTTTTGATCCGTAAGTCCGTTTTGGCCCCCGTTCAAAGTGTTGGAAAGTTAATGAACAGGGCTATAACATAGTATAAATAAGATAATTTATTGTCTAATATTTTTATGAGATTAAATACGTGATTGTATGATGAATTACCATGAGTATAACTATGATTCCGATGAGATTAATACATGATTGTATAATGATGATTCCTATGAGTAATGATAATGAGCTATGATAATATTTCCATGAGTTTTTAATGATTCTATGATGACATGATTTATGGTGATGATTTTGATGAATGATGATGCACCTATGATGTTATTATGAGGATGATTATTGACATGTGTATGATGCATTCATGTGCATCCGGACTTCGGTTGAGGATCTTGATTTCTTTGGCTTTAGTCCCATTGTGCGGATGTGAGGTATTTTGGTGTGCTCCGGTTCTCGAGTAGAATCAATCCTATTGATGAGTGATCGGTGGATTTCACTTGTGTTTTCAGACTCTGTTTGTTGTTGATTTTGCACTGTTTTTATCTGTTTTCGAAGCTTTGGTTTTTGTTATCTTAGTTACTCGTAGTTGTTTTTTATGCAAGTCTTATTTTGAAGTTTGTATTACTTTTGCCGCTGGTGCGTTTGATTCGGTTTCTTTTAGTGTGTTTTTGGCAGGAATTGATAGCATGACAGTCGCACCGTTTCGGAGGCAAAGAAAAGTCGAAAAATGGAATTCAGAGGCACAACACGGGTACCCGTGTTGCACAACACGGCTCGTGTCAGGGAGGACACGGTTGGAAGACACAGTCAAGATAAGCAGAGGAAAATGGAGAACAGAAGAGCAACACGGGTGCCCGTGTCACACAACACGGCCCGTGTTGTAGCCCCTGTAGAAGAAAATGCGCTCTGTGGACTCAGCAGCCTGACACGGCCACCCGTGTTGCACAACACGGCCCGTGTCAGGGCCACTGATAGTGAATTTGTTGTTTTTCTGATTTTTATGTTGTCAGACCTATTTCGAAGGGCGTTTGAGACATTTCGCAATGTAATTTGAATTTAGATATAAGAGCCACTTTTTAGAAAGAAGCAGACACTTTTGAATTGAGAATATGATTGACAACTGAGGAGAGAGTTTTCTGGAGAACGAAGGATCGATCAAAAGCGGAAGCAATTGATGATCCAAGGGACCCAACTTGAATTGTAATGATCTCCTTTTCATTTCTAATTGCATTTGTTTTTACTAAGAACATGAGCAGTTAAACCCCCAGTTGTTAGGGGGTGGTCCTAAGTTGAGATGTAATGACATTTGTTTGATTATTCTATGAGAATTATGTTATTCACCTTATATATATTTTATTTTGCAACAATCTTAATGCGTATTCATATTGGAAAGTAGAATTCGATTCATGATTAGGTTTTGGTCTGGAAAGTCAACCTAACACTTTTGCAAAATAATATCACGGTAGATATTGCTTAGGAATGGGGATATCCCGTATCACGTATTTTATTGTCAGAACTATTGCTTGATGCTTTTCATGGACACTGAGGAATTAGTGTACATGAAACTCATCAAAGGGTTTTTATTAAGGAATTAAGGAAAACTAAATTTGAGAACTGATGAATTAAGGTTAATAACTATTATCTCAGGATAATCCTACATGGTCTATACTCGCATCGTGTCCACTCCCCTAACATCGTTCTTAGATTGATTTATAAGTCTTTATTTACTTGTTGTGTTACTCTGCTACCAAACAACCCCCTAGACGTTTTGTTCCTTTGAATACTAAAAATCTCGTTAATTACTACGCAGTCCTTGAGATCAATACTTGGGACTTTTCCCTTATTACTACAATCGGTAAAAATAGTACACTTGCTATTTTCCCGATCAAGTTTTTGGCGCCGTTGCCGGGCACTGCCAAATTAACACTGTTTTTAGAATCCAAAAGAAATTTTGTTGCTCTGCGACTAAAAATTTTATTATTCGCTGCATTCTCTCTGTGCTTGTATTATCTAACGTTTGTCTAATTGTGTATGCGAGGTCAGGCCTCAGCTAAATATTCTTTTGATACAGAACCAGAACGAGCGTTACACGAAAGACGGAGAAAAGCTAAAGTTAAAAGACTGGAAGAAATAGAGGAAATTATATTTGTGCAGAGCGACCCCGAAGAGAGAGAGACAACACCTGAAACTGTTCAAATGGCTGGAAATCCACCTCAGCCTGAAAGACTGCTAGGAGACTATGGAGAGGCCAATGCTCAACCAAACCGGATGACCATTGTGAATCAATCGGTGAATGTTGCACATTTTCAGCTACACTCTTCCACCATCCGTTAGTTGGAGAGCAAGTCGTTCGCTAGAAGAATCAACGAAGATGCAAACACGCATCTTTAGAGATTCCTTACGACTACCACCTCTTTGACGATAGAAGGACATTCCGAAGAGGCCAAGAGATTGGTTATGTTCCCGTTCACACTCACTGATGAAGCGGAAGAGTGCTTTTACTCGCTTCCAGCTGGGAGTATCACAACATGGCAAGAGATGGAAACTGCGTTCCTGAATGAGTATTTCCCTGCTTCAGTGTTTATCCGAAAAAGATATGACATTGTCAACTTCAAGCAAAAAGAAGGAGAATCTTTAGGGGATGCATATAAGCGGTTTAAGAGGTGTCTGACAGCATGTCCTACTCATAACATGGACGCCACTGAACATATGCAAAACTTTGTGAATGGATTACGACTCAAAACGAAACAGCTCATAGACACTGCTACCGGTGGCTCAACCAACTTCTCAACAGCCACGGGTATCAAAAGGATCATAGAAGCAATTGCCGCTAACGAGCACCTTGAGTTGTATGATCGCACTGTAAACCAACCGGAAGGTAAGATTGATTTGAAGCTGGCAGACTAGGTTGTTAAAATGGAGGATCAGATTACCGCCGAGGTAGATAGAAGGTTAAAGAAAATGAATATTGGAACTCAGACAGTGGCACAAGTTGAACCAGTTCAAGCATCACCTTGTGAAATATGTGGTGGACCACATTTTACCGTGCATGTTGTGGCAACTCAAGAGCAGGTGGAACAGATTAATATGTTGAGGCAGAACAATCCGTATGCCAACACATATAATCTTGGTTGGAAAAATCACCCCAATTTTTCATGGAAAGATCAGCAAGGAAATGTACAAAAACCGGTTTAGGGCCAACAACCGTATCAACCTCAGCAGCAACAATACCAGCAGCCACCGTACCAACCTCAATATCAACAACAAGCTCCTAGAAAAGCTGATTGGGAAGTAGCCATTGAAAAAATGGCCGCCCAAAGTTCTCAATTTCAAGAAGAGACAAGGAGCAACTTCAGGAATGCTGGCGCATCCATTAAAAATCTTGAAGTACAAATGAGTCAAATTGCTCAACAGCTAGCGAGTTCGCAAGCGCCGGGTACACTTCCAAGTGCTACAGTACCAAATCCGAAGGATCACCACCAAATTAAGGTGGTAGTAACAAGAAGTGGAAAATCCAAGGAAGTAGAAGAAGAGGAAACAGAACTAAATGATCAGATGATTGAAGTTGAACTGGAAATAAAAGAAAATGAAGTGGTTGAGGAAGAAGTGGTGACACCGGTACCGGTAACTAAAGAAAAAGTGGTAGAACCGAAACCGGTGATCAAACTGCCATACCACTCAAGAAATAAAAAGAAAGGACAGCAAGAGAGGAATTTCGAGAAATTCCTTGAACTGTTTAAAAAGTTAGAGCTGAACATTCCGTTGTTGGAGGCACTAGAACAAATGCCCACCTATGCCAAATTCATGAAGGACATCATTGCTAAGAAGCGGACTAGTGAGTCCGAACCTGTTATTCTAACTGAAACTTGTAGTGCTATTTTGCAGGGTCTGAAGATTCCGGTGAAGAAGAAAGACAGTGGAGTTGTTACTATTCCATGCACTATTGGTGATAGGTCATTCAACAGAGCTTTAATCGATTTGGGAGCAAGTATTAGCCTCATGCCTTTGTCCATCTACAAAAAATTGGGTATTGGTGTGGTTCAAGACACTCGAATGACTCTCCAATTTGCTGATCATTCGGTTAAGCGGTCGTATGGAGTGGTTCAAGATGTTCTGGTTAAGGTAGATAAATTTGTGTTTCCGGTTGATTTTGTGATACTAGAGATGTCGGAAGACGAAGAAATTCCATTAATTTTGGGTTGACCATTCTTGGAAATCGGAAGAGTCATGATAGATATGGAAGGCGGAACCCTGACCTTGAAGGTATATGACGAGGAGTTAAAAATTGATGTTAGGAATACCATGAAGCATAAACAGGATTTTGGCACAAGTAGCAACATACAAGTGCTAGAACAAGTTGTAGAGAGTGAACATTTGGAGAGTGTGACCCAACTGCCCCTTGAGAGAGTGTTAAGCATGTCAATTTTTAAGGAAGATAAAGAAGTGGATGATAATTACATGGAAGTAGTCGAAATGTTGGAAACTCGACCATTTCAAAGGGGATCCCGACCACACCGATGGGAAGACTTAAGGCAACCTATAGCGCTGGAAGGTAATGACGAAAAGCCTAAAGGTTCGGAATTGAAACAACTTCCGGAGAATCTCAAATATGTTTTTCTAGACACCGAGGAAAAGTGCCCTGCCATTATTAGCTCTAGTTTGAAAAGTGTCCAAGAGAAACAACTGATTGGGGTTCTTAAAAAATTTAAGAGTGCTATTGGATGGAAAATCGAAGACCTCAAGGGTATAAGTCCTACAGTTTGCATGCACAAAATCCATATGGAGAAAGACCACAAACCGGTTGTGCAGCCCCAGAGAAGACTAAACCCCATTATGAAGGAAGTCGTGAGAAAGGAAGTGGTGAAATTGTTGGATGCTGGACTTATCTATCCTATATCGGACAGTTCATGGGTGAGCCCTGTTCACGTGGTGCCCAAGAAAGGAGGTGCAACTGTGGTGACTAATGACAAGAATGAGTTGATTCCTACGCGTACAGTCACTAGTTGGAGGGTGTGTATTGATTATAGGAGACTTAATTTGGCCACCAGAAAAGATCACTTTCCGTTGCCATTCATTGATCAGATGCTAGAAAGATTGGCTGGGCATGATTACTATTGTTTTCTAGATGGATACTCCGGGTACAACCAAATCACGGTTGCGCCGGAGGATCAAGAGAAGACGGCTTTCACATGCCCGTACGGAGTTTTTGCTTATAGGAGGATGCCATTCGGGTTATGTAACGCCCCATCGACATTTCAAAGATGCATGACTTCTATTTTTGCGGATATGCTTGAGAAACATATGGAAGTCTTCATGGATGATTTTTCGGTTTTTGGGTCATCATTTGATAATTGTTTAACTAACCTTTCACTTGTTTTACAGAGATGTCAGGAAAGTAAGTTGATCCTAAATTGGGAAAAATGTCATTTCATGGTAAGAGAGGGTATTGTCCTTGGTCACAAAATCTCACACAAAGGGATCGAAGTCGATCAAGCAAAAGTGGAGGTAATATCTAAGTTACCACCACCCATGAACGAGAAAGGTATTCGAAGTTTCTTGGGTCACGCGGGCTTCTACCGCAGGTTCATAAGAGATTTCTCCAAGATAGCTAAACCGTTGACTTCCTTGTTAGTCAAGGACACAACGTTTGTGTTCAATAAGGAGTATGCTGACGCATTCGAAAACCTGAAAAATAAGTTAGTGTCAGCACCAATTGTGATTGCCCCTGATTGGTCTCTGCCGTTTGAGATCATGTGTGACGCCAGTGACATCGCGGTGGGGGCTGTGTTGGGGCAGCGGAGAGAGAAGCTTTTGCATGTTATTTACTATGCTAGTCACGTTTTGAACCCTGCACAGATGAATTACGCAACTACCGAGAAGGAGTTGCTAGCGGTGGTTGTTGTACCCCAAAATTTGACCGACCTCTCTGGCTTATGTTTTATTTCATTGCATCAGCATAATACATAAGCATTGCATTGCATAGCATTTTTTGCATTCCACAGGGGATCAAGAAATGTGTGTCTAACAAAAATTACCAATGGTTCTTAATCTGATCAAGGAGGTTATATTCAAGTCATCAAGTGGTTACCCTTATCAGAGACAAGTCAAGGTCCTTGAAGACAAACAGATAAGCATATGTGGTTGTCATGAGCAGAAAAATGATTTGACAAACAGACAAACAGACAAACATCAATAATGATTTGACAATTGACTCATGATTAAGTTTGTTCTGTGACTGACTTTAATGCTCAAAGACCAATTCAAAGTATCATCCAGGTTAGGGAAGATTTGAGAGTAGTCTTAATTGAGAACACGCAATTATTTGTGATTTCAATTATGATTGCTTTCTAATCAAGAAATGGAATAAGTCAGGGCGTTGCAGATTTATTTCAAAGACCTTTTTGTATTACTAAAACCTATGATTCAAGTAATTTGCAAGAGAATCACTAAAGAATCCATTATTTTGTTTCAAGCATATTATTTGAATCCATATACGTTCGTCATAAAATATCGTGACCAATACAAGAAATGTCACACAAAAAAAAACCAATACTCCTGGAACCTTCTTGTTTCAACGTTTTCCAAATCTGATGACCTTCAACTCGCTCACACGCTTTTCGGCGCCATGCCTATGAAGAATCCCCTTGTCTGGAATTTCATCATTTATGGTTACTCTCGACACAGGCATCCAAGAAAAGCTTTTTTACTCTTTAAGGAGATGAATTTAGATCTTTCAGAAATGATGCTCCGGGATGTCTTCGTGTTGTCAACGGTTTTTGGTGCATGTGCTGACTTGTTTGCTCTTGATTGTGGGAAGCAAATCCATGCTCATGTTTTCGTTGATGGTTTTGAATTTGAATTTGAATTTGACAAGATTCTGTGCAGTTCGATCGTTAATTTTTTTTATGGGAAATGTGGTGATTTGGATAGTGCTGCTCAGGTTGTGGGTTTTGTGAAGGAAGTAGATGATTTTTCTTTATCTGCTTTGGTAGTAGGTTATGCAAATGCTAGTAGAATGAGAGATGCAAGAAGGGTTTTTGATAACATGGTTGATCCTTGTTCTGTGATATGGAATTCAATTATTTCGGGATATGTGTCTAATGGTGAGGAAATGCTGGCACGGACTCTCTTCAAGTCAATGCGTAGGAACAGTATTTGGGGAGACTTCTCTGCTGTTGCAAACATTTTTGAGTGCTGCTAGTAGCTTGCTCAATGTTGAGCTTGTTAGGCAAATGCATGACCATGCTTTTAAAGTTGGGGTGACTCGTGATATTGTGGTTTCTAGTGCTCTGCTTGATGCGTACTCCAAATGTCAACACCCTCATGAAGCTTGCAAGTTGTTTGAACGCGTGTCCAAGTGAGGCGTTGGATACTTGTTGTAAGATGAATAAGCTGGATGTGAAAATGGACAAGTTTAGCTTTGCCAGTGTTATCAGTGCTTGTGCTAGTAAATCCTCCCTTGAACTTGTATTACAGGATTCTGGATTTAATGATGGAACAAGAGTTGATTCTCAATGATCTGTATTGTTTCAAATTTCAAGTAATAAATGTCGAGGGGAAGAACTGATGGATCACAAAAGAAGCGCTTAGTTGCTTCCATCTGTGCCGTGACGATTTTCATTGGTTTTCTGTATGTGTACGGTGGATCTATCTTTGGTTCTCAAAATAGCAGTTCATCTGCTCTAGAATATGGAAAAACATTGAGAAAACTTGGGTCGTCGTATTTGGGTGCGGATGATGATAGCGATGGAAAGCAAGATGAATCTTCATCAAGTTTCGGGCAGGGAGATGAGGAGGACAATTTTGTTCCAAAGAGTTTTCCTGTTTGTGATGATCGTCATTCAGAGTTGATTCCTTGCTTAGATAGACACCTTATCTATCAACTGCGGATGAAATTGGACTTGTCTCTGATGGAACATTATGAGAGACATTGTCCTCCTGCAGAAAGGCGCTACAATTGCTTGATTCCACCGCCATCAGGATACAAGGTCCCAGTTAAGTGGCCAAAAAGCAGAGATGAGGTGTGGAAAGCAAATATCCCGCATACTCACCTTGCACATGAGAAATCTGACCAGAACTGGATGGTTGAAAAGGGTGAAAAGATAGTGTTTCCTGGAGGCGGGACTCATTTTCATTATGGAGCTGATAAGTACATTGCATCAATGGCAAATATGCTTAACTTTTCGAACAATAATCTAAACAATGAAGGAAGGCTGCGGACAGTGCTTGATGTTGGCTGTGGTGTTGCAAGTTTCGGAGGATACCTTCTTTCATCTGATATCATTACAATGTCATTGGCACCGAATGATGTACATCAAAATCAAATCCAATTTGCCCTAGAAAGAGGAATTCCTGCATACCTTGGTGTCTTGGGAACTAAGAGACTCCCTTACCCAAGCAGATCTTTTGAACTTGCTCATTGTTCTCGCTGCCGTATTGATTGGCTTCAAAGAGATGGAATACTGCTTCTTGAACTAGACCGCGTGCTCAGGCCAGGAGGTTACTTTGCGTACTCATCTCCCGAAGCGTATGCTCAGGATGAAGAGAATCTAAGGATATGGAAAGAAATGAGCGATCTCGTGGGACGTATGTGTTGGAGAATAGCTTCTAAAAAGGATCAAACTGTCATCTGGCAGAAACCTTTGACAAATCAATGCTATAAAGAAAGAGAACCTGGTACTCGCCCTCCTCTGTGCCAGTCTGACGCAGATCCTGATGCAGTTTGGGGAGTAAATATGGAAGTTTGTATTACACCTTACAGTGACCATGACAACAAAGCTAAAGGTAGCGGCTTAGCTCCTTGGCCTGCAAGATTGACCAGTCCTCCTCCTAGATTAGCCGACTTTGGCTATTCAAATGATATGTTCGAAAAGGATATGGAACTATGGCGAGAGAGAGTCGATAAATACTGGAGTCTCATGAGTCAAAAAATCAAATCAAACACGATAAGGAATATTATGGATATGAAAGCAAACATGGGTTCATTTGCAGCTGCTCTTAAAGACAAAGATGTTTGGGTGATGAATGTTGTCCCTCAAGATGGACCAAACTCGCTTAAACTTATATATGACAGAGGCCTCATTGGTGCCACTCATGACTGGTGTGAAGCATTCTCAACATACCCTCGAACTTACGACATGCTCCATGCATGGAGTGTCTTGTCTGACGTAGCAAAGAAAGATTGCAGTCCGGAGGATCTATTAATTGAGATGGACCGCATACTCAGGCCAACCGGTTTTATAATCATTCGTGACAAACAGCCAATGATTGATTTTGTAAAAAAGTACAGGATCATTGGAGAACAGCTTTATCATAAGTCTTGTGAACTGTATTCAAAGATTAGCTCTTTGGAGGCAAATATTCCAAGATATTACTTTGATGTCCGGCCACTTGATGCAAATCAGTTGCAGAATTGGCATGATTATCTGGATTTTATTGAACTTCAAGGGGATTTTGACTGGGCTGTGAAACTTTACGAGAGATGCTTGATTGTCTGCGCCAATTATCCTGATTACTGGATGCGTTATGCGGACTTCGTGGAAGCCAAGTCTCAGTAGAGATTATCCGGTGCCGACAGGAAGAAGCTAAAACGAACCATTAGAGACAAATTCCCAAGAGCTTCTGATTCTGACCGAGACCTTCTACTTCCTCCTAAGGTAGAGATAACAGTGGCCAAGTTTCAAACTCGAGTTCATGTGTATGCTGTGGAGGGAGGTTTTCCTGTGTTTTTCGACGTCGATGGTCGCGGTTCGGACATTTTCCCAACAGTTTATGCTCTATGGATGGTCCCTGAGCTTCTGCCAGCTTTCATACTCAAGGGTGGCGAGGTTTCTCGGTATGTTATAGGTGGAGCTGACTTGATGTTCCCTGGTATACTTGTGCCTCCTGAAGGTCTTCCATCATTTGCGGCTGGGGAAACATGGGCGGTTAAAGTACCCGAAAATTCTGCACCCATTGCGGTTGGGAGTACAACGATGAGCAGCGTCGAAGCTTTGAAAGCTGGGAAACGTGAAAAAACTGAGAAATCTATTAGTCTTGAAGTTCTACAACGTTATTTCGCTGGGAGTCTTAAAGATGCTGCAAAAAGCCTTGGCGTTTGTCCTACTACAATGAAGCGCATCTGCAGGCAGCATGGTATATCCCGTTGGCCATCTCGAAAGATCAACAAGGTTAACCGTTCCCTGTCAAAGCTCAAACGTGATATTGAATCTGTGCAAGGGGCTGAAGGGACGTTTGATTTGAATTGTCTCAACGCTAATCAACTCCCAGCTGCTGGTTCTTTTCCCGACCATTCTACTCCGAACAAGTCCAGCCAGCAAACTTCATTAAACATTAGTCCATCAGAGCCTCAGATGAAAGAGAATGAATTTTATGCCCCTAAAGTATTAGACACAAACATACTCTGCACAACCAGCCTGCTACACACAATAGCCAACAAAAAACAGCACAGCCCACAGACAATACCCTGCTGCAAAACAGCCCCACACCAGACCAACAGACAATATTCTGCACCAAATGTACCGGCCTGCTGCACTCTGCTACACAAGCATACTCTGCTAACAACAGCAGCCTGTAAAAAAAACCATCCCTCAAAAACACAATAAAAACCACCACTTGCATAAAAAACACTCACCACACATCTTGAATCATACACACAAACTACACTTCAAGAATAAAAACCATCACTCCTTACTCACAATAACATACTCCAATCTCTTTAACATGTCACCGTTCCTCCTTAGAACTTCATCAACAACCTTCAACCTTCAGAAAACCATCTCCATACAATCAAAATAAAGCTACAACTCCCTTCACGCTTCAACCTCTGAACCGAAAATCCTCAGCACTACCAAGCTCCAAACATAAGCACACCTCCACTTTAAACTCAACTTCCGTTTTCTTTCAAACTCTGCAACAACCTTCCAGCATCAGAACAGAATTCAAACAACAATGAAAGCACAACTCCACAGTCCAGCTAACCCTCATATTTCATTTTCCATTGGTAGCAATCCAACACATACGCCTTCATCTTTCCCTATCTGAAGCTAGCCTTTTCACAAACAGTTGGTGTGCACATATACACTTCAATCCAACCCCTACTTTGAAGCCCTCTTCAACACACTAGTAACACATCTGCGCCATCACCCTCACCTCCATTCGAAATCCATTAACGAAACCCCAGACAACCCATACAGTCAACCATCTTCATCGTACCACCTGTACAAACTTCTTCTAACCGAACACATCAAAACTTTCCTCCATTTTCTTTTCATAAACCCAGTTTCGAAACCCTTCCGCCGCCGTGAAGTCGCACGAACAAGAGCTGCAAAGATGATGTTGCGAGATCGAGAGGAGAGTGAGATAGAAGGAACCGAGATCACGCGAGATTGGAAGCAAATGGTACGTCTCTTCGCTCTGATTTGGTTTCTATGGAGTTTGATCTGTTATTGATTAATATCCACCATCTCAATTTGGATAACACACCCCTGTTTCGTTCTTTCTCAAAAGAAAGATGTAAATAATTTTCGTTAGTTTTCTTTAGATTTTTAAAATGATTATTAAAGCAGTTCTCAAGTATTAGTTTATTTAGTTAATAAAAATATATTTTTTTCTTTTGAAGAAAACTTTTAATTGGTAAATATATTTTCTAGCTATTTTATTTAGAGTTTTTATTAACTTTTCTTTTAAAACTTTTTTATATATATTATCATTATTATTATGTATATTATTATTATTTTTTTAGTTTCTTTTAGAATTATATATTATATTCTCTTTTGGAAGTTTTAGAGTTTAGAATATTTATTTTATTTTTTAGAGTTGATTTTATTCTTCATTTATTATTGGGCGTTTTGTCCCATTTGTCTTGCTTTGGTCAATGACGATGCTTCCGTAATTCATTACCAGTCAAATTATTGATGAGTAATGTTGGATCTGAGACCACCTCTTTTCTCTCTTCATTACTTGTCCCGACTCGATTCAAAAACTTTGTCAAACAATTTTCAAAATCAAATTATCTTTGTATTGAATTAAAAAGAGGGGATTAAGTGTAGACTTTCTTCCTCTCCGAGTGTTGGGATACCCACTGTAGTGAGGGTGGTTCCGACACTCGTCTTTCAATACGAAGACGCTTCCCGTCCATTTTCAAATCTCATCTCAATAAGAAATCATTCCTTTGTGTTGAGCTAAAAGAGGATTGGGTGTAGACCCCTTCTTCTTCGAGCGTAGGGATGCCCACTGTAGTGAGGGTGGTCTCGATGCTCGTTTGTCAATACAAAGACGCTTCCAACATTTCCTCATAAAACCTCGGACCTGCACCGAGTGTATTTTCAAATCATTTTCTTAACAAAAACTTGAATGGTCGTGGAGTGGTTAGGCGTAGGCCTTCTCCTATCCCGAGTGCTGACGTTTACCGTAGGGTTCTCTGTCGCAAAGCACTTACCATTCAAAACCAAAACATCTTTAATAAGAGAACGAAGTTCTCTTTGCATTGAATTAAAGAGAGAGGATTGGGTGTAGACCTCTTCTTCTCCGAGTGTCCGGATACCCACTGTAGTGAGGGTGGTTTCGACGCTCGTCTTTCGATACGAAGACGCCTCGTTCGCCACACCCTTTTATAACAAAAACTTTGAGACGAAGAATTGGGTACTACCCGTAGGGGTTACTATCCGGGGACCTGTCTCCCCCCCTAAAAAACAATCCAATCAATCAAACGTGACTTCTTGCCCCGTGTGGCGAAAACTAATCAATCTTTCAAAAAGGATATGTTACGTCCGTTCTACCGCAAACAGGTAACGCCTAAGTCTCCAACGAGCGAGCAGCAATACACCTAACGGCTAGAATGCGCACGATAGCAGCGTCTACCAAGACTTCCCCGCAAACCGTAGGCCGAACTACGGCTGCTCTGATTCTTTACTTCTTCAAGTAAAGATACGTAGGCACAAGGGCCACAATCCTTGCCGAGCATATTCCCCCCATATCCGTAGCTCCGAACTACGTCGACTCTGACTTTCTCATATCTTTTGAGAATACGTAGGCCTAGGACTGCGAAGTCCTACCGAGTCTGTTCTTTCTCTTTACTTCCTCGTTCTTTCATTCCTCCTAACCTCTCATTTTCCTGTTTCAATCCCTTTGCTCTTCCCCTTTGAAACACTTTTATAGTATAATATTTAAGCAATAATTCACACATCGACAAACAAAAGGTTCCCATCGAGTACGATGGATGCGAGGGGTGCTAATACCTTCCCTTCGCATAACCGGCTTCCGAACCCGTTCTTGGTCGCGAGACCATCTTATCCATTTCTTTCTTAAGGTTTTCTCGATATTTTCCTTTCCCCTCATGGGATAAATAAAGTTCGGTGGCGACTCTTCTGTCTATCTTTTTCGCCTTCCCGTCGTTGCGCGACGCATTTTTCGAGTAGCGACAGCTGGCGACTCTGCTGGGGAATGCAAGCCACGCCTATTTTGTTTGTCGCATTTGTGCTTTATTTGTTTTGCTATTTATTTTATGGTTATGTTTCTTTCTAACTTTTTGGGTTCATTCGGTTTGGTTTGTGAGGATAAAGCTTTCTACCCGAGCTTTCGAGCATACACACTAAGTTAGGAGGTGGTTTCTTTCTGATTTGCGAGACTTAGGACTCGTTGAGTTGGATCGAATTCCACCGCTCAGATGAGACTCCGTTGGAATAATAATGTCTTACGTGTAGTCGTAAGGGCGTTCTTATTTTCAACTTGAGAGTCCGCGATTCTGAGGACCTTTTGTAGAACCTTATTCCAAAGGTTACTAAAACCTAACTCTGTGTTCATCCTTTTGAAGGGATTACCGTCTTACGAGTAGTCGTTATGATGGGAAACTTTTGGGGGCTAGTGCATGGGACTTTGTTTGAAAAGCCTTTGGAATACCCTCTTCTAAACCGATAGATTGCTCACCCGATGGGAAAGATACCTTCTGTGGTTGTCTTGCAGGAAATTTTGACCTTCATCCTATCCGTTTGTCAGTATGAACAGTTACAGTGGGTTCCTTGTACTAATCTTGTTTGGTCTCAAGGCGAAGCGCTGGTTCGTCACCGTCAACAACACAACAACGTTGATCCCCTGTTGCATTTGCATATTCATTTGCATTTCTTTGCATGTCTTGCATATTGCATCATTATTCATTTGCATAGAGGTGTTCTAATTTTGTGGACGTAATTGCTTCATGTGGTTTTCCATCCGGCTTGTTCTAGAATTGAAGATCAAACCATTCACCAGTATTCCACCAAAGGAAACCAACAGAGACGACCATGGAACAGATTCGAGAAGAACTAAGGGAAGTTCAGAGTCAGTTGGGGCAGTTTGTGGCAAAAATGCAAGCGCTGCGCTTGGATCAGGATGCACTCAGAGAGGAGAATAATCAACTGAAGACTCAGATGGGCCTGATAACAGAAGTCATGAGGAATGTGTTGAGAAAGGAAGGCTATCATGTGCCCGAAGTTGCAGCAGAGATGGCCACCCCACCTTTACATGTGGAACCTCTTCCAAGGCGTGAAGTGCCTCAAAGATACCTTACACAACCTGAGGTTCCGGTATTTCCTCGCCAACAACTACTTCCTGTTTCCCGAGACAATCCTAGGATTATGAGGTATGCTCAAAGGACGAAGCAGTCCGACAGAATGTTCGACCAGATCCCCATGACTTATGCTCAGTTGTTGCAACACTTGCTTCAGCTTCATTTGGTTAAGCTTCGCACTATGGCTCCGTTGACTGGTGAGCCACCACAGGGCTATGATGAAAATGCCTATTGTGATTTCCATTCTGGGGCACCGGGGCATAATATCGAGAACTGCAAAGCCTTTAAGCACAAGGTTCAGGATTTAATCGATTCAAGAGCATTTGAGTTCATGCCGAGCAATGGTCTTATTCCAGAAGATGTGGATGTTCCTATTCTCTCCCCTGAAGTTACGTCAGGTCAGGAGCCTGTCTTGCAATCCGTGACCCTAGAGTCTCCCTGCCCGCAGCTATTGCTCGTTCCTAGGCCAAGCCTAAGAATGAAAGTTCCTGAACGAAGGGAGTCCCCGATACCTCAGACTCAGTCTCCCGATGTCTCAACTATTCAGAGTCAGCGATCCTTTGGGTCTTTGCATCAGATATCTGTTCCCCGCCAGAGTCAGCAGTCATACTGTCATCAGCCGAGTCAGCACGCCCGACGAAGACCAAGGAAGCCAGAGAGACATTTCACTCAGTTGCCGTTGTCGTACAGTCAGATATTGCCAGACTTGATCATATATGGATTGATAGTGCCAAAAAACACTGATCCAGAGATTCATCCACATACGCCAGGTTCTGATGTCGACGCCCGCTGTGAGTACCATGTTGGGGCGCAGGGGCATTCAACCGAAGACTGTAAGGTGCTTAGAAGCCAGGTTCAGACTCTGCTGGACTCCAACATGTTCCCAATTACACCTCAGGGTATTCAGATCAATGTTTCTCCTTCATCCAGTCATGTGGGTTCAGCAGCTAATGTCATGGAGGGATTCACCGAGAGCATATGTTCAGAGGAGTATCAGACGGATTTCGATGAGCAATTCTAAAGATGGCTGGTTCAGCGGCAAGTCAAGACTTGAAAGCCCAGTTCCCCGAAGCTGGCAATCTTTTTATGTCATTGCATTTGTAGTTTCTTTTCTGTTTAAGTGTGAACCTATTTGCAAATTTCATTTGTAAGACGTGTTTGTTTTCGATTGATAATGATAATGAAATGAATATGCATGTTTTGATTAAATCCATTCGTGTTCACTCAATATTGCTTTTTCATTAATGTCAAACGCTTGTTTAAGCGGAATTCCTTGAGGGAGGATGACGAAATTGAAAGACGCGCAAGCTTCCGAATGTATGCTTTTGAATAAAATTTATGCTGATGATGTACAGGCATTGTTTCAAATTCCTAAACACCGGAGATATAAGGATGTTAATCCCTTGTCAACCCCTTTGAGCCTAGTAGTAAGAGTTTCTTTCTGAAAACGAAAAACCCTCAATCTTAACCTAGGGCAGGGTAGATGTCAGTTAATTTGACCGAGCATCCAGATTGCAGAAGGAGTGTTCCCCGTTCGAGGATAAATCACACCCATAGAGGTCGTACCTAAAAAGCCGAGAAGTGAGACAGTTACGACCCTTTCAACAAGTCAGACCAGACAGTGTCACACGATTTATTCAAAAGAGAATCAAAAGAAAAGAAAAAAGCCCGCTAAGTCGAATCTTGAAAACAAACGACTTAGGCAAAAATTAGGGCATCCCGCTGGACTTTGAAATCAGAAAATGTACTCAAAAGAGTCAGTCCAGGCAAAAATAGGGGAATAAAAAGAATGACGGAGAACAAGTCGTGTGAGCCAGACACCTAAGACAAAAAGCGAGTGACTGTCACTCCGAAAATTTATGGTTTCTTGAACCATCACTCCTGTCAGTCAACCTCTGAGAGGCGAGCGAGTGTCGAATTAGCTGAACATAGGATTGGAGAACATCAAGGAGAGTGGGTGGGTTAAACAGAACTTTGAGCCTTACATCCTTTCTTTCCAACCGTGAACCTGACCAAGTTACAACCTTCAAAAGTCCTAATTGAAGCAGGTTTGTTTTGAAAGCATACTTCGGTAAAGATCGCGTCGAAACTGACTCCTAAAAGGATTCTTCTTACCCTATGGGTATAGATATTGATATTTCTGATAAGTGATTCATTCACTATATGTCACAACTTTTTTCCAGTGAACAGACTTGGATTTTAAAACTGTCATATGCATTGCATTAATGTTATCTTTTGCAAAACGAATTGTTTTACTCCTGAGAAAGCATTTGACATCAGGGAAGTTTCTACAATGCGAAGTTTGATAGAAATAAGATATAGAGCGCCCGAGTACTCCTTTGAGCAGGGGCAAGTCACATCAGGTAAACGTAAGCAGAGTCGGTCATCCCTAGATGCAGTAAATATGGGGCAATCAGGTCGAGACTCATCAAACCACTCGAAGGCCAGTCGAAGGCGCCATTCCCTAAGGTTCGTTAATCTGGGACAATCAGGTCGAGATTAGGTAAATCTCTCGAAGCCAGGGGCACTTCTCTACAAATCAGCCAATCAGGGGCAAATCACTTCAAAACTGGGGCAGGCCACCCGGAGGGCACAAAGACTATCCTTGTCCAGAAAGGAAATCAACTTGAAAGCACTTCTTCGGGGTTCGAAGCGCTGGGGGCAGTTCATATCTAACCATCAGGGTACCGAAATTTCAGGTTTCCTTTCGAGGAAGGTTTTTACAAAAGTCCCACAGGCTGGGGCAAGATCGTAAACAACGGAGATGTGTTCCTCTCCATATCTTCAGAGCTTATCAGAATTATAGAAGCAGATTTGGATTTATTTCCCCAGCAGTGGGACGAGCGCAGTATTGTTATCTCCACAGAGTCTGAACAATTGACTTCTTTCCCCTCAGAGTCTAGGTCATTGACTCATTCCTCAAACGGAAGTATTGTTGAAGTTTACTTCTCATTTTCTCCAAGCCGAGATTGATGTTGATTCCCTCCTTATCTAATCCCCAGCCAAGTCAGCAAAGTTAATTTCCTTCCCCACAGAGTGGACCTGACTCAGAGATTGTTTATCTCCATCCCCCAGCAGAGAGAGTGTGGGATAACCCTTCCAGTAAATCTTATTCAACATCCCTAGCAGATAGCGGATTCAATCTCCGACAGAATGGAGCTATTCCTCAGCAATCTGCTGTTGTTTCCCCAGTAGAGCTATTCTGGCTAATCATTCATAGCTGATTTCCCCGGTAAAGTGGAGTTGTCGCCTCCAGCCAAGTTGCTTGATCCCCAGAAGAGTTGTAGGCTGATAGGTCATCCGGGATGTGCTCCGCAACAGAGTTTGATTAGGATCCCCAACGGAGTAGTTTTGATCTTAGCAGAGCAGTTTTTACCCAGAAGTTTATCAGAGGCCATCCAGGGCTTGTGTTCCCCAACATGAGTTTGTTTGCGCTAGGCGTATCTAGTCTTTCCCTAGCGGAGTTGGCTCTCTTTCTCTTTAGCATTTATTTTGCTAAAGTGGTTCATTTGCATTTACATACATGCATAACATCTACCCAAATGCGAAGCATTTCCATTTCGTATGGAGCATTTCGTCATATCCAAACATATGCATGCGAGACATAAGCCAGGTCGTTACCCTTTTGTTTCAAGTGAATCTCGCAGATGATTAGTATCTTTGCCCGTGTGTTGGCTAGACCCCAGCTCATGGTGTTTCCCCAGCGGAGTTATTTTGTGATTATCACCAATGTATGGTCTTAATTTTGTTCAAATCTTGTTGCTCGCTTATATTTAGCGAAGGTTTGACGGCGAGGTCAAGTGATTTGTTTCTTCAACGGCGATGTTGAGAAGTTTGTTTTGACGGCGAGGTCAAGTGATTTGTTTCTTCAACGGCGATGTTGAGAAGTTTGTTTTGACGGCGAGGTCAAGTGATTTGCTTCTTCAACGGCGATGTTGAGAAGTTTGTTTTGACGGCGAGGTCAAGTGATTTGCTTCTTCAGCGGCGATGTTGAGAAGTTTGTTATGACGGCGATGTCAAGTGATGAGTTGTTTCTTCAACGGCGATGTTGAGAGGTTTGTTTTGACGGCGATGTCAAGTGATTTAGTGTTTCAACGGCGATGTTGAGAAGTTTGGTTTGACGGCGAGGTCAAGTGATTTGTTTCTTCAACGGCGATGTTGAGAAGTTTGTTTTGACGGCGATGTCAAAAGTAATTTGTTTGTTCATCGGCGAGGTTGAATGTTGGTTTTGACGGCAATGTCAAAAGTAATTTGTTTGTTCAGCGGCGAGGTTGAATGTTGGTCTTGACGGCGATGTCAAGTAATTTAATTCTTCAACGGCGATGTTGAGATGTTTGTTTCTGGCGGCGATGTCGGAGTAATTTGTCTATTCAGCGGCGAGGTTGGATGTTTGTTTCTGGCGGCGATGTCGGAGTGATTTGTTTGTTCAACGGCGATGTTGAAAAGTTTGTTTTGACGGCGATGTCAAGTGATTTTATTCTTCAACGGCGATGTTGAATTTTATCTTGACGGCGATGTCGGAGGATCGTATCTTTGGATTCAATATCTGTTTGTATTTAACAGAGGACTGACGGCGAGGTTAGATCTTTTTACCGACTTAATGTCGAGGCCTGACCGTGAGGTTAGATGCTTTTACCAATTATTTTAAGAATTGACGGCGAAGTCAAAATTGTTGGAAATGACGGCGAAGTCAGAAGATTGTTTTAAGAGATGACGACGAAGTCAGGTTATGTGAGAATTGACGGCGAGGTCAGATGTTTACTTGATTTATGATTGACGGCGAAGTCAGAAGACGATTTTGAAAAAATTTGACGGCGAAGTCAGATTGAAGACCGACGATAAAGTCAGTTGATTTATAATTTTGACGCTGAGATTTGACAGCAAGGTTAGATGCTGTTAAAGGGGCTGACGGCGAGGTCAGACGTTCTACTTAATATGGGTGCCTGGCAGCGATGTCAGAAGTTCGTATCACGGTTGTCAAATTTCTGGGTCCTTGGGTATTCAACCGTCTTTTACCTTGATTGTATGAAAGTCGCTCACCTTTCATCCCTTCAGGCCTAAGCCGTTTGAATAGGGGCAGCTGTTGTACCCCAAAATTTGACCGACCTCTCTGGCTTATGTTTTATTTCATTGCATCAGCATAATACATAAGCATTGCATTGCATAGCATTTTTTGCATTCCACAGGGGATCAAGAAATGTGTGTCTAACAAAAATTACCAATGGTTCTTAATCTGATCAAGGAGGTTATATTCAAGTCATCAAGTGGTTACCCTTATCAGAGACAAGTCAAGGTCCTTGAAGACAAACAGATAAGCATATGTGGTTGTCATGAGCAGAAAAATGATTTGACAAACAGACAAACAGACAAACATCAATAATGATTTGACAATTGACTCATGATTAAGTTTGTTCTGTGACTGACTTTAATGCTCAAAGACCAATTCAAAGTATCATCCAGGTTAGGGAAGATTTGAGAGTAGTCTTAATTGAGAACACGCAATTATTTGTGATTTCAATTATGATTGCTTTCTAATCAAGAAATGGAATAAGTCAGGGCGTTGCAGATTTATTTCAAAGACCTTTTTGTATTACTAAAACCTATGATTCAAGTAATTTGCAAGAGAATCACTAAAGAATCCATTATTTTGTTTCAAGCATATTATTTGAATCCATATACGTTCGTCATAAAATATCGTGACCAATACAAGAAATGTCACACAAAAAAAAACCAATACTCCTGGAACCTTCTTGTTTCAACGTTTTCCAAATCTGATGACCTTCAACTCGCTCACACGCTTTTCGGCGCCATGCCTATGAAGAATCCCCTTGTCTGGAATTTCATCATTTATGGTTACTCTCGACACAGGCATCCAAGAAAAGCTTTTTTACTCTTTAAGGAGATGAATTTAGATCTTTCAGAAATGATGCTCCGGGATGTCTTCGTGTTGTCAACGGTTTTTGGTGCATGTGCTGACTTGTTTGCTCTTGATTGTGGGAAGCAAATCCATGCTCATGTTTTCGTTGATGGTTTTGAATTTGAATTTGAATTTGACAAGATTCTGTGCAGTTCGATCGTTAATTTTTTTTATGGGAAATGTGGTGATTTGGATAGTGCTGCTCAGGTTGTGGGTTTTGTGAAGGAAGTAGATGATTTTTCTTTATCTGCTTTGGTAGTAGGTTATGCAAATGCTAGTAGAATGAGAGATGCAAGAAGGGTTTTTGATAACATGGTTGATCCTTGTTCTGTGATATGGAATTCAATTATTTCGGGATATGTGTCTAATGGTGAGGAAATGCTGGCACGGACTCTCTTCAAGTCAATGCGTAGGAACAGTATTTGGGGAGACTTCTCTGCTGTTGCAAACATTTTTGAGTGCTGCTAGTAGCTTGCTCAATGTTGAGCTTGTTAGGCAAATGCATGACCATGCTTTTAAAGTTGGGGTGACTCGTGATATTGTGGTTTCTAGTGCTCTGCTTGATGCGTACTCCAAATGTCAACACCCTCATGAAGCTTGCAAGTTGTTTGAACGCGTGTCCAAGTGAGGCGTTGGATACTTGTTGTAAGATGAATAAGCTGGATGTGAAAATGGACAAGTTTAGCTTTGCCAGTGTTATCAGTGCTTGTGCTAGTAAATCCTCCCTTGAACTTGTATTACAGGATTCTGGATTTAATGATGGAACAAGAGTTGATTCTCAATGATCTGTATTGTTTCAAATTTCAAGTAATAAATGTCGAGGGGAAGAACTGATGGATCACAAAAGAAGCGCTTAGTTGCTTCCATCTGTGCCGTGACGATTTTCATTGGTTTTCTGTATGTGTACGGTGGATCTATCTTTGGTTCTCAAAATAGCAGTTCATCTGCTCTAGAATATGGAAAAACATTGAGAAAACTTGGGTCGTCGTATTTGGGTGCGGATGATGATAGCGATGGAAAGCAAGATGAATCTTCATCAAGTTTCGGGCAGGGAGATGAGGAGGACAATTTTGTTCCAAAGAGTTTTCCTGTTTGTGATGATCGTCATTCAGAGTTGATTCCTTGCTTAGATAGACACCTTATCTATCAACTGCGGATGAAATTGGACTTGTCTCTGATGGAACATTATGAGAGACATTGTCCTCCTGCAGAAAGGCGCTACAATTGCTTGATTCCACCGCCATCAGGATACAAGGTCCCAGTTAAGTGGCCAAAAAGCAGAGATGAGGTGTGGAAAGCAAATATCCCGCATACTCACCTTGCACATGAGAAATCTGACCAGAACTGGATGGTTGAAAAGGGTGAAAAGATAGTGTTTCCTGGAGGCGGGACTCATTTTCATTATGGAGCTGATAAGTACATTGCATCAATGGCAAATATGCTTAACTTTTCGAACAATAATCTAAACAATGAAGGAAGGCTGCGGACAGTGCTTGATGTTGGCTGTGGTGTTGCAAGTTTCGGAGGATACCTTCTTTCATCTGATATCATTACAATGTCATTGGCACCGAATGATGTACATCAAAATCAAATCCAATTTGCCCTAGAAAGAGGAATTCCTGCATACCTTGGTGTCTTGGGAACTAAGAGACTCCCTTACCCAAGCAGATCTTTTGAACTTGCTCATTGTTCTCGCTGCCGTATTGATTGGCTTCAAAGAGATGGAATACTGCTTCTTGAACTAGACCGCGTGCTCAGGCCAGGAGGTTACTTTGCGTACTCATCTCCCGAAGCGTATGCTCAGGATGAAGAGAATCTAAGGATATGGAAAGAAATGAGCGATCTCGTGGGACGTATGTGTTGGAGAATAGCTTCTAAAAAGGATCAAACTGTCATCTGGCAGAAACCTTTGACAAATCAATGCTATAAAGAAAGAGAACCTGGTACTCGCCCTCCTCTGTGCCAGTCTGACGCAGATCCTGATGCAGTTTGGGGAGTAAATATGGAAGTTTGTATTACACCTTACAGTGACCATGACAACAAAGCTAAAGGTAGCGGCTTAGCTCCTTGGCCTGCAAGATTGACCAGTCCTCCTCCTAGATTAGCCGACTTTGGCTATTCAAATGATATGTTCGAAAAGGATATGGAACTATGGCGAGAGAGAGTCGATAAATACTGGAGTCTCATGAGTCAAAAAATCAAATCAAACACGATAAGGAATATTATGGATATGAAAGCAAACATGGGTTCATTTGCAGCTGCTCTTAAAGACAAAGATGTTTGGGTGATGAATGTTGTCCCTCAAGATGGACCAAACTCGCTTAAACTTATATATGACAGAGGCCTCATTGGTGCCACTCATGACTGGTGTGAAGCATTCTCAACATACCCTCGAACTTACGACATGCTCCATGCATGGAGTGTCTTGTCTGACGTAGCAAAGAAAGATTGCAGTCCGGAGGATCTATTAATTGAGATGGACCGCATACTCAGGCCAACCGGTTTTATAATCATTCGTGACAAACAGCCAATGATTGATTTTGTAAAAAAGTACAGGATCATTGGAGAACAGCTTTATCATAAGTCTTGTGAACTGTATTCAAAGATTAGCTCTTTGGAGGCAAATATTCCAAGATATTACTTTGATGTCCGGCCACTTGATGCAAATCAATTGCAGAATTGGCATGATTATCTGGATTTTATTGAACTTCAAGGGGATTTTGACTGGGCTGTGAAACTTTACGAGAGATGCTTGATTGTCTGCGCCAATTATCCTGATTACTGGATGCGTTATGCGGACTTCGTGGAAGCCAAGTCTCAGCAGAGATTATCCGGTGCCGACAGGAAGAAGCTAAAACGAACCATTAGAGACAAATTCCCAAGAGCTTCTGATTCTGACCGAGACATTCTACTTCCTCCTAAGGTAGAGATAACAGTGGCCAAGTTTCAAACTCGAGTTCATGTGTATGCTGTGGAGGGAGGTTTTCCTGTGTTTTTCGACGTCGATGGTCGCGGTTCGGACATTTTCCCAACAGTTTATGCTCTATGGATGGTCCCTGAGCTTCTGCCAGCTTTCATACTCAAGGGTGGCGAGGTTTCTCGGTATGTTATAGGTGGAGCTGACTTGATGTTCCCTGGTATACTTGTGCCTCCTGAAGGTCTTCCATCATTTGCGGCTGGGGAAACATGGGCGGTTAAAGTACCCGAAAATTCTGCACCCATTGCGGTTGGGAGTACAACGATGAGCAGTGTCGAAGCTTTGAAAGCTGGGAAACGTGAAAAAACTGAGAAATCTATTAGTCTTGAAGTTCTACAACGTTATTTCGCTGGGAGTCTTAAAGATGCTGCAAAAAGCCTTGGCGTTTGTCCTACTACAATGAAGCGCATCTGCAGGCAGCATGGTATATCCCGTTGGCCATCTCGAAAGATCAACAAGGTTAACCGTTCCCTGTCAAAGCTCAAACGTGATATTGAATCTGTGCAAGGGGCTGAAGGGACGTTTGATTTGAATTCTCTCAACGCTAATCAACTCCCAGCTGCTGGTTCTTTTCCCGACCATTCTACTCCGAACAAGTCCAGCCAGCAAACTTCATTAAACATTAGTCCATCAGAGCCTCAGATGAAAGAGAATGAATTTTATGCCCCTAAAGTATTAGACACAAACATACTCTGCACAACCAGCCTGCTACACACAATAGCCAACAAAAAACAGCACAGCCCACAGACAATACCCTGCTGCAAAACAGCCCCACACCAGACCAACAGACAATATTCTGCACCAAATGTACCGGCCTGCTGCACTCTGCTACACAAGCATACTCTGCTAACAACAGCAGCCTGTAAAAAAAACCATCCCTCAAAAACACAATAAAAACCACCACTTGCATAAAAAACACTCACCACACATCTTGAATCATACACACAAACTACACTTCAAGAATAAAAACCATCACTCCTTACTCACAATAACATACTCCAATCTCTTTAACATGTCACCGTTCCTCCTTAGAACTTCATCAACAACCTTCAACCTTCAGAAAACCATCTCCATACAATCAAAATAAAGCTACAACTCCCTTCACGCTTCAACCTCTGAACCGAAAATCCTCAGCACTACCAAGCTCCAAACATAAGCACACCTCCACTTTAAACTCAACTTCCGTTTTCTTTCAAACTCTGCAACAACCTTCCAGCATCAGAACAGAATTCAAACAACAATGAAAGCACAACTCCACAGTCCAGCTAACCCTCATATTTCATTTTCCATTGGTAGCAATCCAACACATACGCCTTCATCTTTCCCTATCTGAAGCTAGCCTTTTCACAAACAGTTGGTGTGCACATATACACTTCAATCCAACCCCTACTTTGAAGCCCTCTTCAACACACTAGTAACACATCTGCGCCATCACCCTCACCTCCATTCGAAATCCATTAACGAAACCCCAGACAACCCATACAGTCAACCATCTTCATCGTACCACCTGTACAAACTTCTTCTAACCGAACACACCAAAACTTTCCTCCATTTTCTTTTCATAAACCCAGTTTCGAAACCCTTCCGCCGCCGTGAAGTCGCACGAACAAGAGCTGCAAAGATGATGTTGCGAGATCGAGAGGAGAGTGAGATAGAAGGAACCGAGATCACGCGAGATTGGAAGCAAATGGTACGTCTCTTCGCTCTGATTTGGTTTCTATGGAGTTTGATCTGTTATTGATTAATATCCACCATCTCAATTTGGATAACACACCCCTGTTTCGTTCTTTCTCAAAAGAAAGTTGTAAATAATTTTCGCTAGTTTTCTTTAGATTTTTAAAATGATTATTAAAGCAGTTCTCAAGTATTAGTTTATTTAGTTAATAAAAATATATTTTTTTCTTTTGAAGAAAACTTTTAATTGGTAAATATATTTTCTAGCTATTTTATTTAGAGTTTTTATTAACTTTTCTTTTAAAACTTTTTTATATATATTATCATTATTATTA
The DNA here is from genome assembly GCA_963859935.3 of Lathyrus sativus. Classification (NCBI taxonomy): domain Eukaryota; kingdom Viridiplantae; phylum Streptophyta; class Magnoliopsida; order Fabales; family Fabaceae; genus Lathyrus; species Lathyrus sativus. The sequence goes on along the minus strand of OZ012736.1, from coordinate 420,814,454 downwards.
TGTATATTATTATTATTTTTTTAGTTTCTTTTAGAATTATATATTATATTCTCTTTTGGAAGTTTTAGAGTTTATAATATTTATTTTATTTTTTAGAGTTGATTTTATTCTTCATTTATTATTGGGCGTTTTGTCCCATTTGTCTTGCTTTGGTCAATGACGATGCTTCCGTAATTCATTACCAGTCAAATTATTGATGAGTAATGTTGGATCTGAGACCACCTCTTTTCTCTCTTCATTACTTGTCCCGACTCGATTCAAAAACTTTGTCAAACAATTTTCAAAATCAAATTATCTTTGTATTGAATTAAAAAGAGGGGATTAAGTGTAGACTTTCTTCCTCTCCGAGTGTTGGGATACCCACTGTAGTGAGGGTGGTTCCGACACTCGTCTTTCAATACGAAGACGCTTCCCGTCCATTTTCAAATCTCATCTCAATAAGAAATCATTCCTTTGTGTTGAGCTAAAAGAGGATTGGGTGTAGACCCCTTCTTCTTCGAGCGTAGGGATGCCCACTGTAGTGAGGGTGGTCTCGATGCTCGTTTGTCAATACAAAGATGCTTCCAACATTTCCTCATAAAACCTCGGACCTGCACCGAGTGTATTTTCAAATCATTTTCTTAACAAAAACTTGAATGGTCGTGGAGTGGTTAGGCGTAGGCCTTCTCCTATCCCGAGTGCTGACGTTTACCGTAGGGTTCTCTGTCGCAAAGCACTTACCATTCAAAACCAAAACATCTTTAATAAGAGAACGAAGTTCTCTTTGCATTGAATTAAAGAGAGAGGATTGGGTGTAGACCTCTTCTTCTCCGAGTGTCCGGATACCCACTGTAGTGAGGGTGGTTTCGACGCTCGTCTTTCGATACGAAGACGCCTCGTTCGCCACACCCTTTTATAACAAAAACTTTGAGACGAAGAATTGGGTACTACCCGTAGGGGTTACTATCCGGGGACCTGTCTCCCCCCCTAAAAAACAATCCAATCAATCAAACGTGACTTCTTGCCCCGTGTGGCGAAAACTAATCAATCTTTCAAAAAGGATATGTTACGTCCGTTCTACCGCAAACAGGTAACGCCTAAGTCTCCAACGAGCGAGCAGCAATACACCTAACTGCTAGAATGCGCACGATAGCAGCGTCTACCAAGACTTCCCCGCAAACCGTAGGCCGAACTACGGCTGCTCTGATTCTTTACTTCTTCAAGTAAAGATACGTAGGCACAAGGGCCACAATCCTTGCCGAGCATATTCCCCCCATATCCGTAGCTCCGAACTACGTCGACTCTGACTTTCTCATATCTTTTGAGAATACGTAGGCCTAGGACTGCGAAGTCCTACCGAGTCTGTTCTTTCTCTTTACTTCCTCGTTCTTTCATTCCTCCTAACCTCTCATTTTCCTGTTTCAATCCCTTTGCTCTTCCCCTTTGAAACACTTTTATAGTATAATATTTAAGCAATAATTCACACATCGACAAACAAAAGGTTCCCATCGAGTACGATGGATGCGAGGGGTGCTAATACCTTCCCTTCGCATAACCGGCTTCCGAACCCGTTCTTGGTCGCGAGACCATCTTATCCATTTCTTTCTTAAGGTTTTCTCGATATTTTCCTTTCCCCTCATGGGATAAATAAAGTTCGGTGGCGACTCTTCTGTCTATCTTTTTCGCCTTCCCGTCGTTGCGCGACGCATTTTTCGAGTAGCGACAGTGGTGTACGCCTTTGACAAATTTAGGCAATATCTGTTGGGTTCCAAAGTGATTGTTTATATTGACCATGCTGCTTTAAAATATCTTTTTGCTAAGCAGGAGTCAAAGCCCAGGCTTCTGAGATGGATCCTACTTCTCCAAGAATTCGATGTGGAGATTCGTGATAAGAGAGGATGTGAAAATACTGTAGCTGATCACCTCTCGCGAATGTCACCGATTGAAGAAAACGAGGAAAAGCGTCCGATAAAGGATGAGTTTGCTGATGAACACATCCTAGTTATTCATGGTGTCCCTTGGTTTGCTGATTACGCCAACTATTTGGTCGGGGGTCTAATACCTGACGACTTTGATTCTAACAAGAGGAAAAAGTTTGTTCATGACTGCAGGTTTTACTTATGGGATGACCCGTTTCTTTACAAGAGAAAGGTGGATGGACTGATTAGAAGATGTGTTCCTGAAGATGAGCAAAGGAAGGTGCTCGAAGCATGTCATAATTCAGATTATGGAGGGCATTTCAGTGGTGACCGCACCGCAGCCAAAGTCCTCCAATCGGGGGTTGTATTGGTCGTCTTTGTTCAAGGATGCCCAGGACGTCGTTAAGGAATGCGACAGATGTCAACGGACTGGAAATATCTCGAAAAGAAACCAGATGCCGCAAAATTCTATGTTAGAAGTAGAGTTGTTTGATGTTTGGGGGATTGACTTTATGGGACCATTCCCACCATCATTTGGAAAAAATTATATACTGGTGGCAGTTGACTATGTTTCGAAGTGGGTAGAAGCAGTGGCACTACCAACCAATGATGCTAAGGTAGTGGTCAGGTTTCTGAAGGAGAACATATTTTCTCGGTTTGGAGTACCAAGGGCCCTTATAAGTGATGAAGGAACTCACTTCCTGAATCATCTCAGGGAAAAGCTACTCCTTAAGTATAATGTGAAGCACAAAATAGCTACCTCTTACCATCCTCAAACCAACAGGCAAGCCGAGGTGTCAAATAGACAACTCAAATAGATACTAGAGAAAACAGTGCGTGCCTCCCGTAAGGACTGGGCAGTAAAGCTGAACGACGCTCTCTGGGCGTACCGCACTATGTACAAAACACCCATTGATATGTCCCCTTACCAACTGGTCTATGGTAAAGCTTGTCATCTGCCTCTAGAGTTAGAACACAAGGCATTATGGGCATCAAAAGTCCTTAACCTAGACCTCACCAAAGCAGGAAAGTCTAGAACTCTCAAACTCCATGATCTAGAGGAATTCCGGAACCGGGCATATGAGAATGCCAAAATTTACAAAGATCAAACAAAGAAATGGCATGATCGAATAATTTAGAAGAAGGAATTTCGAGAAGGACAATTAGTACTGTTGTACAACTCCCGGCTGAAACTCTTTCCGGGAAAGCTTAAATCAAAATGGTCAGGACCGTTTATAGTACATAAGGTGTTTCCGCACAGAGCAGTCGAGCTGAAAAATCAAGCAAACGGAGACATTTTTAAAGTAAATGGTCAGCATTTGAAACCTTACTACGAGGGGCAGCAGAGAGATCGAAACAATGTCGTTCATCTCACATGATAAGATGAAGGACCGTCGAGCCAGGCGACGTAAAACGAAGCGCTTCGTGGGAGGTAACCCACGTATTTTACACTCACGTTTTCATTTTGTTTCTTGTTTCAACAGGTTTTGGTTAACTCGCGGTTCATCGGTGAAAGAAGATTGTCGGAAACCAGAAGAAAGCGAAAAATTTGAAAAATCAGTACCCTGACACGGGTGGCCGTGTTGCACAACACGGGTCGTGTCAGGCTGTAGCAAATATGGGCAAAAACGTGTGGAGTCAGGGGTGCAACACGGGTGCCCGTGTTGTGTGACACGGCCCGTGTTGCAGGTGTTTTATGTTGGAAAAAAAATTAAGTTACAGGGGGTGCAACACGGGTGCCCGTGTTGTGCAACACGGCCCGTGTTGCAAGGCGCGCAGTAACAAAACAGTTTTACCCCTGTGGGGTCCCACCTCTTTACTTCCCACTTATCTTTAGTAACCACCCATTTCATCTCATTTTACCCTATCACTTCATCTCCCACCTTCTTCTCCCTCACAAAACCCTTAACCTCCATTGCCTCCTCTCCATAAAAGCTTCAATCTCCACAACACCCACTCATCGAAAGCACTTCCGCCCTTCACAAAAAACATTCCCCTCATCCTTGTGATCATTCCTACGGTTGCGTTTTTCTCTAACGGTGATTTCGAATTTTTTCGAATTGTCTGTGTTGTTTGTGTTTTGCAGGATAAACAATGTCGCCTCGTAGAGACACAGGAAAAGCCGTGGCGGAAACTTCGCGCCCCAGAAAGAGAGCACACCGAATGGCGAATCCTCACAGCATACTCTTTGAAGACCCGGATCATCAGAAGAAATATTCCAACATCATCAAGCGTAAGCTCACCCCAACAAGGTATATCTGTAACACTACGCTTGATAATCTAGGGCTGAGAGTAGAAGTCCATAGGATGTTTCACACTCTTGGTATGCTGGAATTTATGCAATTGGAAACGCCGACTTATGAGCGCATAACTGTTGAATTCTTAAGTACTTTAGAATTTCAGTTGAAGCACAGGTGGACAGGTGTGGAGGAGGAATACTATGGCACACTTAGATTTCGCCTATTTGATACTGACCATAGCCTGACAGTAGCTGAATTGGGAGATATTCTGAAGCTCCCCAATTTTGGACCTAGAGCCCCTCCAGGAAATTTTAGTGCAGGGGACTTCTGGAGGGCCATCACAGGCAGAACTGATTATGTCGCTAAGGCGGCAAAAGCCTCGTGTATTCATAACCCGTGTTTCAGGTATGCTCAAAAAGGGTTGGCCTATACACTATTCGGCAGGGGTGACAGCACAAGAGTGGCAACTCATAGGGAGTTGTACTTCATGTATGGCATGGCGAATCAAGAGCTCATCAATGTGGCTGCCTTTGCAGCTGACCATCTGAAGAGGGTTGCGAATGCACCTTCTGGAGAAATCAGTGTAGGCGGTATGATCACTCAAATCGCCAATCACTTTGGTCACGGTCCTCTCCTGAGGGAGGAACCCACTGTTGCAGGTAAGACAAAGATAGATCTAGCCACGATAACTGCCCAAGGTATGATTCGAATCTTTGATAGTTACTACTCCTTGGTAAGCCGAAACAGTCATCTCCTCGCTTTACTTGCACCTGACTTTATTAGTATTCAAAATGTGAATAACTGGTTGTATGAGAACACAATGCAGGATGAAGACGGCCAATTTTATGATGGTACAGGTACATAATTCTTTGAGGATGAAGGAGATCAGGCAGAAGAAGCGCCTATACCGACTACTCGAGTCTCACCCCATCAGGAGTCTGGCTCCGGCTCCGGCTCTTGGAGCTTGTCTAAAAAAGAATGGGAATGGATGGAGAGTGAGATGTGTCATCTCCAAAGTGAGCAGACAAGGCAAGGCGATGAGCAGAAAAGGCAAGGAAACAAACAAATCCGCCAAGGCAGGTTGATCGGTGAAATGCACGAATGGATGCGGCAGATGATGCTGCGCGACCAACCTCCGCAACCATGAACTCTGTGAGTCCTCTGCTACTGGTGTTCCAACAGTGGGGACACTGTTGAATCCTAGTGTGGGGGTATTTTATTTGTGTGTTTTTATTTTATTTGTGTGTTTTTGTTTTTGTTTTTCTTTATTTGGTTATTTATTTTTAAGTGTTCGTTTGAAAGCATGATAGAAATTCCACAGTGAAAACCCCCTGACATTGAGCTAATAAAATTAATAACATTGTTGGTTTGGGAACTGTTTGGTTGAGATGTATGTGAGTGAGGTGATGAGAAAGTATATAGAATGCTCAGAAAAAGAACCGTGAGGATGAAATCGGAACAATCTTGAGAGATAGGTAAAAAGCAGACACCCTGGGTTTCCCGAATAGGAACGAGTTCGACGTGTAGATTTGTACCATAGTGCTTTGATCTGAGAAGTACTCCTGAGTAGTTTATTTTGACAATCGGGTTTAATCAATAAGAATCGTGTGTGCAGGGTTAACGAAAAATATTGAGCAAAGGCACAGAGAAAAAAAAACAAACAAAAAGGGCAATTAGACGACTAATCCTTCTAAGTTGGGTAACCCTCACCCGGTTATTCAGCCCAACGGCGGTCGAACCTGAAAGCCATTCAAAAATAATAACAGTTACAGAAAAAGAAAAAATGTTGTTGATCAATCTTGTGCATGCGAGGAAAAATCATAAAAGCCGTTATAGTGATTGTCCGAATGAAAGGGATGAAAATCGAAAAAGAAGACTTAAGTACAAAGCATAGTCGGAGAGGTTACCAATAGGGAGACTGAGGTCTGTGGTTTACCGCGGTCTAGTGTTTGTATGTTACCTGTTTTGAGGGAAAAGCCGAGATTAATCCTAGTGGGACTTGGAACGAGAAGTTCAAGTATGAGTATCATTACCGTAACTCACAGTTCTATGGACGGTTCCGTTGTGCAAAAAGATATTGTAAGTTCGGTTTGGCGAGCTTTTTGCTTGAGGACAGGCAAAAGTTCAAGTTCGGGGGAGTTTGATCGGTGGATTTCACTTGTGTTTTCAGACTCTGTTTGTTGTTGATTTTGCACTGTTTTTATCTGTTTTCGAAGCTTTGGTTTTTGTTATCTTAGTTACACGTAGTTGTTTTTTATGCAAGTCTTATTTTGAAGTTTGTATTACTTTTGTCGCTGGTGCGTTTGATTCGGTTTCTTTTAGTGTGTTTTTGGCAGGAACTGATAGCACGACAGTCGCACCGTTTCGGAGGCAAAGAAAAGTCGAAAAATGGAATTCAGAGGCACAACACGGGTACCCGTGTTGCACAACACGGCCCGTGTCAGGGAGGACATGGTTGGAAAACACAGTCAAGATAAGCAGAGGAAAATGGAGAACAGAAGAGCAACACGGGTACCCGTGTCACACAACACGGCCCGTGTTGTAGCCCCTCTAGAAGAAAATGCGCTTTGTGGATTCAACAGCCTGACACGGCCACCCGTGTTGCACAACACGGCCCGTGTCAGGGCCACTGATAGTGAATTTGTTGTTTTTCTGATTTTTATGCTGTCAGACCTATTTCGAAGGGCATTTGAGACATTTCACAATGTAATTTGAATTTAGATATAAGAGCCACTTTTTAGAAAGAAGCAGACACTTTTGAATTGAGAATAGGATTGACAACTGAGGAGAGAGTTTTCTGGAGAACGAAGGATCGATCAAAAGCGGAAGCAATTGATGATCCAAGGGACCCAACTTGAATTGTAATGATCTTCTCCTTTTCATTTCTAATTGCATTTGTTTTTACTAAGAACATGAGCAGCTAAACCCCGAGTTGTTAGGGGGTGGTCCTAAGTTGCGATGTAATGACATTTGTTTGATTATTCTATGAGAATTATGTTATTCACCTTATATATATATATATATATATATATATATATATATATATATATATATATATATATATATATATATATATATATATATATATATATATATATATATATATATATATATATATATATATATATATATATATATATATATATATATATATATATATATATATATATATATATATATATATATATATATATATATATATATATATATATATATATATATATATATATATATATATATATATATATATATATATATATATATATATATATATATATATATATATATATATATATATATATATATATATATATATATATATTTTATTTTGCAACAATCTTAATGCGTATTCATATTGGAAAGTAGAATTCGATTCATGATTAGGTTTTGGTCTGGAAAGTCAACCTAACACTTTTGCAAAATAATATCACGGTAGATATTGCTTAGGAATGGGGATATCCCGTATCACGTATTTTATTGTCAGAACTATTGCTTGATGCTTTTCATAGACACTGAGGAATTATTGTACATGAAACTCATCGAAGGGTTTTTATTAAGGAATTAAGGAAAACTAAATTTGAGAACTGATGAATTAAGGTTAATAACTATTATCTCAGGATAATCCTACATGGTCTTTACTCGCATCGTGTCCACTCCCCTAACATCGTTCTTAGATTGATCTATAAGTCTTATTTACTTGTTGTGTTACTCTGCTACCAAAAAACCCCCTAGACTTTTTGTTCCTTTGAATACTAAAAATCTCGTTAATTACTACGTGGTCCTCGAGATCGATACTTGGGACTTTTCCCTTATTACTACAATCGGTAAAAATAGTACACTTGCTATTTTCCCGATCAATGAGGATCTATGAAGGGTTGATGGCCCGATGTCCATCGAGCTGTGATGATTTGTACCACATGCATGAGTCTTGTTGCATTCGCATTTATGAGGTAATCTTGAGTAATTTATGATGTTGTGGCCTTTGATGTCCATTGGAAAATGTACAACCTTTAAGGTGATTTTTATTGAGTTTAATATTTTACTCTGATAAATGTGAATATTTTGCCTTTTATTTTGTGGGGTAGAAAAGGGTGTTACGTTAGTGGTATCAGAGCAGGTCGGTCCATCCGGCCAAGTTGTCTAATGTTATTTGTTCCCTAGTATGCTACATGTGTGTGAAAACACTATTGGTACACGTTTGTTTTCTAACCTTTTTCTGTAGAAGTGTGAATGAAACAAGTGGGGGAGAAGCTTGTGCTTCTCCAGGATGCTTCAAGTGTGAAGTGGTGGCTCAGTGTGTCGATGAACACTCTTATAGTTTGGTAAAAATGTTTTATGCCCCATCATGATTTTTGGATGTCTATTGACAAATTGAGGAACTGATCACCCTTAATCTCTTGTTGATAGTAGACGGAGTCATCTTGGATGGGATAGACATGTCTTCCAAGCTTAGATGACGTGTGCAGTAAATTGTTTTGAGTTAAGCTAAGTGCTTATAGATTGTTTTGGTGAGTGGGTGCAGGATGGTGCTGAGATGTTTATTTTGATGGAAACTTTGAGTATTAATAAAGTGGAGAAGTTGGTGGTGTGCCAATTATTTGTGATTGTGTGGAAGTTTTTCCTAATGAGATAAATGATTTACCGCCGGAACGTGATGTGGTGTTTGTGATCGACTTAGTTTCTGGAACTAGTCCAATATCGATGGCTCCATATTGTATGTCTGCATTAGGATTGAAAGAGTTGAATAGTCAACTTGAAGATTTGCTTGAGAAGAGATTCATTCATTCGAGTGTGTCACCGTGGGATACACCAGTTTTGTTGATTAAGAAGAAAGAAGGTTCTGTGAGGTTTTGTGTGAATTATAGACAATTGAATAAGGTGACTATCAAGAATAAGTGTCCACTTCCAAGGATTGTTGATTTGATGGATCATTTGGTTGTTGCAAGTGTGTTCAGTAAGATAGATTTGAGATCTGAGTATCATCAGATTCGTGTGAAGGCTGAGGATATTCAGAAGACTGCTTTTAAAATAAGGTATGGACATTATGAGTATTTCGTAATTCCATTTGGTGTGACTAATGCACCATGTGTATTTATGGAGTACAGAAACAAGATTTTCCATCCTTATTTGGACAAGTTTGTGGTTATGTTCATTGATGATATTTTGATATATTCGAAGAGTAAAGAGGATCATGCTGAGCATCTAAAAATTGTGTTATCAACGTTGAAAGAGAAGCAGTTGTATGCAAAATTGCCAAAGTGTGAGTTTTGGTTGAAGGATGTGAGTTTCCTTGGTCATGTGATCTCGAGTAGAGTTATTATGGTTGATATGTCGAAGGTTGAAGTTGTATCGCAATGGGAAGCTCCAAAACCATTTTTGAGATTATAAGTATTCTTGGGCTGGCAGATTATTATTTAAAATTCATTGAAGGATTTTTCCAAGTTATCTTTGCCATTGAAGCAGTGGACTAGGAAGGTTTAAGCTTTTGTTTTGGATGCAAAGTGTGAAGAAAGTTTCAAGAGCTTTTGAGGAGGCTGACAACAACTTGTGTTTTAATTTTGTCGATTCTGGCAGAATAATTGTTGTATACTATAATGCTTCGTTGATGGGATTAGGAGGTATGTTAATGCAACATTAACAAGTTTTAGCTTATGCTTCAAGACAACTTAAAGTGCATAAGAGGAATTATCTGACGTATGATTTAGAGTTGGTTATTATTGTGTTTGTGTCGAAGCTTTGGAGGCATTATTTGTTTGGTTCGAGATTTGAGGTGTTTAGTGATCATAAGAGTTTGAAGTATTTCTTTGATCATAAAGAATTGAATGTGAGGCAAAAGAGATGATCGGGACTTCTGAAGGATTATGGTTTTGGTTTGAATTGATTTGGAAATCTTTGTATATACCGGTGATGATGGTAATAGAGTTAGAACTGATTGAGAAATTTCGTGATATGAGTTTGGTTTGTGAAGAGTCTTTATATGGAGTTAAGCTTGGTATGTTGAAGCTTACTAGTGGTATTCTTGATGAGATTCGAGGAGGTCAGAAATCTGATTTGAGTTGGTAGATCGGTTGAATTTGATGGATCAAAGTCGAAGAGTTGATTTTCAGATTAATGAAAATGGTATCATGAGATGTCATGATAGAGTATGTGTTCCAGATATTATTGAGTTGAGAAAGAGTATTCTTGAGGAAGGATATCGAAGTAGATTGAGTATCCATCCCGGTGCTACGAAGAGGTGCCAAGATCCGAGGAAATTATTTTGGTGGCCAGGGATGAAGAAAGATATTGTCGAGTTTGTTTATGCTTGTTTGACATGTCAGAGGACAAAGATTGAACATCAACGACCGTTGGGTCTGATGAAACCGTTGAATATTCCAGATTGGAAATGGGATAGCATTTCTATGGATTTTGTGACAGGTCTACCGACAATTTTGAAGGGATATGATTCAATTTGGGTGATTGTTGATAGATTGACCAAATCGACTCATTTCATACTGATAAGGATCAATTATTCACTATAGAAGCTGGCCAAATTGTATATTGATGATATTGTGAAAATGCATGGTATTCCTTCAAGTATTGTGCCTGATAGAGATCTGAGATCTTCATCGAGGTTTTGGGAGAGTTTGCAGACGGTTTGGGTACCATGTTGAGATTGAGTTCTGCCTATCATCCGCAGACAGATGGACAGACAGAGAGAACTATCCAGTCTTTAGAGGATTTGTTAAGAGATTGTGTGTTGGATCAAGATGGATCGTGAGATAGTCATTTTTCGTTGATTGAGTTTAACTACAATAATAGTTATCATTCTAGTATTGGAATGGCACCGTATGAGGCTTTGTATGGAAGGAAGTGTAGGACTCCATTGTGTTGGTATGAGTCAGGCGTGAGTGTTGTACTCGGATCTGAGATTGCGCAAGAGATGACTGAAAAGATCAAGAGGATCCAAGAAAAGATGAAAGTTTCGCAGATTCGTCATAAGAGTTACCATGATAAGAGGGGGAAAGCACTTGAATTTCAAGAGGGAGATCACGTGTTTTGAGAGTTACGTCGGTAACTGGTGTTGGTCGAGCTTTGAAGTCTCAAAAGCTCACACCACATTTTGTTGGTCCGTATCAGAGTGGCACGGCGGAAGCGTGAGCGGAGTAGCATGTCAGATTGCTTTACCACCGTCGCTTGCGAATTTACATGATGTGTTTCATGTGTCTCAGCTGAGGAAGTACATTCTAGATCCGTCACATGTGATTCAGATGGATGATATACAGGTGGGAGATAATTTGACTATTGAGGCATTGCAAGTTCGGATTGATGAACGAGAAGTGAAGCAACTGTGAGGTAAAGAGATTTCCTTGGTAAAGGTAGTTTTGGGAGGACCAGCTGGAGAGAGTTGGGCTTGGGAGCGTGGGGATCAGATGAGGGAGTCGTATCCGACTCTGTTTCCTTGAGGCAATTTTTGAGTTCGAAAATTCTTTTAAGTGGGGGAGAATTGTAACACTCCAAATTTATTAGAATATTTATTTAATTTATTTAAATATGAATATTAACATTTTTGGTGATTTTCGGTGGTTGGTGTGAAATATTGAGAATTATGGATTTTGGGTTATTTATTTAAATAATAGTATATAATATGAATATATTGGTATTATTATTAATTTAAATAAATATAAGTTAACTAAGGGCAAATTGGACAATTGAGGAGGAGTTAGTGAGAGTAATATTGGAAAGCCCAATTTTAAGGCCCAAGGTTAGGTTTAACAAAAAAGGAATTTTGATGGGATTAGGATTCATTCTTGTTAGACTGTGAAAAGGAATTGAGGTCAGAGCTCTGAGGAGGAGGTTTGAGGCAAAAGCTTCGAAAGATTTTCTGAAAGTCAAAGAGAAGCCTTAGAGTCGGCAATTAAGGTATGGGGAGTATTTCCTTCATTGTTTTCAATGTGTAATTTCAATGTATTTAAGGTCGATTTAAGGGTTTAAAGGGTTTTGAGGCTGATTATAGGATAAAGGGAATTTGACCTTCGTGGCCTAAATCTATTATTGAGATTTTAACCGTAGGGATTTATTTGGGTTAAAGGAAATTAGGCCTTTGTGGCCAAAGCTCTAACTTGACATTTGTCTAACCCTGTAGAGAAATTTTATAATGAAGAACTCTAATGATTGTGGTGTAGTTGTAAGGATTTATGAGATTTAAAGCGTGAATATGATACGGGATTGAACTTATATCCCTTAATTTAAAAGATTTTAGGCATAATTTTAAAACAATGATTAGATGGTTTAATTGTGTTGAAATTGTAAATTTACTTGAGATAATTACAGTATTGAATGGGTTGCAATTTTATGAGAGTTTGGGTTTTTACGGAATCGAAATCGGAGGTCCGGAAGGCCTCCAACGGTGAAAAACGCAGAAAATTGTATGCTGTCCGTGACGACTGTTCATGTTTTTGGTCGAAATCATTTTGGACGTAACTTTTGATCAGTAAGTCCGTGCTGTCTTATTTATAACATATTATAAATAAGATAATTGATTGTCTAATATTTTTATGAGATTAAATACGTGATTGTATGATGAATTACCATGAGTATAAAAATGATTCCGATGAGATTAATACATGATTGTATAATGATGATTCCTATGAGTAATGATGATGAGCTATGATGATATTTCCATGAGTTTTTGATGATTCTATGATGATGATTTCTATGATGATGATTTCTATGATGATGATTTTGATGAATGATGATGCACCTATGATGTTATTATGAGGATGATTATTGACGTGTGCATCATGCATTCATGTGCATCCGGACTTCGGTTCAGGACCTTGATTTCTTTGGATTCAGTCCCATTGTGCGGATGTGAGGTATTTTGGTGTGATCCGGTTCTCGAGTAGAATCGGTCCTATTGATGGGGATCTATGGAGGGTTGATGACGCAATGTCCATCGAGCTGTGATGATTGGGTACCACATGCATGAGTCTTGTTGCATTCGCATTTATGAGATGATCTTGAGTAATTTATGATGTTGTGGCCTTTGATGTCCATTGATGAATATGATGATGTTGAATATGAAATGATGCCATTTTATATATTTGATTTATTGGGAAATGTACGCCCTTTGAGGTGATTTTTATTGAGTTTAATATTTTACTCTGATAAATATGAATATTTTTCCTTTTATTTTGTGGGGTAGAAAAGGGTGTTACATTACTCACTCTGCCTATTTGAATGTTACCTCCACGTGGATAACGTGCAGATGACCAGGTTTAGTCGTGGATGTCGTCGAGGACTTTTTTGTAGTTTTTGACTTTTGGTTGACTTAGAGGGTCTTGCTCTGATAGTGTAACATCGGGTTGGGGTCTTTGAGTTAAACCATGTTTTATTGATTATTGTTATTTTGATTATGTTGTTGTGCAAAGAAAACTTTGGATTTTTCCTTTTTGAGTTCCGCTGCCTTTTGAGCAATTTTTGAGTAATTTTGGGAAAACCCGTTGTTTACGGAGCATTGACTTTTATTTGAGTTATTGAAAAATGTACGCCCTTTGAGGTGATTTTTATTGTGTTTAATGTTTTACTCTGATAAATGTGATTAATTTGCCATTATATTTGTGGGGTAGAAAAGGGTGTTACACAACATCCCACACATAAGCTTGACCCGTTCGAGTCAACTGAGTCAAAGGCAGTGCTAACTTCAAAAAGCCTTCTATAAACCTGCGATAATAACTATCTAAGTCAAGGAAACTTTGAATCTCATTAGAAGACTTCAAAGTCTTTCACTGTAACACAACATCAATTTTAGAAGGATCTACCGAATTCCACCACTCAAAATCACATGGTCAAGGAAGCTCAATTCTCAACCAAAAATCATATTTCAACAACTTGGTAAAAGATTCTTCTCCCTCAACACCTGCAACATAATCTTAAGATATTTTGCATGCTCTTCATTAGACTTAGAATATATCAAAATACCGTTGATGAAGACCACCATAAACTTATCCAGATACAGATGGAAAATCCGATTTGTATACTCCATGAACACGCCTGGTACATTAGACACTCCAAACGACATTACAATATATTTATATTGACCATATATCATCCTGAATGTCGTCTTCAAAATATCATCTGGTTTAACCTGAATATGATGATAACCAAACCTCAAATATATCTTACTGAACACCCATGCGCCAACTAACTTATCCATCAGATAATCGATCCTTGTCAGAAGATACCTATTCTTGATAGTCACCTTATTCAATTGCTTGTAGTCTATTCATAACCTCATACTACCATCCTTCTCCTTAACTAACAACACATGTGTATCATTTTCCCACTGACTCATCCTCTTGCTTAGTAGATAAAAACATCAGTTCCCCACTGTCACTAAATTGAGATCCACACTCTAGAGGCAAGTCGCAGATATCTTCAGGAAAAAGATCAAGAATTACACACCATTAGCATAACATTATCCGTCACATTGCTTTTTATTCTCCAAGAAGCAAACATCAACAATACCTTATCATTCTCCCATAAAGACATCCCAACTTGACCTGACAGACAAGAATCTCAATTCCACGCCCTATTTAGGTTCGAGAAACAACACAACTCCAACAATGCTTGCACCCTTGCAATCAGCAGTACACCGAACCAACACTTCACTACTGAAACATATCAGAGAAGCAAAAGCTTCTCTCCCACTTGTTTTAATCCCACTCCTGCAGACAGATGATTAGAAAGGAAAGCAATTATCGACTGTGTTTCACACACATGTCGCGTACTAAGGAACAAACAACATTAGACAACTTCGCCGGACGGACTGACCTGCTCTGATACCACTAATGTAACACCCTTCTAAAAATCCCACAAAATAACAATGAATTTAATCATATAAAAACAACCACAAGGGTGTCACACTTCATGAAACATCACAATTATTCTGCTCCATAACACAGGTTACACAAAAACATATATTAATTCGAACATACTCATTTATGTGGCTTTTACAACGTCAAGTTCTTTTAAAAACAACGCAACGGATTCAACATACCAAATTCAATTATAATTCCACAACTACAGTTGTTTTTTAAACTCCAATATCCATAACATCAACAAAGGATAAGTTTCGTCAACACTTAATTCAACATCTTAGAATATCACCATGAAATTATTAGCAAATACTTCGAAATAAACAGCATAATAAATTAAGAAGACAAACGTCAACCCCAACCCAATGTTACATGAATCAGAGCAGAATCACTCATACTTAAAACAAAAACTAAAATGAACTTCAATAGCTAGCTTCCACTTACTTCCTTGGAGTCTACTCCTGAGTATCTGCGTGTTACCCACGTGGAGGCAACATTCAAACAAAAGGGGTAAGTAATCATAATCAATTATAAACGACATAAGTGAAAGATAACATATATCAAACATGTATAACCATGTACGATAACAATATGTTACTCTACTCACAACCATCACATCATCATCGTATATAAGTATATTATATAATCCATAATTCTCCATCCAATGTCATCATTATTAACAACAATCAAACAACAAGAATGCAATGTTAATGAAATGCACTAACTCAATATGCATGTGGTACCAAGTTATGAATACTCAGATTCATATCGCTCCCTATTCCATCATCATCGGATACAGGATCCCCACCATAGGATTTGGTTAACTCTTGAACCGGAGCACAACAAAATTGCTACCCTATCATAGGTAACACTTCACTAATCCAAACCATAGGAATTAGCTAATCGCGCTCGATCCCTACCATAGGACCGAGGCCACAACAAAATCGCTACCCCATCATAGGTAACGCTTCACTAATCCCCCACCATAGGAATTAACTACTCACACCTGATCCTCACCATAGGAACGAGGCCACAACATAAATATAACTGAAGTTCCGATAACATGGATGCATGATTCATAACATGCAACAACAACACATACACATTGGCCCCCCTTCTGATTGCGTATGCCATTATCAACATAATCATCATAAACACATCATCCAAATATTAGGACATGCACATCATTAGCAACATTATCACAACAGCATCATCAACATCACATCATAACAACATCATCAACATCACATCATATCAACATCATCAATATTACGTCATAACAACAACATCAAACTTCATCAACTCAACATCTCAACAACATCGTCATAATATTATCAACATAACAACATCATTATCACATAATATTAGCACAACAATACAACAATTCATTATCCAAACATGTAGACTAACACTTTATCAATACAATAGGCATAGAAATAATATTTAAACATTTCACCTATTACTACTATGTTATAGCTTTAAGCGTTAGCTTTCTAACACTTCAAAAGGCTTGTCAATTAGATATACGGTTAAAAAGATATAACAAAAATTGTCGAAGATAAACATGTTTCAAGTTCGACATTTTTGTCAAATATCAAAAGTATTAACTAATTATCATGATAATCCTCTAGAAGTAATTTCATTTTATAGTAATTCGTGCTAGCTTTCTACCACTTCGAACGAAACTCGATTTAGACTTACGGTTATAAAGTTATGGCAAAAACGATATCGCAGTACCAATTCTAGGGATCTACTACGGCCGCCTGTAGCAGTGGCTACGACCCGTAGCGTGAATTCACAAATAACTCACTTTAGGCACATTCCTGGTGCCAAAATCCAAGGAGCTGCTACGACCCGTAGCAGGGCCTAGAAAACCCTAATTTTCTCGTGATTTTATGCGATCTCTCCTATTTTTTAGCCTTGTAACACACCCCAAACCCCATATTTTGACCCCCAACAACCCCAAAACAGGCCATATCATATAGTACATGGATTAAGTGAAAGAAACATAATACAACATCAAGATATACATATCCAACAACTCAATTAACATAATTTTTCATCACAGAATCATCATCAATTATTTCTTAACATTCATCATCTATTAAAAGAAAAACCAAAACCCTATTCTATTATTCCCTCATTCCAATCAAATTTGAAAACTATTACCTGCCCTTACCTTGTTATTCCTAGCAATTTTGATTCTCAAACTCTTTGGATGGATGGTTCTTCCCAAGCCTTCTTTTGTCCTAACGCTCTTCACTTTTCAAGTTTGACGTACTGCAAAATTGACCTCACTTCTCTCAATTTTCTCCTTTAAAAATAACTCTTTCTATGGTTTTCCACTTCTACCCTCACTTACTCCTCTAACTCTCCATTATGTCCTAAATATTCTCCCAATTGCCAATTCTACCCCTTATTCCTCTATATGCCATGTTATTCTAATTATCTCATTTATTTCATCAATAAACTATATAAGACTATTTAATAAAATAATTCCAATTAGTTCTCACTCTCACTTATATCCCAAAATCAATAAAACACACAATATATGGAATTCAACAATTAAACTATAGTAAAACATCTAATTAACGAAACAGGGTGTTACACCAACCATAGCTAGGCTTGAACCCCAGTGGAGCCTTAGTGATACTACACCTAGGATAATACCTACCTTTGAGAATTTCTCAAATAACGATCCATCATCTTGCAAAAGTCTCCAAAATTGTTTCCCTAGCAGGCTTGAATTGAAGTCTTGAATGCCCCAAAATCCTAAGCCACCTTCACCTTTCCTTTGAGACAAATGATCCCAACTCATCCAATGAATTTTCCATTCACCGTCCTTGGATCCCCACCAAAACTTGATAATCATGGCTTCAATTTCCTTGCAAAAATGATCAGGGATTCTGTAGCAACTCATTATATATGTGGGAATTGATTTCGCTACCGCCTTAATTATGACCTTTTTTCCAGCTTTGGATAAAAAAAGTTCTTTCCAACCCTTGACTTTCTTCCAAACACGCTCTATAACCAGCTTAAAGACCTCTTTCTTAGACCTTCAAAAACAACCGGGAGACAAAGGTAGCAAGAATGGCTAATAACTCCCTTGAATCCAAGTCTTGACTGAATTCTCTCTTGCATCCCAACCTTAATTTTCCAACTTAATGAAACTTCATACTTTTCAATGTTGACTAACTGCCCAGAGGCTTTTTGGTATCTGTCAAGAATTAAATTTATACGCTCCGCCTCCAATTCACTCGCCCTGGAAAACATCAAACTATCATCCGCAAAAAAACAAATGGGAAATGATCGACACCTTCTTAGCAAATTGGACACCGTGAATGGTCTTCAAGAGAGCCTCACTCTTGATCATTCTAAAAAGGACATCTGCGTAGATAACAATCAAATTGACGGAGGCCCCTAAAAGGGGTGATATGTTGACTTGGTTAGCCATTGATCAAAAGTTGATAAGAGACCGTAGAAATGCATAAGGAGATTATCTGAATCATTGAGGGTGGGAACTTTATGAACCTAAGGGCTTCAATGACAAAACCCCATTCCATTATATCATATAACTTCAACATGTCCAACTTAAGAGTTATGGTTCCTTTCTTTCCTTTCTTATTGTTTTTCATCCAATGGAAACACTCCATGGCAATCAAAACATTATCTGTAATAAGTCTTCCTCTGATAAAAGCACTTGTTCCTCACTTATGACACCAGGAAGGAATTCTTTGAGTCTATTAGCAATAGCTTTTGTGACCATCTTCATTATCATGTTACACAAACTGATAGATCTAAGATCTTTCGGGGAAGAAGGGTTCTTGTGCTTGGAAGTCAAGGTGATGAAGGCTTAGTTGATGTTAGTGGGATCTTTGTTGTGGTTAAGAATGTCGAGGGCAAGCTTCGTGATGTCACTTGTAACAATAGACCACTATTTTTGATAGAACAAAGTTGGAAGGCCGTCTGGACTCAGAGATTTGGTAGGATGCATCTGAAAGATAGCCTCTTTCAACTCTTATTTCATGAATAAGCTAGAGCAATTCAGCTCATGGGCCTCTGTGAGTCTTCCTCTAATGTGACTACACACCCGATGAATTTCAGAGGGCTGAGAAGAGAGGAAAATTTCAGAGAAATGTTTAGAATAATCCATTCACAATTATTCTGGCCACTTTTCCATCTTCCACTCACATATTTCAAGTGTTTAATCGAATTAGTCCTTTGCCTTTGGTCTTCTTTTCTATGAAAGAACTTAGTGTTCTTGTTCCCAGCTTTAAGCCAGGCCACGCGACTCCTTTGACTCCACATGATTTCTTTAATCTGAAGCAATCTGTCTCTTTGTTTTTCAAGAGCTTTGAAATGTTGGATCTCTTTAGGATCTCCAGACCATCTTCTATCCTCCTTCAAAAGCACTTCTAGCCTCCTCACTTTCTTTGCAATATCACTAGTTTTGAAATCACAGTGAGACTGTTGGAGGGCCTGAACAAATAGAGTTTTTTGTTAGAATGTACCAGAGGCACCATTCCACAATTTCCTAACCATCTCCTCGCACCTGCCATCCATTAGTCAGACTTCCTCGAATCAGAATGCAAAGGGCCGCATGATCAGAACCATACCTTGCTAGATGAACCACTTTAGTGAAAGGGAAACAACTACTAAAAGCTTAAGAGAAAAGACCTTTGTCTAGCCTGCATTATATATTGGCGTCACCATGTCTCCCATTAGTTCAGGTAAAGGGATAACTCTCAAAGCTTAATTCAATCAAGCAACACCTCTCAAGGGTCTGTCTACTCCATTCCAGATGACTTAAAGGTCTACCCAAACCTTCCTTCTTATCAGACTCTTGAGTTGTATCATTGAAATCACCAAAGAGCAACATGTTATCACCTCTATCCTCAACCAGAGCTTCAACCAAGTTCAAATTATCCTTCTTATTAGCTTCATCAGAAAAGCCATACACACCTGCAAAAGACCAAGGGAATTCATCCTATTCTTATTGATATTTTCCACCAATATGATTGAGAGAGTGAGATGATATTAAAACCTCCACAAACTCATTCCACAACAGTCATAAACCCTTTACTTTATCCTTGCCAGAACCTCTATAATCCATAGAAAACACGTGCTTGAATTTTATTATTTTATTGATCTTCATGATTTCATCTGAATTGAGGCTTGTTTCCATCATAAACACCATTTGTGGATTCTCAATTCGGAGAAGCTTCACAAGGCTCCTACAGCTCCAACTTAGGGTCTTCATTGTGATAGGCCGTGTTGGTCTTCCAACATCACCTCTGGTTGATTGTTTAGAGCAGTTTCCCCGACTTCAACTTGCTTCCTCTTCTTCTCCCCAATTCCAGAATCCTCCACTAAACCTTTTGTGATCATAACGTCAACTAGTTGGCGTTTCTCTTTCAACATCTTAGGTACCTTAACCTGAGTACCCCCACCATTCTTCATATTCTTTCTTCTGTTCCACCTCCTTTTCTGGGTTCCTGGGATCTCTATAGGGGCTTATATATTATTCTTGTCAAAGGATGTCATCAATGCTCCCAGAGATTCGGCAATAGTCTCAATATTAACCTGGTTGTCATCATTAGTCAGACTCTTATTTGCAAAGTTATCCTTTTGAACCTCAAACATGTTGTTCTGTTGAACGTCATGGTCATCATTTTTACCTTTACCTTTGGATTCACATCGGTTCTGACTTGATGAAGCATTGAAGAGCTCCTTACTACATATGTTGGAACTAGAATCATTTTTCTTAACTTCTTCCCTTAACTTGAGTAGTAGTGACACACATAACCATTGGCCAAACGACAAATCATTCTCCTCCAGTTCCTCAAAACCTTATTCATTGGGTTCCTCCACCACTTCACAGTCTTTAATCTGATGCCTCATCCTTCCGCAGACGAAACAAAAGGTGGGTGATCTTTCATATTTGAAATGAACCCTAAGATTCTTCTCCTTGAACTTCACCACGGTTCCATGCTTTAACGGCTCCTTCAGATCCAGGGTAACTTTAATATGCAAGAAACATCCATTTTTTTAACTTCTTTAAGATTCATTTCCTCAAACACTCCAATGATATTGCCTATCTTCTGTGCCATGGTTTCAAATCTAAGCATAAGAGGAAACTCATAGATCCTAACGCAAAAAGATTCATATTGATGGTTGAGATCTGAAGATTGTTCCTAACCTGAAATATGATTAAGAACCAGCAAATATCTATCGAAACTCCATGGTCCACTTTTAAGAATGAACTCAAGATCCTTCTTAGATGTAAACTTGTAAAGAAAAAGATTCTTGCTGTGATCTTGAATCTCCACTGGATTCTTCAACTTCTAAGCATTCAACATCGTGCTCTTAAAAGCCCCAGTGTTAAAGCTGCTATTTGTCTAAAGCTTTCTAGCAAGGATTCTTTGAAACGATTCATCTTCACAAATCTCTTCCTCCGCTACTACAACACCTTTTTCTTCTTCCTTTGAAAAGGTGGAGGATTTCCACTTTTCCATTCTTGACAGACACAAACAAAAAGGTGAGGGAGTATAAAGATGGAAAAAGACCCAACCAAAGGTGGGGAAATGGGTAGACAACTAGGAGTGAAGCCACCACAAACCAAGGAGGTGAAGGGCTGAGGGTTCAAGATAAGCTTCTATAGAGAGATAATGACTTCCTTCTCTCTAAAAAGCACGCGGAACACCGATTTTGATCATGTTTTTTATATCATTTCTTTGTAACTGATGCAACGAGTGCAACATCTGCCCACCTAGATGCTCGCTGGAAAAATGACATGTCATTGATGCATTTCCAGATGGATTTGTACTTGTCAGAACAACCTATTCTGATATTCCATAAATCACTACCAGTTAATTATTTAGAGAAATTACAACAAAGAATAATACTTTTAAACGCCTCTGTAAAATCATCAGAAAAGAACATGATTTCCTAAAATTTGTAAATCTAAAATAAAATAAAAAATAGGTTATAAAGACTATAGACAAAATGAATTTGACATATTGTATTTGAGAAATTTCAACACATTTGACAACTTCAAAAAACACCTTATAGAATTAAATTCTCATATATTTATTGAATTCAAAATTTCACCTAACCTAATTGATAAAGATAATGAAGAACAATATTATAACAAACAAAATTTCAACAAACACTCAATTCAAGAAATTCTAGAAACACCTTAATTGCAATCACTAAACAAAAAAAATCCATGATTCCAAATCTAAAAAAGATTGATTTTTTTTTTCAACCAAGAAAACCTTAAAATAAAAAACAATTAAACCTATAATTGAATCATTAGGTAGCATTGAAAATGAAAACAAAATAAGCCAAATAGCTCTGAGATTTAAAAACAAAAACGTTAGATCTAAGACTCATAAAAACCAGTGCACAACCAGTATCACGAAAACGTTAGACTTCACTCATTTTGACTCATCAAACTTAACAGATTAAGATGGTTGTTGAATTAGTCAACAAAATCAAATTTTACAAAAACAGAGAGAAAGAAGTGAGAGAGGTCGTGACTATGGTTTGAAGAAAAGAGAAGAAATTATTTCATATGATTTAACTTCTTTTATTTTTAAATTTTAAACTTTAAATCAATATAAAATAAAATAATTCCACTTCAACTTCTTTTATTTCTAAATTTTAAAATTTAAATCAATACAGAATAAAATAATTCTATGTCACATAAAATAGAATCAATTGGACTACCGCACATAATGTGACTAACTAAATAATATTTAAGAGACTTATAACAAACTTTTAATAAATAAGAAAATAAATTAAAATCTTATATTAAGTTAAAGGATCAAAAGATGCATTAAACCATGATTTTTTTAGAATCTCAAATGCAAAAAAAGTCAAAATAGATTGAAATTTTGAAGTGACTATTTAAAAAATAATAATATTTTAATACTCTAAAATTTAAGAGATTAAAAAGTGTGTATCCATCGTATAACATAATTTTACATTATCATTTATTAGAGATTCAATGTCGGGTGAGTTTAATTTTAAAAAGTTTTAGATTTTAAATAATTAATGAACATTGATACTTAATTAAAACTAAACTTAAAGAGTATTTAAGAATTTGTTGTTTATTTATTTATTTAAAGATGAACCGGCAAAGATGAAAGATAAATGAAATTTCTAAATCATTTAAAGATAAAAAGATAAAAAGATGAATGAAATTTCGAAGTGACTACTTTTTTTAATTATCATTTTTTACTAATATGTTTGAAATGTCGTGTTAAATGGTGTATTTACCAATTTTTTTCTTAATAAACGTATTAGATAAACAAAATTACTCGATAACCAAAAAAAATAAAATTCCTTGGCTTCTTCCCATCATTCTTTGGCTTCTTCACTTTCCATCGCCGTCCTGCGACCCTACATCGCCGCCGTTCACTTCTGACCCGCCTCCGCACTTCCGCTCCACCATCTAAATAGTTCAACTATTTCATTCGGTAACTTCTAACTTCAACTATTTTTTCTTCCCAATAATCCTCAATTTGAATTACTCATTCTTTCTCCCAATAAAATCTGCTTCATCTCTCTCTATCTCTCTCACTATCTTCAATTAATACCTAATTTTGTTGTTTAACCATAGGAATGACAATAAGAATCGCAATTCTACGGGACACTGGGAGGAAATTGGGCGGCGTTTTAGGGTTCAATAGGGGTTTTCATTCCGTGCCTCATTCTCCTCCTTTATCTGGATGCATTGACCATGGGATTCAGTCAATGCAACCCGTTTTGCCTGAGTTTAGTTTCCCAAATTTCTCTTTTGGTGGCTCTATGGAGCTCATGGCTGTTCCAAAGAGGAAGGTAAAGTATCTTCACAACTTCCATGTCATTTTGGATTTCCTGTTGTTTATGTTGAATTTTACTGATGCATTTTTTAAGGAGAAATGATGCGAGTGCAATGATCTGTACTCTATTGATTTTTTTCAGTTTTGCATTATATATATATATATATATATATATATATATATATATATATATATATATATATATATATATATATATATATATATATATATATATATATATATATATATATTATTTTTTTTTTTTTTGTGATGGTTTTGTTTGTCATGTAGGTTTCTCCTCATAAAAGAGGAATACGAAACGGACCAAAAGCTTTGAAGCCTGTTCCTGTGCTTGTATTGTGCAAGTAAGCTTTAGTGTGTTTGTTTACAGTTAATGCTCACAGTTTTTTGCTATATTCTGCAAATCTGTTGCGGTTTCTTTTGATTAAGTAGTACTAGAGTCCTTAAACATTAGAGATTTGAGTGAGAAAGTTTTATCGGACTGCGGTAAGACATGCAATGTCGGAGAGATGATGGGTGGTTAAGAATCTATGCGAGAATAAAGTAACTGTAGTAGAGATAAGGATGTTGGGTTGGATGTGTGGTAAGATTACATAGGATAAGATTAGAAATGATAATATTAGCGAGAGTGTTGGGGTAACACGTATAGTAGAAAAGATGATGAAAAATAAATTTAAGTGGTTTGGACATGCAAAGAGAAGGCCTGTAGATTCTATGGTAAAAGAGTAGATCAGATGGATAAAAATCAAGCAATTAGAGGAAGAGGAAGAGCTAGAAAGACTACAAGATAAGTTATTAATGAAGATCTCGAGATTAACGATTTGGATAGAAGCATGATCCTAGATAGAACATTATGGCGGATGTTGATCCATGCAGCTGACGTCACTCAGTGGGATAAGGCTTGATTGTTGTTGCTAAATACTAGTTTGATTGTTTTATATCCTTTTCTTATTTAACCAACCATAATAGTTATAGAAATGTTGGAGAAAAAAGTGATTTGTCTGTGATGTGTGGAGTTTCTTTATTTTTAGTGAGTAGGCTGAAATACACTTCTCTCATTGCTTCTTCTAAAACAAAACTGTCCCAAAGTTGAGGTGCAATCTAAACTTTTTGCTCGATATTATTAACGTCTCACATATTTTCCCCCAATCTCTTCTGTTGTTAGTCTAACCCACAGATAGTAGTTGGTAAAAGAAAAAAAGTTTATGTATGGTTAAATCCAGAGGAAGAGCTTCAGTTCCCTTCACTGAATATCTCCAACATGTTGGTTTGTTGCTTAGTTATTCGCCATCTTGTCCTCAAATGTAACTAGCTGAGATCCATTATGAATTATGGTGTTACTTCATAAGGAAATAATCTATAAAGTTGTTAATATGCTGATATGATTTTTTTTTATTGTATGGAGCTATTAGATCCCTGTAAAATTGTTTCTAGTTTCTACTGCTACACAAAATTTTCAGATATGTTAGAAAGTTTTGAGCAATATTATTCTATTTCATCTTCGTACTGATACATAGGTTGAACGGGAACAACATTTTCTAACAAGTAGTTGAGTAATTAGATAAAAAGTGGTCCTACTTAAAGCGGATTACAAAGCTATGTATTAACATTTAGCTACACTTAGCTTTTCATTTGTTGTAGCCTGTAGGACAATGGGCACTGTAACAACAAATTTGTTCAAAATATTAGAGATTGTAGAAATTTGAAAGTTGCGTTTGTTTTTTGTTTGATCAAAATAGCTTGAAAGTAGAGTTTAAGCAGAAAGAGATGCCAATTAGTGAACAACTAATCACTTTAGTTTTCTTCATGAGTTTGATGAGCCATCAAAAGAAAAATGCGTCAGGATTTGTGACATTTTACTGGTTTTACTCAGTTTTGTTATTATAAAAGTGCACATCCATTGGACTCGGACTCGGACTCAGTCCATTAGCTTATGCTGGACTCAGTTTTGTTTTTCATTACGACATTAACTTGTTTTATTTATTGATTTCCCTTTTTCTTTAACCATTTTAGCTGTCCTATTAGTCTTAGGTGAGCCCTGTTCTGAAATTTTGAAAGCTATTCTTGGTCAGGTTGTGTTGAGGATGTTAATGATTTATCTATTAAAATTCTATGAATGTCATATATGTGCATAATTCTAGGAACACAAGATTGAGATTCAATCAATCATTTTCTTCCTAGCTCATTGATGACAAGAGCGAAAGGGAACGGGGTCTTAAAGTTTAAAACTGTATGGTTCTATGGCGATGGTGCATGTTATTTGCACTGACAAATTCAAAAGGCGTGTTTATTGTTTACACGGCATAGATTGATTAGCTTACTATGTGTTATATTGTATGAGAATACAAGTTTATTATATGCTGCTGCTAAAAGATTGATGAATTAAAGTCATGTAAATTTCTAGTTCGGAATTTCAGATATGATTAATAACTTCACTTCTTCTGTAGGGGTTGTGGTCGTGTCAGGCTTCCACATTTCTACTGTTGCAGTGGTAAACCAAATAATGAAAATAATGGTGAAGAGAATCACACAAGCAGATAAAGCTGTTTGTAATGAAGTATCTGATGTTAGCAAAGAAACTTCACATGTAGGTCTTGCTTTTGATTGTTAGCCACTTAATGGGATAGGTTGTGTGGTAGTAATGCATTGTAATGCATTGCTGCCTTCTTCGTTAAG
This sequence comes from Lathyrus sativus, assembly GCA_963859935.3. Classification (NCBI taxonomy): domain Eukaryota; kingdom Viridiplantae; phylum Streptophyta; class Magnoliopsida; order Fabales; family Fabaceae; genus Lathyrus; species Lathyrus sativus. The sequence continues at coordinate 420,787,932 of OZ012736.1, read as the reverse complement.
AAATTTGATTTTTGGATTGTAAGTGTTCTTTAAAAGATAAATGGATCAGAAATTTTGGATATGGTAATTTGCTTCCGTTGAATAGTAACAGTTTTTAATATGAATTTGTTCTTTTGAAGCTACAGAGGTTATTATTTTTTCATGCATACTAATAGGAAAAATTCTTAAATAAAAACAACCATAATATGTAGTTATATATTCTGTCAATCACAATTTTTTTATTAATTAAAAAATAAAAATAAATTTTTCTCTCTCTTTTATATCATAATCACTCTCATAATTTCAATTAAAAAAGAAATTAAATTTTAAACATATTTAAAATTTTCTCTCTTATATGTTTTTTAAAATATGAATTTAAGTATGTTTTCATCTAATTATTTTTCGACTAATAGCTAAACCTTAGAATGTGATCGGAGTTAGTGTTCGGTGGGTACTTTACTTCTTACCACTCTAATTTTGAAAAAGAAGAGTTTGGTAATATAACATCCTAAAATAATTAGTTGTAATTTCTTACCACTCTAATTTTGAAAAAACATACTAAAATAATTAGTTGTAATTTCGCAAGTAAATGTGTATTTGACAAGTTTCTTTTTTGTTGTAACATAAAATGATAAGCTTATGACTTTTTTATTTTTTATTTTTTTAAATTTAAAGATGAACCGACAAAGATGAAAAATCAATGAAATTTTCAAATCATTTAAAGATGAGTAGGAAAAGATGAATGAAATTTATAAGTGGCCTTTTCTTTTAATTTATTATTTTTTTAACATGTTTGAAATATTGTGTTAAATGGTGTATTTACCAAATTTTTATTTTTTTTCTTAATAAAGTATTAGATACATAAAATTCCTTTTAAGAGGCACAAGAAATATCAATCATGAGATCAAAACTAACTGAAAGTCAAAGGAAAAATTATCAGCAAAACAATTCCAACCACTAAAAAGGAAGATTAAAATCAAAACTACAAATCAGAAATACATACAAAAGACCAACATCAAATAAAGCTGTTAGACGATGATTTGGATCTAGAAGAGGGGTTTGAATAGATTCCAATTAAAATCAGTCGGCGCTACCAATTAAAAATATTTGTTTTTCAAATTTGTGGAAGCTGCCGTGGAAAAATTACGTCTAACAACGAACTATTATTAGAAGACCGGATATGCGTCTAGCCTTATGGATATGAGAATGAGCAAAATTTGATTCAACACACTAGTCACACTATCAGTTGATTTTATCACTTATTAGTAGAACTAGCACCAATGATCTATAATGCCAACAAAGTAGGCAAATGAACTAAGTAAACTTTGGTGTAGGCAATTTATCAAACACTTGGTGTGCAATACACTCCAAGTGTGGTTTGACTTGAGTAAGATGCTTTAAGTTCCTTATGCAATGTATTGTTGCACTAAAGTTCAAAACAATAATAAGTACTTACTCAAATCAACCCAACTTATGATATAATTGCTTATACTAAAATCACTTAAATTTTAAGCCAAAATTGAAAGTGCTAAAAAGTAAAGGAGACAAAGATTTGTTGAGGCAGTTCCTCCGCCGTCCTCGCTTCGGGGTACGTCTGTCCTCAATTCTAATAATAGAATTGAGATCAATATATTAGAAGGATATCAATATTTTACAAGAATTGATAAGCAAAATGTACAATCAAGTCCTCTTGAAGTTGATGATGCTATCGCTTCTTACTCCTTGATTCGAGTCGAATCAAGTTCTCCGATTGTTGTGAGTAGACCTCCGATTCCAGCCCCTTTGTTGAATATCCTTCAGTTCTTCAAACCCTCGACCCGACTAATCTCATGCACAAACAAATCGAACCCGAAACACTCTTGAACGCTTCACTGATTTCCGCTACTAGATTGACGAAGACTACCGCTTCTCAATCACCTTCACTCAGCGGAAGTAGGTAGAGATGCTCCGTACCGAAAAACCCCCCAAAATCTCCAAATCTTGGAGGGTAAAACCTGCTAGGTTTTATCCAAGAAAAACCTGCCTTCAAAATCACCCCGAATCGGATTTCCGATCACGGTTTCGGACCTTATCACCTTGAACAAGATCACAATCACCCCAATAATTGTTGTGTGTAAATGTTGTGTTGTGGGTTGTACAAGATGAAGATTGATGAACTTTGATGACACCTCTTTCACTTTTCTTGATTTGTGACAATTGACTCAAATTCACAATTGTTGCTGATAAAGATGAACAAAGTTCCTATATATAGTAACCAACCAAAACCAAACTTAACAACTTTTCAAACATAGTGGAAAGTCTTCATAAAACAGCACACACGCGCGAACGGTCGATCATAGCAGGTTTATGCGTCGACGCATAGCCTGCAGATGTGGGCAGATTTGAAAGTGCATCAGTGTGCGTCGACCATAGGTCGGCGTGCGCTGACCCGTGAGAAAAACAAGATCTTCATGCGTCGACTCATAGCTTTCCTGAGCTGACCCGTGAGAAAAGCGCAGATACATGCGCTGACTCAATGGTTGACTCAAGGCCTGAAATTCTGCAAAAATTGTTATTTATTTGGTTTTTATGCATTTAGTCGTAACCACATATCATTCGTATATATTGTATTAAGTAAAACATTTTAAATGATATAGGAAGGATATGGTGGATGGAATATTTGTGTTTGTCTTTGTAAAGGCGGAACCGATAATGCTGATTCATCCATGATTGCAACTTGTCATCATCGAAACTCAAGACCGTATGTTGTGTTACGGTTTGCCCTCACAAAAGCTAGAGCTCTCCAATCTAAGGATACTTGTAAGAGGACCAAAAATGCAAAAGATACAACAATAACACGTCCAATGGAGGTCGACACCACTCACCCTCTATTGGTTTAGAAATAGAATAGGATTCTCAAGACAAACCAAGAAGACACTTAATTTTTCCACATACCTACCAATATACTATTTGCATGCCAAAAAGATGCTCATATCTTCCACGTCTTTTGATGTCATCGAAGATCCTGAAAAAACAATACCATTCAGAGTTTTCCAAATTGACCAAATCACGACATGCCAAATCATCCTCAACCCCCTCTAGTCTTATGACCCCCATTTAGATGGATAAACATATGAATAGAGGTTCAAGGTATCTCTAGGTAAATCATGTTAGAACAAAATTTGTTCATAATATATATCCTTTAAGTTTTGATGATAACAAAGTATTGAAAGAACAATGGTGTTATCTAATATGCGTTCTAAGTATGCAGGTTCCAAATCTTAAAGAAAATTTACTCAGAATCTGTTAAGAGAACGTATTTGAGAGAAGATGCGTTTTTGGCTTCTGATGGTTTAGAACTGAAGGGCATTCTTAAGTGAAGTCTGATGATATAGGACTGCGTAGACTTTGAAGCTGAATGTATCACCATCAGAAGAGCAATATGTTATCTCTACACTTATTGAATGTATCAGCTTCTGGTGATCATTCAGAACCATAGACAAAGCTATATGATCCGTAATGCATAAAGCAAGCTACAATGTCAAATCAGTTTGTCAGCTAGAGCCTGTGTTCACATGACTCAAGGAAAGTTAAAGTACTTTAGGGATAACCACTCTCAACAGATCATAGTACAATTCACAAGGAAGGCACTACGGTTAAACAAGTTACACAATGAATAAAGATCTTTTGTGTATCTATCTTTAACGTCTCTTAGTACTATGGAGTAACAAAGACACTTGTGCAAGTTATCCCTTCCAATTGCTATTCTTTTGTATATTCTATTTAAGTAGCTGAAGATTCAACCCGGATCAACAACAAGGAATAAAGAAAGATGGCCAAGAAGAAAAGAAGTGTCTTACGCTTCTATCAACATGGAAGAATAACAAGATTAACAATAAAATCGAGTATGTCGAGTTTCTGTTATCTGTTGTAAATTGTACAAAGCCTAATATTTCTTAAACAAAGAATATCTTATAAATATTAAGTGCTATGATATTTGTTATAGTTATTTCCCTGTACCTTTGATTATATATCAATCACACCTTGTTGTATATTATGCTAAACAAGTTGTTTAGTAGTTTAGAAAGAAAGTCTCTTGCTATGTGCTTGAGCATCAAAGTCTCTTGCTGTGAGCTTGAGCCAAGTAAGTCTTCTGCTATGTGCTTGAGCATTGAAGGCTTGATCAAATTGTTGATTAAGCAAGGAAGTCTTGGACTATAGGTCTAAGAAGGAAAGTCTTGGACTCGTGGAATCTGAGCAAGGAATTCTTTTACTCGAGGGTATGAGCAGGAAGTCTTGAATCCGTGGAATTTAAGCAGGAAAGTCTTAGGCTATGAGTCTGAACAGGAAGTCTTGAATCTATGGAATTTAAGCAGGAAGTCTTGGATTCGTGGAATTTAAGCAGGAAAGTTTTAAGCTGTGAGTCTGAGCAGGAAGTCTTGAATCCGTGAGATTTAAGCAGGAAGTCTTGTACTTGAGGATATAAGCAGAAAATTTTTAGGATATGCGGATCTAAGCAGAAAGTATTGATTAGGTGTTGATTGAGCAGACAAGTCTTATGTTGTAGGTCTGAGCAAAGAAAAGTCTTATGCTCGAGGGCGTAAGCAATTGTAATCATGGTTTGATTATAGTGAAAAATCTCTTGTGCTGCAAGGGGACTGTACTACTCTCAGTTTGAGAGGAGCCATTATAAATTTTTGTGTGTTCATTTATCATTTACTTGCTTTTGATTATTATTTCGATGCATACTTGTTATCAAAATCTAAACAGATTGTTTAGAATCTTAACTCTGTTCAGAAGCAACGCAAATTAGAGAACACAATTCGACCCATTTCTTGTGTATTTTCTCACCTTCAGTTGACATCAGAGTATGGTTTATGCATAACACTTAACAGTGGTGCAGATAATGATCCAAAGAGAAAAATATGTTTGCTGAAGATTTTTCAAGAAGGAATCAAATACCATATTGTCGCGGTCGGCAAAATGACAGAGTCTCCATCATCCTTTATTTCTTCCTAAGGAAGAGGGACACAATGATAAAACCTAATGTTAAGGGTGAAAGACTAGGTTCGTGAGTCGGTTAAGTTAGAGGAAGATACTAGACACCCCTCACCTCCACTGTACTAAATGGGATTCTTCTCTAAGTCTAGGGCTAGTGTATGCTTGTCTAAGGTATGTTTGCTTATCATTTATTAATTGTTTAATTTATTTATTTACGAAAAATATTTTGAGATTGATTTAATAAAGGATGACCTAAGAAGGTTTTCGATTATTGTACTTGCTAGAGTCTTACAACTCTATTTCAACGTACCCTCAAATTTATTGAAGAATCATAGCTCCGTAGTTCGTCTCAAAAATGTTGGTTGGTGGTTGTTTTTATCTCTTGAAAAGTTCTCATGCATCAGGGGGAGAAGTCTTTGATTTTGAAAAAAAAAAGCTTCAATGCACAAGGGCAGATGACTTACAATTTGAGGTGTGTTGAGTTGATTTTATCCCTTTTGATTGATTGCAAAAAATTCCATTAATTTGGTTATTTAAAATAACCCATAGTGATATTATATATAATTACTCTAACATTACAAGTTTAATAAATCCAAATCCCATATCACTTATCTCTGATTTTTTTATCCCTAAAACCTAAAAATTTTCCTAAAATTTTATTCTATAATTATCCCTAAAATTATCTCAAAGTTATCCCATAAATTAACCCTATTTTCCGAAGTGATTAATACCATAATTTACCCTATTTCTCCTTATATTATTTATATAAAAGGGAAATATTAGTTATTAATTGATTATTAACCCAATTATGCTTGGTTATAAAATTAATTTTAATCTTCATTTAAATTTCTAATTATATATTTTCCATTAAATTTTAAATTAATTAAATTTAAATTATAACTCTAATTAATAATAATTTTTTTGTTATTTTTATTTGAATGCTTAATTATAAAATATAATTTTATTAAAAAAATTTATAAATAATTTTCTCTAATTAAATATTTTAATCCCAAAATAGAAGAGATATTAAGTATTTATTTTATCTTTTTATTTTGAATTTTTATTATTTATTGTTTTTTAGGGGTTTTATATTAAACTAATAAGAAATTTGTGCCTACGCACGAGTTACGTTTTTGGGTGAAATATGGTTTTGGACACGTATTTGTTTGCAGACTGTCGTAAATATTGAAAGTTAAAATAGAAAAAATTTAAGAATAATAGTAAATTTAAGTTGAAATAGTAATACGAAGATGAAAGGTAAACAACAATATCAATAATAATATGATTAAAATAAACTATTGGAACTTGTATTAGATTAATTAATTGTTTAAGTTTTTTTAACAAATAAGACAATTATGTTATAAGAGAGAATACAATGCTCGACAAATTTCTATTATTCAATATTTGAATCGGTAGTAAAGTTGATCCCATGTATAACAATAGTATTTGTTTCTGTATTTAAAAATAATTTAATCAACAATATATTTTTTTCGTATATAAATATTAATTTTGTTTTTGACACTATTAATAAAAAATTGAATCAATAGTAAAGTTGTTCCCGTATATAAAAAATATTTGAATCAAAAGTAAAATTGTGCCCATTTATAACAATAGCTTTTTTTTCGTATGTGAAAATATTTGAAATAACAATGTATTTTTTTTCTGTATATAAAATATTTTAATCAACAATATTTTTTTCCCGTATATAAATATTAATTTTGTTTTGACACTATTTATAAAAAAAAATTGAATCAACAGTAAAGTTGTTCCTTTATATAAAAATATTTGACTCAAAAATAAAATTGTGCCCGTTTATAATAATAGTTTTTTTCGTATATAAAAATATTTGAATTAACAATGTATTTTTTTCCATATAAAAATTATTTTGATCAACAATATATATTTTTTTCCGTATAGAAATATTTTGATCAACAATATATTTTTTTTCCGTATATAAATATTAATTTTGTTTTGACATTATTTATAAAAAAAAAATTGAATCAACAATAAAATTGTTTATGTATATAAAAATATTTAAATAAAAAATAAAATTATATCCGTTTATAATAATAATTTTTTTTCGTATATAAAAATATTAGAATTAACAAAATAGTTGGTGTTTTTTTAAATGCATGAATTCACTATTACTCATAGTAAATATTAAATTAGGACCACATGTGTCTGACTAAGATTAAAAGATACCAAAAAAAAAAGAAAAAGAAATAGAAGATACACCATTCTTCATGCATTATTAATAAGTGATTACTACAATCCTATATCATACTTTTACAACATATATTTTATTCAATTGATAAAAAAACCATCTTATATTATTGATGACAAATATTTTGTCATAAATTAAATATTGATGTTGTCTTATCATATTTAATTTTTTAAAAAGAAATAGACGTTACTCGAGTTGTCATATGAAATTTCTCCAATAAATATTATAAAAAAACAAATTAATCTAAGAAATTCTAAATATTTTTATTATAGATTAAAAATCAACAGGGTTGAGTAATGAGTAAAAATTGTATGAAACTTTAACAACCTCAGTTAAAGTTATAATATCATCTTATCACTTCACCATGCATGATGAATATCATTGAATTAACAAAACTTTAATTCATTAAAGATGTTGACCAAGAACAATTCAATAACAACAACATAGAACTTCGTTGATGCATAGCAGTTTTGATTCCTAACATCTTCAGCTACCTTATTGTTTCCTCCATCAACTTCACTTTTTAAGGTCGAGAGTACGAACATAAAACCAATACAATGGACATTAAATGCAATTTCAAAAAAAAGTGTTACATTGTATATCATTTTCAATTGGCCTCAAATAGGTAGTGACAAGTAGGAAAAATCTTTCACCTGCTACCATTGTTGATGAAAATATTACCACAAAAACTATAAAGTCATTGAAAATGAATTCAGACAATAAAAAACATTGACAGAAAAAGTTGTAACTTTAAAACCGCAAGTGACAAAACTATTAAATCATATTAACAAATTTTGAAAATTAAAACTTAAAACGGTACTAAGTAAACACTGAATGTACTATTTGATTCTTCCAAATCCCAAATACTTATCACACCCAATCACGAACTAACAAAAAGTAACATTTCTCCCAAATCAAAAGTAACGGATTCAACCGTAAAAGTTTGTTGAAAATTTAACATTATGCTAATCTCAATTTCACCAAGGGTTTTATTTTCATTTACCTACAAAAATTTGCATAGTTATAAAACTGGAACAATGTAATGATTGAAATTAATCATGAGGACACAAAAGACAAAATAACAAACTTGGATGCAAATAACTATCAAGGACAGGTGGCAAGTGATCCAAATTTAGAGCAATTGAGGAGAGACACAAGAGAGAGAATGCCAAACAGAAAATATGTATAAGAAGGACAAGAATAATTAGGGTTGGGTGGGAAATATTTCTGAAAACTTATTCCTTCTCTCTCTGTTTGTGGTTGAGTAATACTCATCTTTCTATCATTACATTGTATTTAAATTTCACAAAAATGGCTAGCAACCATACTTGTTAAGAAACAGCGTGATATTGTTATTCTGATATATTTCTGACCTTAACATTTGGTGCTCTCATTGATCACCGTATCATGGCGGAAAACACTAGGATGAAAACCATGGAAACTTCCATCACCAACCTCACTGCCACACTGACACAATTCATGGAAGAGAACGCTCGTGCACGTGCAGAAGATCGTGTTCGTATGGAGCGAGTTGAAAAACAACTCAGCCTCTTGAATACCACTAGTTCCGCCATACCCGGTGCGAAGAACTCTTCCCAGTCGTCATCATCTCAGCCCTTTCAGGTCAGAAACGTGAAATTGGACTTTCCCCGATTCGACGGCTCCGACGTGTTACACTGGATCTTCAAAGCTGAGCAATTCTTCGAGTATTATGCAACTCCAGATCCACAACGCCTCACCATTTCTGCGGTTCACATGGACAAAGAAGTCGTGCCTCGGTTTCAGATGATGGCACGCAACAACCCCTTTCAGTCCTGGTCAGCGTTTACACGCTCCCTCGACTGGAATTCGGTCCATCGCCGCATGAATCACCAGGTCAGTCGCTTTTTAAGCTTTGCCAAACAACCATTGTTGCTTCATATTACACCGCTTTCACCGCCTTAGCCAACAGGGTCGATGGACTCAGTCCTACTGCCACACTGGATTGTTTTATTAGTGGGCTGAAACCAGATCTCAAACGTGATGTTGTGGCCCTAACCCCTAATTCCATATCCAAAGCCCTAACCCTAGCCAAATTATTTGAGGAGAAATACTCAGGCCCATCAAAAAACACTTATACGGCCCAATCCACCAAACCTTTCTCTACGGCCATTCACAGAAACACAAACTTGTCGACATTACTTTCGACACCACCGTCCAAACCACCATACAACCCACCTCGTAACCATAATGTAAAAAGTATCACACCAGCTGAAATTCAACTTCGACGAGACAAAGGTCTCTGTTACTATTGTGATGCCAAATTCACCATGTCCCACAAGTGCCCTAATAAACATCTATACCTGTTGCTAGTGGACAATGATGAGACCATTGAACCCCAAATTGATGTTCCCGACCCAAACCCTCAAATCAGTGATCAAGACCAGATACCAGAGCATCATTTATCGTTCAATGCTTTGAATGGTTCGATGGGAGCCGACACCATGCAATTTAAGGGGAACATACAAGGCATGGAGATTCAAATCCTTTTGGATAGTGGAAGTTTCGACAATTTTCTGCAACCATGAATTGCTCATTGTCTCAAAATTCCAGTCCATTCTGCAGGTAAATTCCAAGTGCTTGTTGGTAATGGTAGCAATTTAACTTCTGAAGGCTACATTCCCGATTTACCGGTCTCAGTTCAAGGTCATATGCTTCATGTTCCAGTGTACTTACTGTCTTTCACCGGAGCTGGTCTAGTTTTGGGTGCCCTTTGGTTGAAAACATTGGGGCCGCATATAGCTGATTACGATGCTCTATCCATTAAATTTTATCTGCAAAATTTGTTTATCACTCTCCATGGTGAACAAGCTCCTACTTTGGTTCAATCCCAATTCCATCATATTCGTCGCCTTCAGAACACTAATTCCATTGCATCCTCCTTTATGCTACATTTCCAGAATGTGGGAATTTCAAATTAGTCAACAAAATCTCTACCAGATGACTTACCACCTGACTTACATGCTCTGCTTTCAAATTTTATGGATGTGTTTGGTGAACCAATGGGTCTTCCACCTCCTCGTGATCAGGATCATGCGATTCCACTGTTGGAAGGCAGCAACCCAGTGAAGGTGCGACCTTATCGCTACCCTCATTGCCAAAAGGAACAAATTGAGAAAATGGTCAAGGACATGTTGGACCAAGGCATTATTCAGACTAGTTCTAGCCCATTCTCGTCTCCAGTTTTACTTGTGAAGAAAAAAGACGGCACATGGTGTTTTTGTACTGATTATCGCGCGCTTAATGCTATAACAGTTAAAGATAGTTTCCCTATCCCGACTGTAGAGGAATTATTGGATGAACTCTTTAGTGCGATGTATTTTTCTAAACTTGATTTACGTTCCGGTTACCACCAGATTTTGGTGAAGTCTGAAGACCGGTTTAAGACAGCTTTCCGCACTCATCAAGGGTTGTATGAATGGTTGGTCATGCCTTTCGATTTATCTAATGCGCCAGCATCATTTCAGGGCCTCATGAATAAGGTTTTTCGCAATCAACTCAGAAAATCTGTATTAGTTTTTTTTGACGATATTTTAATTTACAGTCCATCTTGGACAACACATCTGGAGCATTTGCAAGTCGTGCTAGAACTTCTGCGCCACCATACCCTATTTGCCAAATTGTCGAAATATTGTTTTGGCATGACTCGGGTGGACTATTTGGGACACATAATCTCTAACTCTGGAGTGGAAATGGATAATTCTAAGATTAAGGTTGTTATTGATTGGCCTCTTCCAACCAACGTCAAACAACTCCGGGGGTTTTTGGGTTTGTCTGGATACTATCGTCGGTTTATCAGAGGCTACGCTACAATTGCAGCCCCACTGACAGCTCTGTTAAAAAAAGACGCATTTGTATGGCTTCCTCAAGCAACGATAGCCTTTAATGCCCTTAAAGCTGCCATCACGCAAGCACCGGTCTTGGCCATGGCTGATTTTAAGCAACAATTCACCCTCGAAACTGATGCTTCCGGGTCCGATATAGGCGCTATCCCCAGTCAAGCGAAACACCCAATTACTTTTCCAAAAAGCTTTCTCCAAGGATGCAAAACCAGTCGACATACGTACGCGAGCTCTATGCCATAACCGAGGCGCTGGCTAAATTTCGACACTATCTTATTGGGCATAAATTCATCATCAAGAAGGATCAAAAAAGTTTGAAGGCTCTAACAGATCAAACTATTCAGACACCGGAACAACAACATTGGTTGCATAAATTTTTGGGGTATGATTTCACCATTGAGTATAAACCAGGCTGTGAAAATCTTGCTGCAAATGCTTTATCACGTTCCTTCTTCTTGGTACTATCATCCCCGCATCCTGCTGTCATCAAATTGATCCATGATGCTGTTAATAAGGACCCCCACTTAGCTGACATTCGGAACCAATGTCTCATGGGTGTGTGCACTGATCCACATTACCAAGTTCGCCATGATATGCTATTCTGGAAATCTAGATTAGTTGTGCCAACTGATAAGACTATTATTGAGTCCTTATTACAAGAGTTTCATGCTTCCCCTCTTAGCGGCCATGCCGGTATCAGCCGCACTAAGGCTAGATTGACGTCCCAATTCTATTGGTCCACGATGCACCATGACATCAAAAATTTTGTAACTCAGTGCTTGATTTGTCAATAAGCAAAAGCTTCCACTGCCCTACCTGCGGGTTTACTACAACCGTTGCTTGTCCCGTCACAAATTTGGGAGGATATTTCCATGGATTTCATCACTGGTTTGCCTAGTTCTCACTCTTATACCGCTGCGTTTGTTGTTGTTGATCGCCTTTCAAAGTATGGTCACTTTACAACTCTTAAAAGTTATTATTCTGCTGTTAAAGTTGCTGAGATTTTTATGAATACTATTGTTAAGTTGCATGGTTTCCCTAAGTTCATTGTTCCCGATCGAGACAAGATTTTCACAAGTCAATTATGGCAGCATCTATTTAAATTGAGTGGAACTACATTAGCCATGAGCACGACTTACCATCCTCAAATGGACGGTCAATCGGAAGCGGTCAACAAATGCTTAAAGATGTATCTGCGTTGTTTCACATGGGAAAATCCTAAAGATTGGTCATGACTACTACCTTGGGCAGAATTATGGTACAACACATCTTTTCATCATAGTATTGCCATGTGTCCTTTCAAAGCAGTCTATGGCAGGGAACCCCTGATGCTCATCAAGTATGATATGAGCCATATAGATCCCCTTTCACTCCAAAGTTTACTGCAAGAACGCGATTCTGTGTTGGCCACACTCAAGGGTAACTTGCTTAAAGCACAACACACCATGAAGAAATTTGCTGACACCAAGCGCAGGTTCTAGGAATTTAAGATAGGCGACTTGGTTTTGGTTAAACTTCATCCGTATCGCCAACACTCGGTGACTCTTTGCCGTAATCACAAGCTCGGTCTCTGATACTTTGGCCCTTTTAAAGTCCTTGAGAAGATTGGCTCTGTCGCTTATAAGTTGCTGCTTCCACCTACGGCCAAAATCCATCTCGTCTTTCACGTGTCAGCCCTGAAACCATGCAAAGGTGATCATGATATGCACTATATGCCACTTCCCTTGACCAGTAATGAATTCGGTCCAGTTCTGCTACCTCGCACCATCATACAGACCAGAATTGTGCTCCACCAACAGGTTCCTACACCTCAAGTTCTGGTACAGTGGGATGGCTTACCGGTGTCTGCTGTAACTTGGGAAAATTGGTCTAAATTCAAAGATAACTATCCTAACCTTAACCTTGAGGACAAGGTTAATTTCAATGGGGGGAGTAATGTAATGATTGAAATTAATCATGAGGACACAAAAGACAAAATGACAAACTTGGATGCAAATAACTATCAAGGACATGTGGCAAGTGATCCAAATTTAGAGCAATTGAGGAGAGGCACAAGAGAGAGAATGCCAAACAGAAAATATGTATAAGAAGGGCAGGAATAATTAGGGTTGGGTGGGAAATATTTCTGAAAACTTATTCCTTCTCTCTCTGTTTGTGGTTGAGTAGTACTCACCTTTCTATCATTACATTGTATTTAAATTTCACAAAAATGGCTAGCAACCATACTTGTTAAGAAACAGTGTGATATTGTTATTCTGATATATTTCTGACCTTAACAAATAAACTACTTATGTACGATAAAAATATATAAAATTAGGTCGTCCAACTATGTACAATTCAACAACCTTGAATAAAAAGCATTAAATTATTTTTTGTAGGTTGAATTCCCTAAGAGGATAGCTCATCTCAAACATGGTCCCTAATAAAATTATGCAACACACTATCTTTTCAACTTTTGATCTCGCACCAAACGGAATAGCCTATTGTAGCAACTTCCTCCAATAGAAACTTATACATGAAAGCAGGATCTGCAAGCAACTTGTACAAAAAGATATTTATATATAACAATACTGTAAACAATAATATACTCCAGAAAGAAAGTTCATCAATTTCCAACATATTTAAGATTTGAGGACATACTAAATTATCAAGAGTCAAGACTCTTAAGGACATTTATTCCATATCCTCTGGATGTCCCACTAATCGTATCTACTTATTTAGGTAAGAAAAATATATAGCCCTCTTATCCCAATGGAAGAAAACATAAACCAGGACTCTGATTTCTATTATTAAGAATATTTTCTTAGGTAAATAATGAAAAGAATAGAACATCAGAAGAAAAAAATTGTTACCTCATCTCCTAGCCTCAAGAGCGTGAATAAAACACATGTGAAACTGCTGCAAACCTATAACCAAATCACAATCAAAATAACACTTTCAAAAAAATCAAGCAACAAAACAACCCACACGTGTTTCTTTAATATGAATCGTGAAAACTTCAAAAAGTAAAAAAATTCAAACTGATATTTGATACAAGCTGTAAACATTTGGAATATTCAAAACTCAATGCTTCAGATCCATACCTTAAGTCCCCTTTTTGACCAAGATCCACCGCAAATCTACCATCGTAATATCGCATATTGATGTAAAATCGACGGAAACGCCGACACCATCTTCCCCATTCAAAACAAAAGAGAAGGAGAAGATATCATTTAAAAAAAAAGTAAGTCATAAAACACACAGAGAAGGCAAAGAAACAAAAGGAAGATGGTTTTGGATGCACAGATGGTAGGTTTTTCTTTTCATTCTTGTTTCTCAACTAACAATAATGCGTCATGTTCATATTAGTTGCACTAATGGAATGGACGTCACCAACATATTTATTTAAAGCAAGTTCTTGCTTGCAATTCTCTGGTGTTTTAAGTCAAAATACAAACACATCTTACTTATATTTCATGAGATGAACTTTTTATGGAATCAGAGTTGTTGACAGTGTCGTACCTCGAAAAATACGATCCTCGCGATGGACGCGGAAAAAACGTTCGAAACAGAGTCGCCACCGAACTTTATTCATTCCAATGATGGAATAGGAAAATATCGATAAAACCTTTAAAAGAGATAAGAATATGGTCGTCGCAACCAATATTCTAGGTTCGGGATTCGATTACATAGAGGGAAGGTATTAGCACCCTCTACGTCCGTTGTACTCAACGGGAACCTCTTTATTCGATTCGCGAGAGAAAGTTAACTATGTTTGTGTATCTTCTAAAGGGATTGCTTGCTAATAGGAAAAAGGGTGATTATTAAGATAGGGTGCTCGCCAAGGATTAGGGCCCTTGTGCCTACGTATCTTCACTTGTAAGAAGTGGAAAATCAGAGCGTTCGTAGTTCATGGGACTACGGGTAAAGAGGGGATTGTGCTCGCCAAGATCGTCGTAATCTTGTGCCTACGTATCTTACATTCAAAAGAGAATGAAGAATCAGAGCAGCCGTAGTTCGGCTTACGGCGGTTTACTAAAAGGTTTGTGTTTGGAATAAACGAGAGTTTAGGTCGCATTCTAACTGCTAAACATTGGCTTGTCTGCTCGCTAGGGGAGGCTGAAGCACGAGTTTGTTATGCACGGAAGAAGGGACTAAACAATGTTCTTTGGTAAAAGGGTGCATTTGAGTTGAAATCGCACGAGGGCGAGAAATTTTGTTTGGAGAAGTATCAATCACGCGAGAGCGAGGAATTAGTGTTTGATTGTACGTTCTTCCATGTTTGTACTCAAGCATTTCTTTGATTTTATTTATTTATTTTTATGTTTTAACGTGTTTTTATATTTTATTTTATTTTTGCATTTAATTGTTTTTCGTATTTATTTTTCAGCTTTAACAGCTTTCGCGAGAAAAATCATAACTGGAGTTCCGGGAGTCCGTTTGAGGCGTTCTAAAAATCGCCGGAAAGCTAAGAGAGAGAGCTACGACTTTCGTGTTAGAGTCGAAGTCAGATTCGGAGCCCAAAATTCCAGAATTTCGTTTGAAGTTACAACATTAGGAATTTGTTTTAGTTTTGGGTCATGTTTTGGGTCTGGGTTATATTTTCGACCCAGTTGGGTTATGACCCGAATTCTGGTTTTTTTCCTTTTTAGTCTAGGTCTGGCCGTACAGCCAAAAAACCCTAGTCACATTTCACGAAAAAAACCTTTGAGGAGAACTCATGGAGAACTAATACCTCCGGGCAAATCCTGCTGTGTACGGTTTCATCACTTTGAGGTTATTATAATACCAATTTAAATTCAATTCCTTTCAATCCTTTTCTATGAAGTCATTTGCTTAATTTGATTGCAATTGTTTGCTTAATTCGATTGCTGTTCATAGGATAAAATTGATTAAATTCGATTGTATGCATGTTCCTAAATTTAATTGCGTGTTATCGTTTGCTTAATTCGTTAACTCGTCATATTCTTAACCGTTTGCTTAATTCGGTAAACAGGAACATAATTCATTTGATGTTGATAAGAGCTTGTCTGACTAATATCATAATCGAATAGGATTGGAGCCGCTTAGGGATTGATGTTATAATAGCCGATGATAAGTCGGAACCCGAATCAGTAGGATTAGCCGTTTTAGTTTATCTGATAATCACTTTTTTTTAATCATTTTTTTTCCTCTTATTTTATAAATCAAAACTCAAAACCCCCATAAACATTTTCTTTAGTTGGTTGAAATAATACAAGAATCCTTGTGAGAACGATATTTCGAGTCATTTGTCGCTATATTACATTTTTACAAAAATAACTCGTTTTTGATCCACGAGCGACCGCGGATCAAATTGGCGCCGTTGCCGGGGATTCTTATTAATTTTAGCCAAATGTAAAATTTTAATTTTAGAGTTTTTGTTTTTTTTGTTTTTTGTTTTTTGTTTTTGTGTGTAAATTTTCAGGGTTGCAGTACAGTGGTAAGCGTTTCAGCCTATCAGGTGAGTTTGTAAGCTATTGTTCCGATTTGCTCCGAATTTTTTCCAGAAAATCAGAAATAAATCGTTTAACAATACTCATTTAGAATAGAATTCTAAAAGATTTTGACCCTGAAAATCGCAAATTAGTTATTTTTCTATTTTATTTTATTTTTTTTCTATTTTCATATTTTCAAAAAAATCCGAAATTTTTTTTATTGACTCATTTTGATTTTTAGTTATATTTTTATAATTTTTAGATTTAATTTTTTTCGGTTTTCTATTTTTCCATTCTTTTTCTTAACGGGGACATTGTTGGTATTTTTCTAATTGTTGCTGCATTGCCGAATTTGTTCTTTGTTTTATTTTCTTTGTTGATTTTCCTATTAAATTTAATATGACAAATCAAATAACTCTTAGAGAACTTGTTGCCTATGATACGAACTATAATGCTTTATGTATGGAATATCCTGTTGTTAGTGTACCTTTCGAATTGGAATCTGATTTAATACACTTGTTGCCAAGGCTTAATGGACTTGCAGGTGAGGATCCGAATAAGCATATGAATGAATTCCAAATTGTATGCTCTACACCTTCTGAACCTTCACTAGAGGACCTTGTCAAGCAAATGGCTATAAATGATCTTCAGTTTCAGCAACAAACAGATTCAAGTCTTCAAGCTTTGCAGACACAGATTGATCAGCTTGCCACTATAGTGAATGCCATGCAGCAAGCTCAAGATTCAAACCAACCATCTGCCCAAACAGTAGTGAATCCAAAAGAGTTTCCTTCTAATTTAGTTGATGATACTTATTCTGAATTGTGTTTTGATTTTCCATCATTAGCAGATTTTGATGATACTTACTCTTGTGATTCATGTACCGACACTAACATTTGCTCTGTTTGTGCTGAGATTAATGCTGCCGTACAGGGTGATGTTTTTCATGCAGATGAAGTTATTTATGTAGCTAAAACTCTTAACATCACGGCTGCCCCAACCTCATCATCCATTGAACAACCTCCCCCCTTGGAGCTTAAACCACTTCATACCAATCTGAATTATGCTTATTCAGATATGGATAAAAAGCTTTCAGTTATAATTTCTTCTAACCTTGATTTTGATGAAGATAATAAACTTTTACAGGTTTTGAAGAAACATAAGAAGGGAATTGGATGGACCTCGATGGAAGTGGGAAGAAAAGCAGTGAAGCAACCCCTTAACCCATTGATCTCTGATGTTGTGGAAAAGGATATCAAATTCACGTGCCCATTCGACACTTTTATTTATCGAAGATTCTTATTTGATCCTGGAATAAAAGGTGAAGGCACTAATAAATATTTCAAGGTCAATGGATACTACGCAAAGTTACTTTATAACATCCCCACTTTGGGAGAGGAGCCTGTAGAAGATCCCTCTTTGGGAAAGGCTGCTTATATGATCACTTATCCACCTTGACTCATCGGGTGTGTTCTTTCCTTTCTCTCACTCTTATTTATATTTATGTTCTTTCATTGAGGACAATGTATGATTTAAGTGTGGGGGAGGGAAACCTTTATTTTATTTGCTTATTTTACTATTTTGTTTTGGTTTGTTTTCAGTTATAATAATAAAATAAAATAAAAATTGCATCTTTTTGAAAGTTCTAGGCTAAAGACTAATTTGGGATTAGTTTGCGGAGACTTGGGAAAAATTCACAAGATCGGTATCGTCTTAACACCGTAAGTCTCCTCATATTGATTTGAATTCTTATTATGGTTTAGCCTTGAATTTTCATTCTCTGACAGCTCTTGAGTAGTTTATTTTAGCAGTCAGCACCATTTCATACACACTCTACGCAGGGAAGCCGATGAATATAAGTGAGTGATCAAATTGAAAATAAAAAAATAATAAAAAGAAGAAAAAAAGAAAAAGAAAAGAAAAGAAAAAGTTGAAATTTTTTTTTACTAGTTAGTTGGTTCAGCGGTTTCTGGTGCTGAACTTGGTAGGGCGGATTACTGTCCGATCCCCCGCAACTACAACTAAGTGAGCAAAGGGTTATGCCACGTAAGTACCAGAACCCAAATAAAAAGGATCAGAGTCACTAACCGGTCGCCTTGCTATGAGTGTGTGGAGATAACGGGCTTAATGTGATTGCGCCTGAATGAAAAAGAGCAAAAATGAGGAAGAGTAAGTTAGGCTTCAGTATAATAACATGATTCGAGTTGATTTGTATATTCAGGAGGTTTATGTCTGCACAATTGTGGATTAGTGTTCCTACAATATCCTTAATGTGTAAGATTAGTACCTATCGATGCAAACTTAACTGAAAAAGACTTACAGCTTGGAATGAGTAACTGTTGATGTGTTTGTGTTTTCTTTGTTTTGTTTTATTTTCATTTTGCTCGGAGTGCAAAAGTTCAAGTGTGGGGGAATTTGATCAGTGCATTTTGATGCACGTTCTTCCATGTTTGTACTCAAGCATTTCTTTGATTTTATTTATTTATTTTTATGTTTTAACGTGTTTTTATATTTTATTTTATTTTTGCATTTAATTGTTTTTCGTATTTATTTTTCAGCTTTAACAGCTTTCGCGAGAAAAATCATAACTGGAGTTCCGGGAGTCCGTTTGAGGCGTTCTAAAAATCGCCGGAAAGCTAAGAGAGAGAGCTACGACTTTCGTGTTGGAGTCGAAGTCAGATTCGGAGCCCAAAATTCCAGAATTTCGTTTGAAGTTACAACATTAGGAATTTGTTTTAGTTTTGGGTCATGTTTTGGGTCTGGGTTATATTTTCGACCCAGTTGGGTTATGACCCGAATTCTGGTTTTTTTCCTCTTTAGTCTAGGTCTGGCCGTACAGCCAAAAAACCCTAGTCACATTTCACGAAAAAAACCTTTGAGGAGAACTCATGGAGAACTAATACCTCCGGGCAAATCCTGCTGTGTACGGTTTCATCACTTTGAGGTTATTATAATACCAATTTAAATTCAATTCCTTTCAATCCTTTTCTATGAAGTCATTTGCTTAATTTGATTGCAATTGTTTGCTTAATTCGATTTCTGTTCATAGGATAAAATTGATTAAATTCGATTGTATGCATGTTCCTAAATTTAATTGCGTGTTATCGTTTGCTTAATTCGTTAACTCGTCATATTCTTAACCGTTTGCTTAATTCGGTAAACAGGAACATAATTCATTTGATGTTGATAAGAGCTTGTCTGATTAATATCATAATCGAATAGGATTGGAGCCGCTTAGGGATTGATGTTATAATAGCCGATGATAAGTCGGAACCCGAATCAGTAGGATTAGCCGTTTTAGTTTATCTGATAATCACTTTTTTTTAATCATTTTTTTTCCTCTTATTTTATAAATCAAAACTTAAAACCCCCATAAACATTTTCTTTAGTTGGTTGAAATAATACAAGAATCCTTGTGAGAACGATATTTCGAGTCATTTGTCGCTATATTACATTTTTACAAAAATAACTCGTTTTTGATCCACGAGCGACCGCGGATCATTGAGATGCGATAATAAAACATGTAAAACACCACAAGAAAAAATAGTAACCTAAATAAAATAGGGGATAGGCTAATCTAGACGCGTTGACCTAATTAACATCCTAATTATCTAAGGTTAGTAAAAGAAAAGAATTCAAATTAAATTGTTTTAAATTATTTTAGAAATAAATAAAAGATAAATTATTAAGATAATTATTAATTAAAATTAGAATAGAATTTAAAAATAAAATAAAATTGAGTATCTTTAAATTGTCTTAGAATTAAAAGAAAAAGCTAATTAAAAACAATTAATTAAATTAAAATCAATTATTTAATAATATTAATTATTAAGTAAATTAATTATTATTAAATAAAAGATACTAATCAAATTAATCAAGTTAATAATAATTCATAAAATTTTAATAAGAAATTAAATAAATTTATTTTGAAGTTTTTGTTTTAAGAATAATAAATAAATAACAAAAGTTAGTAAATAATCAGACTGAAAGCAAATATGGGGTTGCTGAAAACTAAACACCAGGTCTACCGAACCAAATGCCCACGCTGGGGGGTCCACGTGAACCCTGCATGTGATAAAAATGGAATTCAAGATCGGTGACACTTGTCACCGATTCTACCTGCCACCACCAACCTCAACAAAAAGCTAAACAAAGAACAAGAGTAATTCACCACTCATAGTTCCCCTCGTTTCTCTCTCGAAGCTCCAACGTCCCTCTCTCAGATAAAAATAAAACCTATCGGAACCCTACCGGAGGCCTGAGAAGACGGTGGCCCACGGTAGCCACCACCATCTTCTCCGGCGACGCTAAGCCAGAAAACTCTAAACACTCTCCAACAAACCCCACTCAAATCTTAACCTTGTTTCGAATCTAACCTCAGAAACTTCTAAAACACAACCCAAATCCCTCAATCGGAACCGAAACTGAAAGCAAGCAGACAAACAAGATTGGATTAATTCTAAAGAGCGAAAAAAGGAGTTTCGGAAACTAACCCTTGAAGACCAAATCTACGATGGTGCTCAGGTACTCGACTTCAAATCCTTCTTCTTTCTGTTTGCTTATCTTCTTCTTTTCTTCAAGTGTTGCTGTGAACGCGTGAGTGAATGGAGAGGTTAAGCTCGACTATATCAGAGTTCCTGATGTAAAACTATGATTAGTTTTGAAGATGAGCTTTTCTGAGAGGGAGAGTGATGAATCGTTGCGTAGAAAAAATTTAGGGTTTTTTCAATGTCCGCCCCCTTTCAGCCGCCGATAGATGTCTTTTCGAATGAACAGTATCCCCCTTTACAAAGGTGAAGTTAGGGTTTTTTCAAGAGCAAATTGTGAATTTCTGGGTGCACATTAGGTTGCTTTCGGCTCCCCTAGTGAGATTCCTTGTTTGTTAGTTGTTTCAGGAAATACCTGCTTTCACCATGATTTTTTACCACGAGAAGATAAAAACTTATCCTGATTTTTTTACCATGAATTTTTGAGGTTTTCTTTTACCGTATGTTTTTACTTATGAAATTACTGATGCGCCATTTTTACTTTGGCCTGCTGAAACTGACTTTCCTTCCCTTCCCATGGCTCATATTATAATTTCATCATTACTTTTTATGACAGGGATGTGAGTAATGTTGGACCAATGTTCCCCTCTCTGATTTTCATACTTTGCTTTTAACAGACGGCAATTACGAATGCTCAATCGCTTAAGAGAAGAAGGGAGACCATCCTTTGGCAAAGACCCAAGTCTTCGACAATCATCATGCTCCAGTCTTTCTAGAGAAGAAGGTAACCTGTCCGGCAAGGACTTAAGTTTTTGGGCAATATGAAAATTCCAGTGATTTCAGATTGGAAGGAAACATGTTTTCTGGCAATGCTCCAAGCTTTGAACAATTATTAAATTTAAGAATTTCAAGAGAGGAGAGGTTTTGAAGTCCATTTCCTGGTAAGGATCATGTATTGACAGAGACACGAGAGAAACCGTCAACAACTGCTCCTTCAACAAGGTGTTAACGATGCCATCACCTCTGATATCCAAATCGGACAGAGCACTAAGGTTTTGGAGACCCCATCTGGTGGCAAACGTTTTTGTTCTCAAGGAATCAATGAAAATTGATCGTAAGTTGGGAGGAAGGCTAGCTTCTTCGTAGCATGGTAATGATCGTAAGCTGAACCACAAGCTTTCAAGAGCAATGAGGGTATCCATCCGTTGAGGAAGCGACATACGTGCATAACTGTTGGAAATAGGAAATGATTGGAGGGTCGACGGGCAATGGGAATGAATTTATCTAGAGATTTCACCGAGGAAAGCCAATGCGAAGTAGATGGTGTAGCCATCACACTGAGATATTATACTTTCCTATATGGAAGGAAGATGACTAGGCGAATGTCCCTTCAGTTTAGGACAATCATGTAGCTTCAGAGTTTTAAGACGAGGAAACGGAAACTTACCACCTCCGAAGGAAAGCCATTCCTTCCAATGACAGTGTATTGGACCCATGCTGGTGCGGCTTGGCAATAAAGTTGGTATCTTCCTGTAACTCACATTCTTTATTTATTCCTGATTTTGAATTCCTAGCTTTAAGTTGGCTTCGTTTTGTTACTGCATAGGTTTCAACAAGAAGAGCTTAACAACATGACTTCAACACGATAATGGATAGAGCTGCTTCTGAAATTGTGTTAATTTGGCACAAACTTGCTGTCGGCGACGGCAGTTCTTGTGGGGCGAGCATGGATATAATGGACGGCATTTAAGGGTACATGGATGGATGCCAAACTTGTAGCCTGTGGTGCCAATATTACCCCTGAATGATTCCTTTCAATTTTGTTGTCTCTGATACGCGGGAAGCCTGAAGGATGAAGAACACACAGCAGGCACATGCAGATGATCATTGAGAGGTCAACAAGCTGTTCTTCGACTTGCGGCATGAGGCTCAGTCATTTAACTTAGGTAGAGCACCTGAATGAGTTTTCTTTCTATAATTATCTCTCGTACCTTTACGTACTGTTACCCGCAAGTGAAATTGGCGAACCTGCCATGTGCCAACCTTGGTAGCATTGTAATGGTTGTAGATTTAGACATGGACGGCTTCAGTAGCTCGCGCATCTGACCTGTTTCTTTTTATCATGTAGGTGATAATGCAAATGTAAAGGATATTGCAGAGAATCCGACACATGAAGTGTCTTGTAATTTCAAGAATGGGTGGCGCAGGGGCTTGGCGGTACGTAGATACAGAGCAACATCATTGTTTTAGTGGAATATCTGGCATCTCACATTATATTTATTCTTTCATGAGCCGGTCAATTTGAACTTCTGCAGGTTTTGGCTATAGGATGGATGAGTGGGAAGCTTGAAAATGGTTGAAGGTGTCGACACAGTTGTGAATCAGCTTGGACATCTTTTTGGTAATGCTATTACTTCTGAATCTCTGCATTCTCCTTATTGATATCTTGTTGTTATGAAAGATAAAACTTTTGTTGGATTTCCTAATGCTCAATTTTTTTTGGTTGTTCCCATTTGATAGACTTAAGAAGTAACAAGTGAAACATACTCTTGGCTAGACATTTCAACTCTGTTTGGACATGCTACAACCTTTTGAATTATCAAAGAACATCCTCCTCCAGTACAAAGGTTCCTAATGCCAGTAAGAACATCCAACTCTGTATGCACTTTCCTCTTTAACATGTGCTGTTGGACATACTGTGTTGATAATGTCCTCAATTCCTTCTTGATGATAACAATAATTGATGTCTATTTTTACTCTTGTATATTGCTGTTATGCCCTCTTCCTTATGGAGTATGAATTTCGTCGGCATTTGTTACGTGATCTGTATTATACACAAAATTGGTTTATGCTCAACATTATTTCATACACTGTACTGATGCACTATATTCCTTTTCTGTGTCGCATTGGCTCGAGACATGGAGACTTAGGATCTTGAACTGTTGCGGAGTTGGTGAAAAAATAAAAATTCATGGCTTGTGAAAATGGAGCTGACTTTGTAAGCTGGATTTGGTACGAAGAAACAAATGGAAGACACACGAGAATACCGCAACTGTCAACATAATTAAGTCACTATTGTAAACTCAGCTGCCAACTTGACCTTGTAATAATAAGAGTCATAAATCTTACAATTTAGATTCCAGTTAACGCAGCACTTTGGTTTCTCATTGAAATTGTAACGTAAACATCTTCGAAATTACCCTCTCATCTTGCCATGAGCTGAATATACTTGAATCTTTATGGACAGGAATTTTGAATTTCTCAAATTAACACCACTTGTGAATTTAAAATAATACTCACAATTGCAAAGTGCTTAAAGTAACAATCTAGGTCACGTAGCATTCCTTGAGGAAAATGACTTGCTCATGGACATAGCTTTATATTATGAAGCATGGTTCAAGCGAACCATTTTAATGATGAGCTCTAGTTTTGTTTTTTACCAACACCTTGTTTCCGTTTGAAGTTGCCCATTGGTAATGTACAATGTACCTTTGCCAAGCATGAATATTTGTGCAACCTTATGCTCCACCAGTCCGTATGTTTGGATTTCTTTTGTAGGCAAATGCAACAACCTTCCATAAGATTATGACACTCCAATGTTAGCATGAACATCTTGCACTAACCATGTGACTTTAATCTTTGGGCAAGAAACCACCTATGACCTTAATCTCAACATGGCTTGAAAGGTTTTCCTTCAAAGTGGTTTGATAGGGTTCCACCATACTTTGAAAATTATCTCTTCGGCAAATTACTTACTAGTTTAGTCGGCAAACTCAAAATAAACTCAATAACTTGAATCATGCCAAGTAACTATAGGGTTTGGAATCCACTTGAAATCAATCATATCAATAATACAAAAACATCCTTCTAATCTTTTTCTATATCATGAGATTGACCTTAAAGCTATGGATTTGTATATTATATGCGGTTCATTCTTCAAATATAACTTGTACGACTATAAATTGATGCGTTATACCATAACCCTTTGAGATGAATCGAAGTATCTTCTGGACCAATTGCACCTAAATTAAAATTCAATCAAGACTTGAAATTTGCAATCTAAATCTAAGTTTGTCACAAACTGATTTAGGATCCAAACATATCTTGACTCTTGCCACCAAATTGAACAAAGCTTGAAGCGAAATCGACTGAGTCTAGAAGCAAGTACCCTTGAATAACTTGAATTAGGTGCATTCCGTAACAGGCAACTTGTAGTGAAGCTCAACCGATGTATTTGATGTCATTGACCATATCATATCTGTCTGGTCGTGAGAACGAGGACACACATGAGTTTGGGTATAAGGGGCTGGAGGGGCGCTTTTCACACAAGAATTCAACATAAATTGTTAGGGGTTATAACCATAATGTGTACACACATGGTCTTTATAAACGAAGTCTCAATGAGTCATGGACAGACGTCATGAAGCAATAAAACATTCTTTAAATACCGAAGTAGGACAAATTTGGGGTATGACAGATGCCCCTATCTAATTAGCTTAAATCTGAGTGAATGAACGGTTGCATGGTGTTCATTTTAAGGTGGAAGTCAATTAGATACAAAAAGACCCCGAAATTTGTCCGATAAGCAAGTAAGAAGCAGTGAGATATGCTAGAACGGGGTAACAGGATGTGCAAGATGAACAAAATAAATCAATCATTTTGGGTGGTCGAAGCAGTCCCTCATTCGTTAAGGTCCTTCGCGATACCAGAGCAGTATAAACGATCCTCTTTGGCTGGTCGAAGCAGTCCCTTATTCATTGAGGTTCTTCGATGATACCAAAGCCACTATATCTGAACAAAATTTGAGATTCTTCGGGTGGTCGAAGCAGTACCTTATCCATTAAGGCTCTTCGATGATACCAAAGCAGTATCTCTGAACACAACTTGAGATTCTTCGGGTGGTCGAAGCAACATCTTATCCAATAAGACTCTTCGATGATACCAAAGCAGCATCTCGAATAAAACTTGAGATTCTTCGGGTGGTCGAAGCAGCATCTTATCCAAAGACTCTTCGATGATACCAAAGCAGTATCTCGAATAAAACTTGAGATTCTTCGGGTGGTCGAAGCAGCATCTTATCCAAAGACTCTTCGATGATACCAAAGCAGTATCTCTAATAAAACTTGAGATTCTTCGGGCGGTCGAAGCAACATCTTATCCAATAAGACTCTTCGATGATACCAAAGTAGTATCTCGAACAAAACATGAGATTCTTTGGGTGATCGAAGCAGTACCTTACCCATTAAGGCTCTTCGATGATACCAAAGCAGTATCTCTGATCAAAACTTGAGATTCTTCGGGTGGTCGAAGCAGTACCTTATCCATTAAGGCTCTTCGATGATACCAAAGCAGTATCTCAAACAAAACATGAGATTCTTCGGGTGATCGAAGCAGTACCTTACCCATTAAGGCTCTTCGATGATACCAAAGCAGTATCTCGAACAACACTTGAGATTCTTCGGGTGATCGAAGTAGTACCTTATCCATTAAGGCTCTTTGATGATACCAAAGCAGTATCTCTGATCAAAACTTGAGATTCTTAGGATGGTCGAAGCAGTACCTTATCCATTAAGGCTCTTCGATGATACCAAAGCAGTATCTCGAACAAAACACGAGATTCTTCGGGTGATCGAAGCAGTACCTTACCCATTAAGGCTCTTCGATGATACCAAAGCAGTATCTCGAACAACACTTGAGATTCTTCGGGTGATCGAAGCAGTACCTTATCCATTAAGGCTCTTCGATGATACCAAAGCAGTATCTCTGATCAAAACTTGAGATTCTTCGGGTGGTCGAAGCAGTACCTTATCCATTAAGGCTCTTCGATGATACCAAAGCAGTATCTCGAACAAAACACGAGATTCTTCGGGTGATCGAAGCAGTACCTTATCCATTAAGGCTCTTCGATGATACCAAAGCAGCATCTCGAGTGATAATTTTGCTGAGGAATAGTTGAGCTAAAATTCCTATTTTAAAGGAACAGCGTTATCCAATCTCTGCAGGGGAGAAAGCCTTCAAGAAACTCTTTTGAGGATAACCTCTGCTTGGGGAGCCACTAGAGAAATAGTTGCTGGGGATCATCATCATCAACTACATGGTTGAAGACTGACTTGCTGGGGAGTATAATTCCCTGAACTCGTGAGGTATTAAATCTTTTCAGAGTCATACTGCCAACTTCACTGGAGGACTGACCAAGATGCTTGTGAACTGATCCTGGGTCCTGCTATGTTGTTATGCAATGCAATGCTTTATAATGCCCAAACATGCAACTAAGATGCAACTGCTAGGAAGTGCACGATGCGAATGCCAATGATATGTTAATGCTTGATATGATTATGATATGGCTGTATGTCGTGCTTGTGATAATGCAGCGACCAGGTATGCTGGGGATGAAATCCTGTTGGGGACATCACCAGGGACTGAATTAGGTAGTTGCCAAATGGTTTGGACTTTGGTTATTGAGGATGCCAGCGAGGGTGGACTTTAGTGGTTGCCAATGAAGACTGGTCTTTTAGGGTAAATTGAAGGTGCCAATTGGAGTGGCTTTTTGTAGTGGGCCAATAAAAGATTGGACTTTCTACGGGGTAGTGAGTGAATTAGACTACTCGACATCCCAAATTTAGATACTCCATGATGACCGGGGGAATTGATTGCCCCAGTTTAATTCTTGATCTCGGTGCTGGAGGGAACCACCTCATACAAACCCTTTAGAAAGGCAAGTCTTTTTATGATGACAAACCGGGGCAGCTGACGACTAATTCAAAGCTTCCACCTGTTGATATGTTTCTTGGAGACCATCTATCTTCCCCAATATCTTCAAACGTCAAAACAAATTCTATACCTTGTCAAAAAGTTATATTTTTATATTTTTTTAGCTGAAGTTTCGAACACAAATTATCAAAAATAAAATTAATTTGCAAACAATCAGATAAAGTAAAAGAGTGAGCTCAATTTAATGAGAAATCTCTCTTTATATTGATTTGACCCTTGAATGGGTAGATATACAAAGATGTAATCCCTTAATGAGGTGATCACAGTGCGAGAAAAACATAATGGCAAAAAATTAGAGCCCCTTTGAGTCTTGACACTACTATAGTCCCTATAACTTTGGAAGTCTTCAACACCTTGCTTCGTAGAAAGATGGCCGGATTAATTATGTCTCTTGATTATGTACTAGGGTCGAGCGATCATGCATAATGGATACTTTGCCTTGGAATTTTGCCCCTAACTTTTGCCTGGATCGCCCTTTCGGGTTTTCAATCCACCGGGACGCCTTTTTTTGCCTGAGCCGCCCTTTCAGGTTTTCAACTCAGCGGGCCTATTCTTATTTTATCCCTAATTTTTGCCTGAACCGCCCTTTCGGGTTTTCGGTTCACCGGGATAGCCAATTTTGCCTAAGTCGCCCTTTCGGGTTTTCGACTTAGCGGCTTTATTATTCCACTTTTTTAGGCAAAGTATCGTTTGACCAAATCTGCGTTCACTGGATAAGGTAACTCCTCCCCATCCATGGTTGCGAGCTTTAGGGCACCACCAGAGAATGCCTCTGTTACCACATACGGGCCTTCATAATTCGGCGTCCATTTTGTTGCACCCCAAAATTTGCCCAACCTTTTCTAACCTAGGTTTATGTTTCAATTGCATAGTCATTTGCATTGTCATCATGTACATAGTGTATTCATCTACATAGGCAAGCTATCTTAATCAGGGGATCAAGTGCTGTTCTTATTTCAAGAGGTATATCCAAGGGTTTCATTCATATTCAAGACTACTCAGGTCATCAGGGAAGAATTTGAGCTTTGAAGAGCTGCCAGGTTGATCAGTGAATTCTCTCCTATCGTGAGGCTAGTGGGGGATCATCAGAGGAAATGTGAGCTATGATCCAAGAGCATGAGGTGTGTATGGATGTTATGAAGAGTCTAGAGAATCATTTTTGAGGAGAACCAAGACATTTGAATGATTGCAGGAGCCTCAGTTGAAGTCAGTCAACTAGGGTCAACACTGGGTCAATTCTAGGTCAAAGAAGTGTTTTGAAGGGTATCAAGGATCATTTGAAGAATGTGGGATTCATTATTTGCTATGTGGATATGGATATGATGGTATGATAAAGGAAAATCAAGAGGAGTCAAGGAGAACTGGAGTTACTAAATTAGGGTTTTATTGTAAAATCCCCTGATTTAGGTCAAACTTCAAGGCAGTGTAGCTCATGATGCAAGCTTCATATGAATTCTTGGTCCACATGAAACTTGTAAAGTATCTTCATAGCTTTAATTTGAGGGGTGGAAGTCATCAAGATGATTTATATAACTCAAGTTATGGCTCTTGCAAGTTACAAGTCATCTGAGGGCACTGAAATTTGTCTGTGAAAATTGTCTGTATTCCAAGCAACTTTTGACCTTCAAGGTTATTTCAAATGGATTTCTGGCCAACATGAGAATTGTTCCTTATTGTCTTAGCTTTCTAGAATGGTATGGTATGCCTTCATATGATTTATGGAACTCTACTTATGGTCTTGGCAAGCAAAGGGTATTTTGGTCATTTGAGGATTACAGGTCATTCTTAGTATATGCCTAAAACTCATACAAGGAAGCTTCAAATGAAAAACTTCACAACATCAAAGTTGTTAAAAATTGGATTTTAAGGCTAGAAAAGAAGGTGTGAAAGTTTGGAAATGCTTAGAGCATGGAATTTTAAAATTGGTGCAAATGACTTGAAAAGGGCTTATAAGTTGAAAAAGTTGAAATGAAAAATTGGTTTGGGAGATCTACAAATCCAATATGGGTCATCCAATATACCAAATTGATTCCAAACATCATTTTAAAGACATTGGTTCAGCCACTTTTTTGAGTTAGGGTTTAAAAATTGGACTTGCTTTGTATTTTTGTTACTTGCATAATAAGGCAAGTATAGAAAACTTGGCACAAGATGAATTTTCAAGGCAAGGAGCTTACATACACTTCCCATATCTCATGTAAGGAGATTTTGACATAAGTTTGGAAAGGTGCAAGCATGAGATTAGAGATATTCAAAGTATCATGGCATGAGAAGTTCATGAAATTTCCACAACTTTCTAGAATCCTCCAAGATTATTCTAGAAACCTCTAAGTTTGTTAATCATCATCTATATATTGGATTGAGATCATTAAGAGTAAAGGTTGGTGATGGTTGATGTTGAATCCATTTTTCAAATCATATTGAATTTTTTCTCCATTTTTCCCACACTTTCACATTTTGGAATTTCCATTTTTTTCAATCTTTTTTTTTCTCTCACTTTCCATACTTTTTCTCTTCACCAATCAATTACACAACAATTATAGAGATGGTTCATCATTTTTTTGAGAGAATTGGAGCAAGAGGAACCTTGTAGTAACATGAAAAAGTGGTGAAAACTCAAATTCCAATTTTCACTTTTTCATCAATTCAAGACTTGTCAAGGCTTCAAACATATTCACCAAGTATTGTTGAGTGATTCTACATCATTTTCTCAAAGAATTGGTGATCGAGTGAAGCTCCATAAGCCATTTTTCGGAGGTATAAAGAATTCGACATAACTCATTATTTAGGAGTCTTTCTTGCATTATTTTTATTGCATTCCATTGCTCTCATCTCCTACATGGATTCTAGTACAAAAAAGATGAGTTTTATGACAATTTTTGGTTCTTGAGTTTTTCTTGAGGTGCCACGTTTTGGGAGTTAGAGAGAGTTTCAAGAAAATCTAAGACCATATTTGGATTCCTTGATTTTTTTCCTTCAAGTTTGACCAAAATTTTGTGCGAAACGGATAATTATTGATGGAGTTATGGTGCTTCAAAGTAGCAAAAAACTCATGTTCATGGGGCTGCGGGTTACTATTCACAAAGTTGAAAATTTTGATTTGGAGAAGAAGGTGTTAACACTGTCGGATGCATTTCCAAGTCAAGGTTTCTTCCATTCATCCAACGCCTCTCACTGCGCCACGTAATCGGCCACATAAGCCTCATGCCACTTTTATTTATTCATGTTATTTCCTCTTATTTCCTCATATTGCAATGTTTCTTTTATTTTTCTGTTTTATATGCTGACTTCAAATAATCATAAAAAATAGGAAAATTAGTCTTTTTGATCCCCATTTTATTGTGATGAATCTTTAAGATGTCTAGGATTTAATAAAACTGGAATTATAATTTTACCATTTTTTGACATTTTCTTTGGATTTTTTTACATTTGGGTCGTCATAAAAAGGCCAATGCTGGTGCTATCATTTTGTTGAATTTCTTTGACCTATCAAAACACAATTTAAATGTCAATCCTTTTTCAGGGATCTCATACACACGTTGAGGTATTGTGATATATTTTTGTGGGAATTTTATTGTACCATTTTAATTGGTTTTGGATGCTTTCTTTAACATGCTCCACTTTAATCTTTCCTTTGGTATACATGAGATATCTTGCAATGTTTTCATCTTGTTTGACCATTTATCTTTGGATATTTTTGTGGTATCTCTCACCCCTAGTTTTTGGCTTGATGTAGGGCATTGGAAATTTTTATTTGAATTTTTTAGCACCTTTTGCTATTTTTCTTATGTTTTGTATTCGAACTTGTAATTTGGACTTCCGAACGGACTTTATTTTTGTTAAGGCTCCAACGACCGCTTTGTGTTTGCATGATGAACGCCGTGGATTATATTTCTTATTGTAGATAGGTTAGAGGTATTGGAAGACCCTTAGGTGGCTGTTATTTGTATGTGTAGCTTGCCCGATTATCGACTTGTTTGCATGATAGCACGTTGCGATTCCAAATAGTGGATTACGCGTTTCATTCGGAGTTTTCACTCGATTCTTTGCATATGATCACTTGATATTTTCTTATTCCAACCATTAATGGGCTTGAGGTTGAGATGAACCTTCCTCCCTCCTTTGCATTGCATTTACCATTGCTATATTCATGATCACTTGTATGCGGTTATTACTTGTATTTCCGTTTCTTCCTTTTGTTTCCTTTCCCGTAGGACTTTCATTCTTCCTTGTTCAAGGGACGATGCGATAGACATTAGGAGTTAACCCATGCATGATAACATTAGGGTAGATTTTATTCCCTTTTAACCCTAGGATTTGTAGAGTGTCATCTCTTCTTCCTTCAAAACAACAGAAAAACATTAATAAAGGTTATAACAGAGATTAATTCATTTCTTCCGTCAAAAGATTTGAACAGACATCAACCTTTTTGCAATAAGAAAACCCTTGTTTAAGGTGAGATTTTTCATAAAAAAAACACTTGAACAGCTTGTGTCGGGCGTAGCCCGAACTACGTTTGCTCTGATCTTCCATGCAGTGTGGAAGTACGTAGGCATAGGATGCGATATCCTAGCGAGCAACCTTCCCCTCCTTTCCCGTAGTTAGGCGAACTACGTTGACTCTGATTTCTCGTTCCGGACGGGAATACGTAGGCATAAAGTGCGATGCTTTGCCGAGTCAAATTTTCTTTTCTTTTTCAGACCTCATCCTTTAGTTTAGATAGAAGTGTAATCCGTACAAACCAAGCAAGCGTGGATCCCATCGAGTACGATGGACGTGAGGGGTGCCTAATACCTTCCCCTTGCGTAACCGACTCCCGAACCCAGGTTTTGGTTGCGATGACCATACCTTTCCCTTTTTCGCGAGGTTTACTTCGAGCGTTTCCTTTCCCTCCGTTGGGATAAATAACGCACGGTGGCGACTCTTCTGTTCAGCCGGCGCCGATTTTCGCAGTAGCGACAGTTGGCGACTCTGCTGGGGACTGCGATAGTTCTATATACGAGTCTCGCCTTAGGTTTTTTTCCTAGCTGTTTGGGGTCATCCCCAGCAGCTGGCGACTCTGCTGGGGACCCAACGTCCCCTGGCTGCTAAGGACTGCGATAGTTCTTATGCATTTGGGATCCAACGTCCCTTAAGAGAGTCAATCCTAGCGCTTGTTTGCCCGTCGAGGAATTTGTATGGATTTACGTTTCTGTATTTACCTTTCAGCATTATATTATCATTATTATTGTTGTATTGTGGGGTTGTGACGGGTGTTCAATGATGGAGAGATAAGCCGGACCTGGGCTTGAGTGCACCTAGACTTAGAGTAGAGATTAGTGGACGCGCACGTGCTTTGCATGTCCTAGTGTCCCGCGAAATCTACGCTCAGACGAGGTTCTTCTGGTTGGCCTCCTGTCCTGCCCTTTGGATGGCTCGGGTTGCTGGTTAGTTGGATTGTCGACTCTAGGGACCGATCATTTGGAAGTTGGCTAAGTGAGGCCTCTTCAGGATGTGATGATGCCACTCCTTCTGGGAATCGTATTGTCACTCCTGAAAGTCTGTGACGCCGACGACCGCATAGGATGCCATACCTTTGTCAGTTACTAGGACATCCACCTGTGAGAGGGTTTGGGGATATGCAGGTAACTAGACCTCCAGATACCGGTTATTTCTTGATCAGAGATCCTTGGTATTTATGGATAGTTGTGAGGTCTATCAGAGACCAGCCAGAGTTATGGTATGAGGTCTATCAGAGACCAGTTGGAGTTATGTTATAAGGTCTGTCAGAGACCAGGTATGGGTTATATTATCGGGTCTATCCGAGACCAGGCTGGAGTTCTTTGTGAGGTCTGTCTGAGACCAGAGTTTGATGAGTATTGGAGGGTCTGTCTGAGACCTGTTCTTGGTGTGACTTGGGCTTCTTATTCAGGGCACTTGACCCCCTGTTGCAGCTGTTTGCATTGCATTGTTTGCATACCCACTTATCATTGCATTTTGCATACATACTCATATTTGCATTACAGGTTTGTGAGCCGTGTATCTTATCTCCCGCATCCGTTCCAGGTATTTTCAGGATTGAAGAAAGGCGGGTCCACCGTTACTCTACAAGAATCAACCAGAAGAAGATCATGGACGCCATGCAGCTTGAAATGCAAGAGATGCGTGACAGGATGGCCCTGTTCATGCAAACCATGGAGACTATCACCAAAGGGCAGGAACAGTTGCAGAGTCTGGTACAGCCGTTGGTTGCTCGTGCTGAGATCAACGGCACCCCGCATGGTGAAAATGTGGCTAACTCTCCCAGGGTTGAAAATCATCAAAGTGCTGATCACATTCAAGTCGCTGGGCTGAACAGCGGAGAAGCTGGTCCTGCTGGTGGGAACGGAAACACTGGTAACACTAACGGAGATACTGCAGGAGTGTTCATAGGGAACGTCAACCAGGGTTTCAACTTGGGTGCGGAGAACGTCGGGCTGAATGGCGACAATGGTAATCAGGGCTTTCAGGGTATGAATGTGGGATATGGCAATGTGGCTGGCGCCAAAACTGGATACGGAGACCATGGTTATGGTAACGCAGGATATGGAATGGGTATGAACAACGGCCAGGATATGGGCAACCTGAGGGGTAACCCCGGGTACTTCCAAGCAGGTCTGGGCCGTAACGCTGGACATGCTGCATATGAAGAGATACCTCGTTGGGAGGACCATCAGGAAGACGTTTTCTCAGGTCATAATGAAGGCTACGGGAGGCCTACAGGGGACAACCTCTGCATGAGATTGTTGGAAGAAAAGGTAAATGGTCTGGCTAATCAGAACGCTGTGGGACTGGATATGTCTAACATGGGGTTGGTACCAGGGCTGAGGGTACCTCTGAAATTCAAGGAGCCATCTTTTGATAAGTATAGAGGCGACACGTACCCGAGGGTGCATGTCCGTTCATTTTACAGAAGGATGTCTGCGTATTCGGACGACGAAAAGATGCTTATGCACTTTTTCCAAGACAGCTTGTCAGGGCCGTCATTGGAGTGGTACATGAGCCTGGAGCCAACACAGATCAGAACTTGGAAGGAATTGGCGGAAGCTTTCGTGAAGCACTACCAATACAACAGCGATCTCGCTCCTAACAGAGTTCAGTTGCAAAGCATGTCCCAGAAGCCCAAGGAAAGCTTCAAAGAGTACGCCCAGAGATGGCGTGACCTGGCTGCGAGAGTACAACCACCTATGGTCGAGAGGGAAATGATGGACTTATTCGTAGGGACATTCTCAGGGATGTACTATGACCGGCTGCTCAACTTCTCAATGAGTACCTTCTCCGAGCTGATCCTGATGGGGGAGCGTATAGAGAACGGGATAAAAATTGGTAAGATTCAACCGGGAGAATCTGTTTCAGCTGGAAGCACCAAGAAAGCCTTCGGTGGTAAAAGGCAAGGTGATGCTAATGCAGTGTATAACGTTCAGCGGGGAAATAGGAATCAGAACCGGCGTCCACAGCCTCAAGTTGCAAGTGTGACTATTCCGGGACCACCTCAGCAACAGAGACAACAGCAGCAGCCTAATCAAAATCAGCGGCGGTTTCAGGCTCCAAGGCCGAGGAGGGTATTTGAGGTACCGCCGATGTCTTACGCAGAGCTCCTTCAGACTCTATTGAAGTTACAACTAGTTGAAAAGAGAACCTTGGCGCCGCCGACTGGCACGCCACCAGTAGGGTACGACATCAACGAGCATTGTGATTTTCACTCTGGTGCACCCGGGCACAACATCGAGAATTGTTTAGCTTTCAAGCACAAAGTGCAAGATTTGCTTGATAGCTCAGCCATCAATTTTGGGAAGGAAGGTCCCAACATTACACAAAAACCAATGCCAAACCATGAATAGGCTGGAATATGGTGGACAAAGAGGAGTTCTATAGTTCGTGTGGGCCGTTAAAAGTAGATCAGAACAGCGGCAGGCTGCCTCTCATAACTGATTGTGAAGATAGCTGGTTCAGCAGCAGGACAGATGTGAAAGCCCGATTCTCGGAAGCTGGCATTTTTCTTTGTTTTATTTTGTCATTTCTTTACGTTTGTAGTTTCTTTCATGTTTAAATTGCAATCTTGTTCGTAAAACTTGTTGTTTTCACTTCAATTGATGATAATGAAATAAATATGCATGTTTTGATTAAATCCAGTCGTGTTCACCAATCATTTTTGCAAATGTCCAACACCTGGTTAAGAGGAATCTAGGGGGGATGACGAAAATGAATGACATGCAACTTCCGATATTGTATGCTTTTGAAATAAAACCTGTTGATGATGTACAAGCATTGTTTCAAATCCCTAAACACCGGAGTTATAAGG
This sequence comes from Lathyrus sativus, assembly GCA_963859935.3. NCBI lineage: Eukaryota > Viridiplantae > Streptophyta > Magnoliopsida > Fabales > Fabaceae > Lathyrus > Lathyrus sativus. The sequence continues at coordinate 420,751,855 of OZ012736.1, read as the reverse complement.
AAGATAATCCCTTGTCGACCCTTTTGAGCCTTGTAGTAGGAGTTTCTTTCTGTGAATGAAAAACCCTCAATCTTAACCTGGGGCAGGGTAGGTGTTAGCTAATTTGACCGAGCGTTCAAGTTGCAAAAGGAGTGTCCATTCGAGGATCAATCACACCTCTAGAGGTCGTGCCTAAAAAACCACAATGGTTAAATCAAGAGTGAGACAGTCACATCATTCTCCAATGAGTCAGGCAACCAGTGTCACACGACTTGTTCGAAGAAAAGGAAAAAGGAGAAAAGAATCAAAAGCCCGCTAAGTCAAGAAAAGAAAACAATTGACTTAGGCAAAAATGAGGGCATCCCGCTGGACTTAAAAAATCAAAAGAAACTCAAAAGGAGTCAGTCCAGGCAAAAGTTAGGGATAAGGAAAAAAGATGAAAGGAGGACAAAAAGAAAAATCCTCAAATCAAATGCGAGTCGTGTGACCCCGAGTGTCAAAGACGAAAAGTGAGTGGCTGTCACTCCAGAAACTCATGGGTTTTCGAACTATCACTCCTATCTTTCAGCCTCTGAGAGGTGAGCGCTAAGGTCGAATTAGATGAACATAGGATCGGAGAACATCAAGGAGAATGGGTGGGTTAAAATAAACTTTGAGCCTTTATCCTTTCCTTCAAAACCGTGAACCTGACCATGTTATAACCTTCAAAAGTCCTAATTGAAGCAGGTTGTTTCGAAAGCATACTTCGGTAAAGGTCGCGTCGATTCTGACTCCTGAAAGGGTTCCTCTTACCATGTTGGTACTGATGTTGATAAATGCTTTGTGCATTATATGCTATAAACTGTTTTTCCTTTTCCCAGTGAACAGATTGGATGTCAAAGCTGTCATATGTGTTGCATTAATACGTCTTTTACGCAGAATAACTTGTTTTGCTTGCGAGAAGCGCTTGACAGCAGGAAAGTTTTCTGCAATGGAAAGTATGGTCAGGATAGAATACAGAGCGCCCGAATGTTCCGAGAGCAGGGGCAAGCTATTATCGTGATTCCCAGTCAGGTCAGCCATGCAAAGTCAGCTACTCTGGGGCAATCAGGTCAAGATTCAGTAAATCTCTCGTAGTTGGAGGTACTGTTCCGGACCAGCTACTCGGGGGCAAAGTCATTGCGATCAGGGGCATTGACTTCCATTGAGTTCGGAATCAGTTAGTCTGAGGACAATTCCCGAAGCTTCAGTTGATCAAGGGGCAGTATGCTTGAGAGGTAACTAATCAGAAGTGAGTCTTCTCGAGATCCAATCAGGGGCAGTCATACAAAATGTGGAGATTTGAAAGCAGACACTTCAGGTGGATAATCAGACCAGGATAAGTCGCTAGAACGCTCATTCAGGGGCAAGTCACTGCGGAGAACGTTGAAAACAACTGGGTCGATCGGAGCTAATGGAGATTGAATCTTTTTGCCGTATAGTTACCGGGGCAAGAAATCTCGAGGTCGTCTCATAGTAAGCGGTTCAGCGCAAGTATTCCCAGGAGGTAGATAGGGGCAAGTGGAGTGCACTGGGGCAAGCTATTCAAAAGCTCGCAAAGTTCCCCCCCAGAATCCATGGCAGGCTGGTACCCTCTCCAGAGATTGTATGTTGTGTCTTCCCCAGTGAAGTCTCCCCGGGCAAAACTGAATGTTAATTCCCCAGGAGAGTTAAGATTAATGTATCTTCAGTTCAGCATTAGCTTATCAAGCAGAGCAGAGTCCTCCCCAGTGAAGGTCGAGATGGATACGATTAACTCCCAGAGGGTTCTCGTGCAGTGCAAATCAGAATGTGTGGTTCAGTCCCCAGCTCAGTGATGGCGGGATGATTTCCCCAGCTCAGTGATGGCGGGATGATTTCCCCAGCTCAGTGATAGCAGGAGAGGTTCACCACAGAGTGTGATCAGGTGGTTGGAGCAGCTGAAAGGAGTTTTCCCGAGCGGGATTGTCCTTTCTTTCCCCATCAAGTCGCTCTTTCTCGTCAGGAGGACCGTCATCAGCAGATTTTGGAGTTCTGAGTTCGTGAGCTATTTTCCCAGCAGGGTGGTCATCCCCAGCGGAGTTAGTTCATCTTTCCAACATTTATTTTGTTGGAAGCGTATCGGCGGTATTCCGATCATCCCCAGCGGATCCAGTGTGTCTTCAGCATTTATTTTGCTGAAGTAACTCTTTGCATAAGCATGCATCATGAGCATTTGCATTCTACCCAAGTATGTAGCATTTCCATGCAGTATGGAAGCATTTCGTCATTATCAAACATGCATATTTGAAACATAAGCCAGGTGGTTATCTCTCCAGTTTCAGATATGTTATTCCTTGCCGATAAGAGAAATCGTGATTCAGGAAGATGTGGGTTTTGTGGTCAAAGTACGCAGTGATCGTATTTGTACCCTCTATGGGGTTCATATTGTAAGGCACGCAGTGATCGTGTTAATTTCGAGATGTTGATTTGTTGCCCAAGTATGCAGTGATCGTATTTGTGCCAGTATGGGGTTCATGTCGTAGGACACGCGGTGATCGTGTTGATCTTGGTATGTGTATTTGTGGTCGAATGGCGCAGTGATCGTATTCGTCCCAATCTAAGAAGATTGTTTTGTAAGGCACGCAGTGATCGTGTTGGTATCGTTTCGGGGGTTTTATTGAGCAAGGCACGCAGTGATCGTGTTCATCCAGTTGTTGGTCGATATATGCAGTGGTCGTATTCGTCCGTGTTACAGTGGTTATGGGTTGATACGCAGTGACCGTATTCGTCCGTTATACAATTTGGTTATGGGGTGAGGCACGCAGTGATCGTGTTTCGTCTGGTTGGTTGTGGCCGAAGTACGCCGGGATCGTATTCGTCCCATGTTTGAAGTGGTGTCACAAAGCGCGCAGTGATCGTGTTTTTTCCTCCAGTCAAGAGGGCCGTGACATGAAGCGCGCAGTGATCGCGTTCACCCTAGGTATGATTGGAATATGCAGTGATCGTATTCGTCCAGTTATGTGGGTTAGTTGAGGCACGCAACACGCAGGGATCGTGTTTTTCTCCAGTCAAGAGGATCGTGGCTCAGAACGCGCAGTGATCGTGTTCAAACACGCAGTGATCGTGTTCCAGATATGCAGTGACCGTATTCACGCAACACGCAGGGATCGTGTTTTTTCTCCAGTCAAGAGGATCGTGGCTCAGAACGCACAGTGATCGTGTTCGAACGCGCAGGGATCGTGTTCAAGATACGCAGTGATCGTATTCGTACAACATGCAGTGATCGTGTTGTTAGTACCATGGGAACTTATGATGCGGAGCGCGCAGTGATCGTGGCTATTGTATCAGTGGGTTGTTGGTCGACATACGCAGTAATCGTATTCGTCCTGTTACATGGGTTGATTTTGTGACACACGCAGTGATCGTGTTGACATAATTCCGGGGTTTTGTTGGTCGAGATGCGCAATGATCGTATTCGTCCTATTACAGCACACGCAGTGATCGTGTTTATCATATTGGTGGTTGAAGTACGCAGTGAACGTGTTCGCCTCTTCTATGTGGATTTATTCCGTCTGGCACGCAGTGATCGTGTTTGTCTCATCCGGTTGGATTTATGGTCGATGTGATTGTAACGCGGCATGCAGTGATCGTGTCCGTCGTGTTTGTCCCGTTAAATGGTTTTTGTTTGTAAGACACGCAGTGACCGTGTTCGTCGCAGTTTTGTGGATTTGTTGTGCCAGACACGCAGTGATCGTGTTCGCCATGGCACATTCCCCTAGCAGAGTTGCTTGGTCAAGCATTTCTCTTTCTCCCCAGACGAGTCCTTTCTCAAAGTGCTGTAGAAATGACAGGGTGCAGGTTTTGGGTGGTTACCCACAGTTACCCCAATATAAACGTAATCCCCAACGGGTTGTTCTGCAACGAGATACTTGGTTAAGTTCCTCGTAGTCCCCGGCAGGGTATCCTTTGACAAGTCGCTTGGTTAAGTCACTTGTATTTCCCCAGCTGAGTCTTTCTCGGGATGATGTGGTATCAGTATTAGAAGACGGTAATACAGATTTTCGGGTGGTTACCCGCAATTCCCCAACAGAGTTATGTTCTCCAGCAGGGTGTTACTTCAATGGGTTGCTTGGTTAAGTCCCTCATTGTCCCCAGCAGGGAGCTTGCTACAAGAGTTGTTTGGTTAAATGCCTCGTATTTTTCAACAAGGGCGCTTGGTTAAGCTTCCCATTTTCCCCAGCAGGTGTTTAACGGCAGTCGTCAGAATTTGTCCCCTCAGAGTTGCTTGGTTAAGTTTCTCATTTCCCCGCAGAGTCGGTTGTTCATGTCTTCGAACATTGCCCCGCTTGGTTAAGCGTTTGCTCGTTTCTTCAGGATACGAAAAGTTGATCAGTGAAGTCAACATGACAAGTGAAGTCAATATTCTCCCGCTGGTTAGCGTGTGCTTAGTTGATAAGTGAGATCAACAGAGGTTGATAAGTGAGATCAACAATTTCTTGTGGTGTATGCTCATCTCTTCGGAATGGAGTGGTCTGCGGACAGCAGCAGATTATTTGGCAGATGGATGGCTAGTTGGCGCCGTGACAACAGAAGCCAGTTCCCAGGGTTTTCTCAAGCAGTAGTCGTTTTCGCAATTTATTTTTGCGGTTGGCAAATTTCCGGGTTCTTTCGTATTCAACCGTCTCGTACCTCGATTGTCTGAAGGTTGCGCGCTCTTCATCCAGTCGGGTCCAAGTCGCTTGAATAGGGGCAGCTGTTGCACCCCAAAATTTGCCCAACCTTTTCTAACCTAGGTTTATGTTTCAATTGCATAGTCATTTGCATTGTCATCATGTACATAGTGTATTCATCTGCATAGGCAAGCTATCTTAATCAGGGGATCAAGTGCTGTTCTTATTTCAAGAGGTATATCCAAGGGTTTCATTCATATTCAAGACTACTCAGGTCATCAGGGAAGAATTTGAGCTTTGAAGAGCTGCCAGGTTGATCAGTGAATTCTCTCCTATCGTGAGGCTAGTGGGGGATCATCAGAGGAAATGTGAGCTATGAGCCAAGAGCATGAGGTGTGTATGGATGTTATGAAGAGTCTAGAGAATCATTTTTGAGGAGAACCAAGTCATTTGAATGATTGCAGGAGCCTCAGTTGAAGTCAGTCAACTAGGGTCAACACTGGGTCAATTCTAGGTCAAAGAAGTGTTTTGAAGGGTATCAAGGATCATTTGAAGAATGTGGGATTCATTATTTGCTATGTGGATATGGATATGATGGTATGATAAAGGAAAATCAAGAGGAGTCAAGGAGAACTGGAGTTACTAAATTAGGGTTTTATTGTAAAATCCCCTGATTTAGGTCAAACTTCAAGGCAGTGTAGCTCATGATGAAAGCTTCATATGAATTCTTGGTCCATATGAAACTTGTAGAGTATCTTCATAGATTTAATTTGAGGGGTGGAAGTCATCAATATGATTTATAGAACTCAAGTTATGGCTCTTGCAAGTTACAAGTCATTTGAGGGCACTGAAATTTGTCTGTGAAAATTGTCTGTATTCCAAGCAACTTTTGACCTTCAAGGTTATTTCAAATGGATTTCTGGCCAACATGAGAATTGTTCCTTATTGTCTTATCTTTCTAGAATGGTATGGTATGCCTTCATATGATTTATGGAACTCTACTTATGGTCTTGGCAAGCAAAGGGTATTTTGGTCATTTGAGGATTACAGGTCATTCTTAGTATATGCCTAAAACTCATACAAGGAAGCTTCAAATGAAAAACTTCACAACATCAAATTTGTTCAAAATGGGATTTTAAGGCTAGAAAAGAAGGTGTGAAAGTTTGGAAAAGCTTAGAGCATGGAATTTTAAAATTGGTGCAAATGACTTGAAAAGGGCTTATAAGTTGAAAAAGTTGAAATGAAAAATTGGTTTGGGAGATCTACAAATCCAATATGGGTCATCCAATATACCAAATTGATTCCAAACATCATTTTAAAGACATTGGTTCAGCCACTTTTTTGAGTTAGGGTTTAAAATTTGGACTTGCTTTGTATTTTTGTTACTTGCATAATAAGGCAAGTATAGAAAACTTGGCACAAGATGAATTTTCAAGGCAAGGAGCTTACATACACTTCCCATATCTCATGTAAGGAGATTTTGACATAAGTTTGGAAAGGTGCAAGCATGAGATAAGAGATATTCAAAGTATCATGGCATGAGAAGTTCATGAAATTTCCACAACTTTCTAGAATCCTCCAAGATTATTCTAGAAACCTCTAAGTTTGTTAATCATCATCTATATATTGGATTGAGATCATTAAGAGTAAAGGTTGGTGATGGTTGATGTTGAATCCATTTTTCAAATCATATTGAATTTTTTCTCCATTTTTCCCACACTTTCACATTTTGGAATTTCCATTTTTTTCAATCTTTTTTTTTCCTCTCACTTTCCATACTTTTTCTCTTCACCAATCAATTACACAACAATTATAGAGATGGTTCATCATTTTTTTTTTGAGAGAATTGGAGCAAGAGGAACCTTGTAGTAACATGAAAAAGTGGTGAAAACTCAAATTCCAATTTTCACTTTTTCATCAATTCAAGACTTGTCAAGGCTTCAAACATATTCACCAAGTATTGTTGAGTGATTCTACATCATTTTCTCAAAGAATTGGTGATCGAGTGAAGCTCCATAAGCCATTTTTCGGAGGTATAAAGAATTCGACATAACTCATTATTTAGGAGTCTTTCTTGCATTATTTTTATTGCATTCCATTGCTCTCATCTCCTACATGGATTCTAGTACAAAAAAGATGAGTTTTATGACAATTTTTGGTTCTTGAGTTTTTCTTGAGGTGCCACGTTTTGGGAGTTAGAGAGAGTTTCAAGAAAATCTAAGACCATATTTGGATTCCTTGATTTTTTTCCTTCAAGTTTGACCAAAATTTTGTGCGAAACGGATAATTATTGATGGAGTTATGGTGCTTCAAAGTAGCAAAAAACTCATGTTCATGGGGCTGCGGGTTACTATTCACAAAGTTGAAAAATTTGATTTGGAGAAGAAGGTGTTAACACCGTCGGATGCATTTCCAAGTCAAGGTTTCTTCCATTCATCCAACGCCTCTCACTGCGCCACGTAATCGGCCACATAAGCCTCATGCCACTTTTATTTATTCATGTTATTTCCTCATATTGCAATGTTTCTTTTATTTTTCTATTTTATATGCTGACTTCAAATAATCATAAAAAATAGGAAAATTAGTCTTTTTGATCCCCATTTTATTATGTGAAATCTTTAAGATGTCTAGGATTTAATAAAACTGGAATTATAATTTTACCATTTTTTGACATTTTCTTTGGATTTTTTACATTTGGGTCGTCATAAAAAGGCCAATGCTGGTGCTATCATTTTGTTGAATTTCTTTGACCTATAAAAACACAATTTAAATGTCAATCCTTTTGCAGGGATCTCATACACACGTTGAGGTATTGTGATATATTTTTATGGGAATTTTATTGTACCATTTTAATTGGTTTTGGATGCTTTCTTTAACATGCTCCACTTTAATCTTTCCTTTGGTATACATGAGATATCTTGCAATGTTTTCATCTTGTTTGACCATTTATCTTTGGATATTATTGTGGTATCTCTCACCCCTGGTTTGTGGCTTGATGTAGGGAATTGGAGATTTTTATTTGAATTTTTTAGCACCTTTTGCTATTTTTCTTATGTTTTGTATTCGAACTTGTAATTTGGACTTCCGAACGGACTTTATTTTTGTTAAGGCTCCAACGGCCGCTTTGTGTTTGCGTGATGAACGCCGTGGATTATATTTCTTATTGTAGATAGGTTAGAGGTATTGGAAGACCCTTAGGTGGCTGTTATTTGTATGTGTAGCTTGCCCGATTATCGACTTGTTTGCATGATAGCACGTTGCGATTCCAAATAGTGGATTACGCGTTTCATTCGGAGTTTTCACTCGATTCTTTGCATATGATCACTTGATATTTTCTTATTCCAACCATGAATGGGCTTGAGGTTGAGATGAACCTTCCTCCCTCCTTTGCATTGCATTTACCATTGCTATATTCATGATCACTTGTATGCGGTTATTACTTGTATTTTCGTTTCTTCCTTTCGTTTCCTTTCCCGTAGGACTTCCATTCTTCCTTGTTCAAGGGAGGATGCGATAGACATTAGGAGTTAACCCATGCATGATAACATTAGGGTAGATTTTATTCCCTTTTAACCCTAGGATTTGTAGAGTGTCATCTCTTCTTCCTTCAAAACAACAGAAAAACATTAATAAAGGTTATAACAGAGATTAATTCATTTCTTCCGTCAAAAGATTTGAACAGACATCAACCTTTTTGCAATAAGAAAACCCTTGTTTAAGGTGAGATTTTTCATAAAAAAAACACTTGAACAGCTTGTGTCGGGCGTAGCCCGAACTACGTTTGCTCTGATCTTCCATGCAGTGTGGAAGTACGTAGGCATAGGATGCGATATCCTAGCGAGCAACCTTCCCCTCCTTTCCCGTAGTTAGGAGAACTACGTTGACTCTGATTTCTCGTTCCGGACGGGAATACGTAGGCATAAAGTGCGATGCTTTGCCGAGTCAAATTTTCTTTTCTTTTTCAGACCTCATCCTTTAGTTTAGATAGAAGTGTAATCCGTACAAACCAAGCAAGCGTGGATCCCATCGAGTACGATGGACGTGAGGGGTGCCTAATACCTTCCCCTTGCGTAACCGACTCCCGAACCCAGGTTTTGGTTGCGATGACCATACCTTTCCCTTTTTCGCGAGGTTTACTTCGAGCGTTTCCTTTCCCTCCGTTGGGATAAATAACGCACGGTGGCGACTCTTCTGTTCAGCCGGCGCCGATTTTCGCAGTAGCGACACATTTGCCCCTAGATTCATTATACATAGCCATGATCCTCTTGAGTACTAAGTCACCTTGCGTGAATGTCCTGGGATGTACTCTTTTGTCGAAGGCTCTCTTCATTCTTCTCTGGTAAAGCTGGCCGTGGCATATGGTTGTCAAGCGCTTTTCCTCAATGAGATTAAGTTCTTCAAACCTCGTTTTTACCCATTCTGCTTCATCGAGTTGAGCTTCCATTAAAACCCTCAGAGAAGGGATCTCGACCTCTATTGGGAGAACTGCCTCCATGCCATAAACCAACGAGTAGGGAGTTGCCCCTGTTGAAGTTCGTACGGAAGTACGGTAGCCGTGTAATGCAAAGGGTAACATCTCGTGCCAATCTTTGTATGTGACCACCATCTTCTGGATGATTTTCTTGATATTTTTATTGGCTGCTTCTACGGCTCCATTCATTTTGGGTCTATATGGTGTCGAGTTATGGTGTTCTATTTTAAAGCTGGCGCACAACTCGTCCATCATTTTGTTGTTGAGATTCGACCCATTGTCAGTGATGATGCGACTGGGCACTCCATATCTGCATATGATGTTGTGTTTCAAGAAGCGGGGGACTACTTGCTTAGTAACGTTGGTATACGAAGCAGCTTCAACCCACTTGGTGAAATAGTCTATAGCCACAAGTATGAAGCGATGTTTGTTCGAAGCTTTTGGTTCAATCATCCCAATCATGTCTATTCCCCACATGGAGAAGGGCCATGGTGAGGTTAAGACGTTCAACGGAGTGGTGGGTACATGAATCTTATCAGAGTATATTTGGCACTTGTGACAAGTTCGGGCATGATGGTAACAATCTGCTTCCATGGTAAGCCAATAATAGCCCGCCCTTAATATTTTCTTTGCCATGGTGTGTCCATTCGCATGAGTTCCAAAGCAGCCCTCATGAATGTCCTTTAGAATCTGTTCAGCCTCACGTTTCTCCACACATCTAAGCAAAACAGTGTCATGGTTGCGCTTGTACAATACATTTCCGTTGAGGAAGAAGTTGGATGCCAATCTTCGCAAAGTTCTTTTGTCGATACTCAGGGCTCCTTCAGGATATTCGTGCTTTTCAAGATATCGCTTTATATCGTAAAACCACGGCTTTTCTTCTGCGTCTTTATCAGCAGTCAGACAATGTGCGGGCTCTTCAAAGCGTCGCAAATCAATAGATGGTCTATGATTTGGCCATATCAACTTGTACATGGACGCCAGAGTTGCCAAAGCGTCAGCCATTTGATTCTCTTCTCGAGGTATGTGAGCAAAAGTGATATCATCGAATCGAGGAAGCAATTTTGCCACATAATCCCGGTATGGAATTAAGTTTTCATGCTTGGTATCCCAATCGCCTCTTATCTGGTAAATCACTAGAGCAGAATCTCCAAACACATCGAGAGTTTTGATTCTCAAGTCAATGGCTTCTTCTAGCCCTAGTATACATGCCTCGTACTCCGCTATATTGTTAGTGCACGGGAAGCAAAGCTTGGCCGTAAACGGCAAGTGAAAATTTTGGGGGGATGTAATCACTGCCCCAATTCCATGTCCATAAGAGTTAGAGGCACCGTCGAACATAAGAGTCCATCGCTCCCCTGGTTCTGGCCCTGGCTCTTCGCAATCTATTGCCATCATGATATCCTCATCCGGAAAGTCAAATCTTAAAGGTTGGTACTCTTCCACTGGCTGATGGGCCAAATGATCTGCTAACACACTTCCCTTTATAGCTTTCTGAGTGGTGTATTGGATGTCGTATTCAGATAGAAGCATTTGCCATCGGGCTATCCTACCGGTAAGAGCAGGTTTCTCGAAGATGTATTTGATTGGATCCATCTTGGAGATTAAGTATGTGGTGTGCGTCAGCATATATTGTCTGAGTCGTCTAGCAGCCCATGCAAGTGCACAACAAGTCTTTTCAAGCAAAGAGTATCTAGTCTCACAGTCGTTAAACTTTTTGCTGAGATAGTATATAGCATGCTCTTTCTTGCACGTATCATCTTGTTGTCCCAACACGCAACCCATGGACTCTTCTAGCACGGTTAAGTACATAATGAGCGGCCTTCCAGGAACTGGTGGTATCAAGATCGGTGGTTCTTGCAAATATTCTTTGATTGCATCAAATGCCCCTTGGCATTCATCATTCCACACAAGTGGCTGGTCTTTCCTGAGTAATTTAAAAATTGGCTTGCAAGTGGCTGTGAGATGTGAAATAAATCTTGCGATATAATTCAACCTCCCTAAAAATCCACGGACCTCCTTCTCAGTCTTTGGTGCAGGCATGTCTTGAATCGCCCTCACTTTATCAGGATCCACCTCAATCCCTTTCTGGCTTACGATAAAGCCCAACAACTTTCCAGACCGCACCCCAAATGTACATTTGTTGGGATTAAGTCTCAACTTGAACTTCCTTAGTCTGGCGAACAACTTTTCCAAATTACCCACATGCTCCTCTTCAGTCTGGGACTTAGCAATCATGTCATCAACGTACACTTCGATGTCTTTGTGAATCATATCGTGAAAGAGTGTTACCATTGCACGTTGGTATGTTTCCCCAGCGTTCTTTAACCCAAATGGCATTACCTTGTAACAGAATGTGCCCCATGGTGTAATGAACGTGGTTTTTTCCATGTCATCTGGATCCATCTTAATTTGATTGTAACCAGAGAACCCGTCCATGAAGGAAAAAACAGAGAACTGTGCCGTATTATCTACCAACACATCAATGTGAGGCAATGGAAAATCGTCTTTAGGACTTGCTCTGTTTAAGTCGCGGTAATCCACACACATACGGACTTTTCCATCTTTTTTCGGTACGGGAACAATATTTGCAACCCATTGTGGGTATTTGGCCACTGCTAAGAACCCTGCATCGAATTGTTTTTGGACCTCATCACGGATTTTCAGAGCCATATCAGGGCGAGTTCTTCTCAACTTCTGCTTGACGGCATGACACCCTTCTTTGAGTGGTAGTTTGTGTACAACAATGTTCGTATCTAGACCAGGCATGTCCTGGTACGACCATGCGAATACATCAGCATACTCTCGGAGGAGCCCTACCAGCTTTACCTTGACAACGTCTTGAAGAGACGCTCCAACCTTTATCTCCTTTTTATTTTCTTCTGAACCTAGGTTGATAACCTCGACATCCTCTTTATGCGGCATAATGACCTTCTCTTCTTGCTGCAACAACCTAGCCAATTCGTTGGGGAGCTCATTCTCGTCTTCCTCATCCGCTCGGTATATTGGATAATCAAAATCATAAAGGCCTATAGCAGTGTCGATATCAAGGACCTCGGTAGTGTCTCTGCATGTTTATGATTTATGCAGCTTATTTAGGAAAGTGAGTGTGCGAAAGAAATGCCATTAATTATGAAAGAGTAGAAAAGAAAATGATCAAAAATTGAATGCAAATCAAAATTTTATTCATGTCAAACATGTTTCGAAACATCAGGGGGCCCGATACAAAGCTCCACTACGCCTTGGGCAGAGCGTAGGGTTTTTGAAAATCAATTAAAACATTACTTTTGAAGAGGGAAAAACTGGGGTATTTCGATGGTCTTCCAATTCTTCAATTCTTCACCAGGTTCAGCCTGTCGGATCCAGCTCGCGGAGGCTTCTTTGTCACCAATCCCATCTTTAATTACCATAGTGGAGGTATGATCGAAGATATGCCCAACGCTTTTGAAGACTTCTGCCACAGGAGGAATCTGCTTCTTGCCATATGCAATCGTCACAGTGTTGGATGAAGGATGGTATCCTAGCCCAAATTTGTCGAACTTTTCAGCCACTTCCACCATTTTGCCCCAGCCTTGGGCGTTTCCTTTGTCTACAACCATCTTAGCTTCTTCATAAGAGGCCATTGTTGATCTTGAACTCTGACCCTCTGAAATTCGTTGCACCGCTAATGTATTCACCATTTCGAAAGATTGAAAGGGCGTTTCCACCATTTCCCCTTCAACTTCAATGTACCTGAAGGATGTTAAGTGGCTAACCAAGATATCCTCCTCTCCTCCAATCTGAACTACTTTGTCATTACTGACAAATTTTAGCTTCTGGTGAAGGGTAGAGGTAACAGCTCCTGCATAATGTATCCAAGGTCTTCCTAACAGACAGTTGTACCCTGGATAAATATCCATTACTTGAAAAGTGATAGTGAAGACAGTTGGCCCGATTTTTATTGGCAAGTCTACATCGCCAATCACAGCACGCCTGGAACCATCAAAAGCTTTGACCACCAGAGCACTTGGCTTCATGCTAACTCCTTTTACCGGCATTCTCTCCAGGGTGACCTTGGGAAGCACATTCAAAGAAGACCTTGTATCCACTAAGACTCGGGATATCAATGTGTCTTGGCACTTGATAGAAATATGGAGAGCTTTATTATGGTTTCTCTTCTCTGCAGTCAAGTCATCGTCATTAAATCCAAGAAAGTTTCCGGTAGTTACGCTAGCTATCACATCATCGAACTGGGCTACGGTGATGTCTTTAGCAATATGCGCAGCGCTCAACACCTTCATCAAAGATAACCTGTGGGCCTCTGAATTCAGTAACAACGAGAGCATGGAAATTCTGGCAGGGGTCTGGTTTAGTTGATCAATCACTTTGTAATCACTTTTTCTGATGATCTTCAAAAACTCCTCAGCTTCTTTTGGTGTTACTGCTGCTTTTGGTGATGACACCTCAACATGTGGCTCAACACTTGGTGGTTCAATTGTAGCTTTTTCTTTATTTCTGGCTGGCACTTCCACTGGTTTGGCGGCAAATAAACGACCGCTACGGGTCATTCCACTAGGCCCCACTACTGCATCGCATTTGGCAGCGTCATACTCAATCACTAGTCTCTCTGGCCCCTGTTTAAAAACTTTGGGCTCAGATTCATTGACAGAATATTCTATTACCACCGGAGCTGGTCGCGCTGCTCTTTGTCTATTGACGTCATCTTCATCATACTGCATAACTACGGGTGTCGGTCGGGCGGGTCTCTGTTGAAAGGCTTCCGAAGGATCATACTGTAAGACTACTGGCGCTGGTCGAAGTCGCCTTGTCGGATAAGCACTTATTTCATCATACTGAATATCAATAGCAGACACGTTCGAATCTCTTCGTTCTATTTGTATTATCCCCTGCTCTAAGAACCTTTGTAGATGTTTCTTTACCACGTCGTCAGTCAAATTCTCCCCTTCCTCTTGGGGAATCATCCCACTTTTCTTCAATTGTTCTCCGATAACGGCCATCGGAGTACGGACATCTTCAACATTCGTAATTAGCCTCAAACCACTGTTTTCTTCCACAGCATTGACAGAAGGACCTCCATGTTTATGCAACGGATCCTTCGTAATGTTGGCACCTCTAGGTGTAAAAGTGAGATCTTTGGACTCTATCAAGTCTTGCACCCTGTTTTGTAACGCATAGCAGTTGTCTATGGAGTGTCCAGGGGCTCCCTTATGAAACTCGCAATGAGCATTCACATCGTACCCAGGGGGGTATGGAAATGTTGCTGGACGTAAATCTCGCAACGTTAAGTGTCCACTCTGATTTAGCTGAGCAAAGATCTGCCCATATGACATAGGCAGTGGGTCAAGTTGTCTTCTTGGCTGTCTCGGCCTTTGTTGTCTCTGAGCCGGGGCATTCTGATATTGCGGTGGAGGAACTCTCTGATAATTCTGCTGCTGATTCTGCTGTTGAGCTGGTTGTTGATAAGGAGCATGGGCTACTGCAGCTACCTGTGGATATTGGATATTCACTGGAGCTCTATCTCCTCGTCCTCTCATCACGACATTAGTTTCATCTTCCCTTTTCTTCACAAAAGGCTTCCTTCCCCCATTCATCGGGACGCAACCTTGTTCTTCTTCAAAGTACTCTCGATTCTTTCACCTACCGATACCACTTCAGCAAAGTTAGGGAAACTGGACCCAAGCATGCGGTCCAAGTATTGAGGTTGTAGAGTTCCCATAAACATGTCAGTTAACTCCTTAGTCAGCAATGGTGGTTGAACACGGGCAGCCAACTCCCTCCACCTTTGGGCATACTCCTTAAATGACTCATTGTTACGTTGAGTCATGTCTTGCAGCTGCGTGCGATTCGGTGCCAAATCAGTGTTATACTGATAATGTTGCGAAAACGCATCTGCTAGATCTCTCCATGTACTGATTTGTCCTTTTTCTAACTGCATATACCATTCCAATGATGCCCCACTGAGGCTATCTTGGAAGTAATGTATTAAGATCAAGTCGTTATCAATGTGAGCTGCCATCTTACGACAGTACGCTCGCAGATGGGTTTTGGGGCAGCTGACCCCCTTGTACTTCTCAAAGTCCGGGACTTTGAATTTCTTTGGTATCACCAATCCTGGTACTAGGCACATGTCAACAGCATCCAACCCTGGAGTCTTCTTGATTTCCAATGACTTGATTTTCTCTTCAACAGTTTGTAGTCTATCTGCAGCAAAGTCATTAGTAGCCCCCATATTGTGTTGAGGAGGAGGTGGTGGAGGTTGGTAGAAAGCATCATATTGTTCGTCCATGTCTGCTTCAGAACCCTGACGCGCGGATATGGAACGGTCAACAAGGTCTACGTGGGGAGTTATAGCAATCCCAGAAGTTCCTATATTGTCAGCCGCTTTCTTGGCATCAGCAAAAGTCTCAGCATTGTTTTCCTTTTGGGCTAACGTCAGCATTGTCTCCAGCAACTGGTCCATCTTCATCTTGAGAGCGTCAATGTCACCCCTCATGGTATTCTGAGTCTCTTCCATTTGCTCCAGCGTCATTTGGTAATTGCGTCGAGTTTCGTAACGGTGATGAATAGTCAGCTTAACTCAAATCTGATGGAAAGGGTATAAATTTAGAATCGTGGCGACGTGGAAAAAGACGTGCTCCATGATATGCAAGATGATATGCATTCGTTTTTTCAGGGAATTTTCGAATTAATTGCTTAACATACACAAGAATATTGAGAACAATTTAAACCACATTCATTCATAGAAGGATAATATTCATGTGATGCAAAAAAAGAAAAATCATTCAAAATACAGCCCATAATGCTTGATTAAAAAAAACGAACTTCAGACTCTTGGCCTTTGGGCTTCACGTTCTTTTAACTCCTCTTTGAACCTGCTCAACATGTCCTTGCACGTGCACAGAAAGTCGCAGATACTGTGGGGAGTAGAATCATCCATCGCTTCCATAGCATCCCTATGCTTCCAAACCAGATCCTTGGTCAACCAGTTGCAGAACTCGATTAATCCGTTGAGTTTGTTGCGATACATGTCCCGGTCAGCTATCAGTATATGTATGGACCTCTCATAACCTTTGAAATCACTAGCTGTTTTCTCTCTTGCAGCGGACCACACAGCTTTATCTGCTAAGACATCTTTTATTTGCTGCTTCAAGTTAGCTGCATAGTCTTTGACGGAGTTTAACTCTATGCACACCTTGTCCCAATCAGCAGTTTTAGCCTGAGCAACCCTTAAAGCCCCCTCTTTGAGCCTGCGTTCCTCTATTTCGGCAGCTCTTGACTGGCGTAAAGCAGTGTCTAGCTTATGGATCTCTAGTCCCATCTCCTCTCG
Organism: Lathyrus sativus; assembly: GCA_963859935.3. Lineage (NCBI taxonomy): Eukaryota > Viridiplantae > Streptophyta > Magnoliopsida > Fabales > Fabaceae > Lathyrus > Lathyrus sativus. The sequence continues at coordinate 420,735,429 of OZ012736.1, read as the reverse complement.
GATTGTCTTGTTTCTTTTGGTAGCCGCAAGCCAACAGTTTTCATTTTGAACACATTTCTTCCTGGCACTGTCTAATTCTTCTTTCAGGCCCCTCACCCGGCTATCAGACTGATCAAGACATACCTTAACCTTTTTCTTTCGATGCTCTTCTTCGTCAGCTTTCCTCTCTACTGCCTCTAGCTGGGTATTCTTGCGCTGGAGCTCCCACTTCATATCATTTTTCTCTTTGGTGACTTCTTGAAGTCTCACCTCAAGGTTCTCATTTTCTTTCAACAATTTGGCTATGGTAGCTTTGAGGTCTTCAGCTTCTTCTATTGGAATATGAGTAGGCTTAGGTTCAGGCACAGGCTCATATACCTTTTCTTTAAAAGGCATCTTGACCTCATTGGCCCTCTCCCTAACCCATACGAAATAAGGCTCTTTAGTTATACCATTTCTCCTTCCTAATTCACATCTTCCCTTCTTCTTAATGGTCTTCCAAGCTCTTGTAATCTTTCTAAACAAATCAGGGTTCTCAGACCCTAAGTCGTGCATCAAGAAGGCTTCAAGGTCATTTTCCTTAGGAGGTGCTACCATAGGGTACCCAAGCTGCCTAACTGATAACATCGGATTAGAGTTAATACAGCCTCGAGTTCCTATTAGCGGGATATTAGGAAATTCACCACAACTAGTGATAACTTCCTCAAAGTCTTGTGAATACCAAGAGAGATCAGCAGACCTGAGTGACACCATCCTCTGAGCCCAACTCTCATCGGCTTGATTGACAAATGGTCCCTTAGTAGGCATGTGCAAATGCAACCACTGGTACAAGAGAGAGGCGCAACAAACAATAGAGCCACCTTTCCTGTCACTCCTTCAACTCAAGCAATAGAAGACATCAGCCAGAAGGATTGGCACAGGATTTTTGGTTAAGAACACATGAATAGCTGTCACGTCTACGAAATCATCTACGTTAGGGAATAGAATGATTCCATAAATAGCTAAAGCCACCACTGCATAGCAAGCATCCCAACTTTGGGCCTTAATAAGTGCATCTGCTTTGTTTATAAGGAACTTGAGAGGAAGTCCTTTAACTCCACCTTTAGCTTTCCAATTATCAGTGATGTCCCTCTTATGCATGTGAAGTGCATCAGCAATTACTTCGTCTTCTAAATCTTCCTTCACTCCTACAAATGGTAATTTATCCTTCATAGGAATACCCACTAGTTTCTCAAATTCTTCTAATGTTGGCGCCAGCTGAAAATCTTGAAACGTGAAGCACCTTAAAGGAGAATCATAGAACTGGGCCAAAGTGATAAGTGCCTTAAAATCTACGTCTTGCATTAACAGGCGAATAATCCTGCCATAATCCTTCGTAAAGTTAATTCTGAACACAGCAGGGATACGAGAAACCAAACTGCGCAAGTCTTTCAATTTTGGTCTCTTGAAGTTGTAAGGAAGTGGGCACCTGACGTTGCTTCCCATAATTCCTGTATGTTGACAATATAATTCTTAAATTCCCTGAAAATCAAAATGTAAATGTTATGGTATGAGTATGATGCAGATGCAAGGATGGAAGTAACCAAAACAAAATCTGAAGTTAAAAGTTCTCTGATTCCTGAAATCCCATGGGTAGGTTCTATACGGGTAAGTGCCTAGAGTCATAGGTCCTTCAAAAATATTATTGCTAAGGTGAAGATTCATCCCACAATAATACCTATGAAAGAGTCTCTTCTAGGTGAGGTTTTCATGTCGTCCCACGAGAAAGACTCCTCGTGAGTCTCTACTACACAACCATCGAATCCAAGGTTTCTTAAAGGGACCTCAGAGTCATAGATCGAGGTTGAAAATATCATTGTCAGAATAACGATACGTTCAAGGGATCTCATCTGATTGGGGCGTTCGCACCAACCCAAAAAGGAGTAACCCTCATGAGTTAACACTACCAACCACCATGGAAAAAAGGTAGACGGTCCTTAGAGTTATAGATTTAACCTAGAAAATACTACTGCCATGGCAAAGACTTACCACAACAATAATATCCTTAGGGAAACAACTCTAAGCGGGGCTTTCGCTTCCTCCCAACGAGAAAGACTCCTCGAGGGATTCCACTACACAACCACCATTCTAATCCTATGTTTTTTCTCGAACTCGGGTGTAGAGCCATCTCACAAAATTCCCAAAATCAGAACCTCCAATAGTATCACAAGGAATAATAATTGAATATATAAAAGCAAGCAGATAAATAGCAAATAAATGAGACAAGAAAATAAATAAAAGAAAAAACACAAACAAGCGGATCTAACTCTTGCGAATCGAGTCAAGTTAGGCTTGACTCTCTCTAGCATAGGGCTATGCAGTCCCCAGCAGAGTCGCCATCTGTCGTACCTCGAAAAATACGATCCTCGCGATGGACGCGGAAAAAACATTCGAAACAGAGTCGCCACCGAACTTTATTCATTCCAATGATGGAATAGGAAAATATCGATAAAACCTTTAAAAGAGATAAGAACATGGTCGTCGCAACCAATATTCTAGGTTCGGGAGTCGATTACATAGAGGGAAGGTATTAGCACCCTCTACGTCCGTTGTACTCAACGGGAACCTCTTTATTCGATTCGCGAGAGAAAGTTAACTATGTTTGTGTATCTTCTAAAGGGATTGCTTGCTAATAGGAAAAAGGGTGATTATTAAGATAGGGTGCTTGCCAAGGATTAGGGCCCTTGTGCCTACGTATCTTCACTTGTAAGAAGTGGAAAATCAGAGCGTTCGTAGTTCATGGGACTACGGGTAAAGAGGGGATTGTGCTCGCCAAGATCGTCGTAATCTTGTGCCTACGTATCTTACATTCAAAAGAGAATGAAGAATCAGAGCAGCCGTAGTTCGGCTTACGGCGGTTTACTAAAAGGTTTGTGTTTGGAATAAACGAGAGTTTAGGTCGCATTCTAACTGCTAAACATTGGCTTGTCTGCTCGCTAGGGGAGGCTGAAGCACGAGTTTGTTATGCGCGGAAGAAGGGACTAAACAATGTTCTTTGGTAAAAGGGTGCATTTGAGTTGAAATCGCACGAGGGCGAGAAATTTTGTTTGGAGAAGTATCAATCGCGCGAGAGCGAGGAATTAGTGTTTGATTGGTTAAGTATTTTGGTTTTGAAAAGTGGGTATATTCGAATAGGATTTAGAGTTTTAGTCGCACGGGGCGAGGTATTTGGTTAGATGTATTGGATGTTTAGCTAGAGGTGACGATTACTTGAAGCTTAAGAAAGACTTCTCGGACCCAAATAATCGGGAGAGTGAACCAAAGACTTGGAGCTCTCTCTTTTTCAACCTCAAATGCAAAAGGATGGATTTGAGTATGGTTTGAACAAGTTGAATGGATGATGATTACTCGAAGCCTAAGAAAGACTTCTCGGACCCAAGTAATCGGGAGAGTGAACCAAAGACTTGGAGCTTTCTCTTTTTCATCCCAAAGAGTAATTGTGTTTGGAAGGTTTTGAAAGATGAGATATGGTTCGAGTATTTTAACGGATGAGGATTATTCAAAGCTTAAGAAAGACTTCTCGGACCTCAAATAATCGGCAGAGTGAACCAAAGACTTGGAGCTCTCTCCTTTTCTCATCTAATATTATAAAAGATATTTAATACGATTAAAGTGTATTAATCGGATGACGATTACTCAAAGCCCAAGAAAGACTTCTTGGATTTTAAATAATCGGGAGAGTGAACCAAGGACTTGGAGCTCTCTCTTTTTCATCTAAGTGTTTAAGAAAATAGATTTGGAGGGTTATCGTTTTTTAGGAGACAATTGCTCGAGCTTAAGAAAGACTTCTCGGACTCAAACAATTGGGAGAGAGAACCAAAGACTTGGGACTCTCTCTTTTTCATCTTTTATTGAAATTGTGTTTATGTAATCATTAAGTATTTTAATTTGGTTTGAGAAAATGCTCGATGTGAATCGAGGTTTAAGTTTGCGTGTGGAATGAGCAAGATTGAACTAATGGATAGGAGGTCCTATGTGAAGGTGAGATATTACTTAGAAGGGGGGGTTGAATAAGTATGGTAAATAAATCTTGAAAAATAATCACACGATTATTTTTATCCTGGTTCGTTAAACAACTACTTCAGTCCACCCTTCCAGAGTGATTTGCCTTTCTCAACAAGGACTTAATCCACTATTAAATCAAACTGATTACAATAGTATCACCTAAGAACTACAGTTCTTAGTCTTCTCAAGAGCTACTGATTCACACTGAATCCTCTTAAGGAATATCCTTTACAAACAATGTAAATTAAATACAAGAGTTTTTAATGCTTCTATAAAGCTATAATCACAACAGTGATTTTTCTCTTAAGTTTTAAGTACAATAAGATTCTATGAAGAATAAGAATGAGAGCTTATAGAATGTGTGATTTCTTTTCAGCAAGTGTGTAGCACTGAAGAATGAAGTGAGACACTCCTTTTATAGGCAACTGAGTCATGCACGTTGAAAAGAGAGTCCAAAAGGTCTGAGCCTTTTTGTCTTCACATGTACTGACCTTTCCTTGAAATAGATGGCACAGATAAATCCTTTTTGTCTGTGTAAGTGTGTCTAGCACAAATAAGGAAAGAGACGTTGAATGATTCCAACGGATACATTCTTGAAAACACTTCTTCAGTTTCAGCAAGTTCTTCAGAGTTTGAATGGATCAGAGTCTTTTGATGAGATTCAGAACTATGCTGTATCAGAGTCTTCTGCAGCGTGTGTGCTTCTAGCGTGTTGATTATCAGAGCAACTTGACACTGAACTTCAGTACTTGGCAGCATAAGTACTTTCAGAAACTTCTGTAGACTAAGTGCTTTGAGAAACTCTTCAATCAATATTCTTCTATACTTATGATGCTTCAGCTTCAGATGCTTCTGATTATCTTCAGATGCTTCTGACTATCTTCAGATGCTTCTGACTCAGAATGTTCTGGAGCTTCTTTCTTCAGATCCTTCTGGAGACTACGCTCAGGATCTTCTGTAAGGAGCAAGCAGATTCTTCTGTAAGATGCATCTGGCGCTTCAGAGTCAGAATGACTTCTTGTATTCAAGGCAGATTTGCTTCTAGAGAGTTAATATAATTTTAATCTACAGCAAAACTCTCAAACAAATTTTAGAGTATATAATTCTTAAATATAAATTTCCTAACAGTTATCATCAAAACAAAGAGTAATTATTAAGAACCAATCTGTGTTCTAACAATCTCCCCCTTTTTGATGATGACAAAAAGTATCAGAAATTTTATTTAATTGAACATAAAGAATTATAACTCCCCCTGAGATGATGAATCTCCCCCTGAGTTAAATATGAAAAAGGAATAGAAACTTCCCTTTTTAACTTGAGTAATCTTCAGAGTCAGATCTTGTTTGTCTTTGTAATAATCAAGGGTCATACTATCTTGCAGATATAAGATTCAGAGTTTGATAAAAGATAAATGATCTGAGAAACTCATAATTTCTTTTATAGAGTGTTCTTATCAAAAGTTCTGAAATAGTCAATTTAGATATTAGAAAGAATAGATATGTCTGAAGATTCATTCTAGTGAAATTACATTAAATAGTTCAGATCTTTATTTTCTCCCCCTTTTTTGTCATAAGCAAAAAGTAAAAACTTTTAATAAAGACAATTAAAAGGAAAAATAGCAGATAATTCAATGGAGAATAACAAACTGTTTCAATTAATCATAACAGAGCAAAAGTACATCAAAGGATATTACAAAAACATTCAGATGCAAAAACAACAGATGCACAAACATGAGAAAAAAATCTAAGTGTGTTTAGACAAAAGCATCTTCAATAGGTCTGTGATCTCAGATTGTGATTGCTCTTGCTTTGACATGAACTTAGTGATTGTCTCATTCTTCTCATCTTGTTTAGACATCCACTCTGACATGTCCTCAGATTTCTTGTCTTGCTTCGCCATCCAAGATCTGATTTCAGATTGACCAGCTTCCAGAGCAGCAATCTTGTTTGCCAAATCTGGATTTTCTGTCTTGATCTCTGATGATGGAGGTTCTGTATCCTGAACAGAGTCAATTGCCATATGTTCTGGAGATCCTGAAGAGGGTTCTACCAGAGTCATAGTTAATGCAGTGGCAGTTGGTTCTGGTGGAGGAGGAGGTGGAGGAGCATCCAAGCACAGCAGAGGTTCAGTCTTGTTGTTAATCCAGAATTGAGTTCTTTCAGCTCTGAGCTTTGCATCATCAGAACAGATGTTCTTCAGATTAGAAGCAACAGTGTTGAATCTATTTAGAAATCCTTTCCAGATGAGTTCAGTCTCATTTGCATCCATAGTTTCAGAACATCTTTTCTGAACAGTACCTAAAGACATCTGTATTTCTTGCAAAAACGTTTGAAATAAATGTTCAATATTAAGTCTGGGTGGAGGTTTAAGCAAGGTTTCCAGAGTCATCTGTTTAGGTTTTGGAGTTGGTGGTATCAATGATTTTGGAATGGAAATCAGAGGAGGGGGAACATATGGAAAGAATGGAATTTCTGGTTTCTGAGGAAGGGATCTGTTTAAAGCATTAAGCAGATTAGGTTGAGGTCTGGTGCGTGGGTAAACATCATCAAAGACTGCATTAGAGTATGGTACGAAAGCAGAGTTTGATGGTTTATCAGATGCAACTGTGTTATCAGATGCAGGATGCAGAGCTGAAACAACAGCTTTACCAGATGTAGCAGATATGGGGGCTAAGGATCCTTCATTTTCCATAGATTTAATATATGAAAGGATTACAGATGGAAGGGTTGGTTTGAGTTTAGGTCTCAGAGGTTTCAAGGGTTCAGAGGGCTCAACTCTATCATAAAAATCTTTAAGTTTGAAACCATAAGATAAATTATGATACAGAGAAGACACTTGAGCACAAGAGATTCCAGATGATGATGGATTAGAGGTAGGAATAATCATCTCAGATGAAGGTACAGGTGGAGGCATAGGTTCTGGAATGGTAGTTTTAGTAGGTACAGATGATTCAGGTTCAGGGTCATGAACAGGGTATTTGTCAGATGGATTAATCAGAAAATCAGGATGAATTTCTGATTCAGATGAATTTGAAGATGTTTCAGGTGTACAAGAGGTAGAAGAAACTTGAAACACTGCTTTTAATGGAGTGATATCAAGAACTTCTGTCTCAGGGATATGAGATGGTTCTGAAGGAATATCAGGTTGTTGAGATGGTGGTTCAGATGAAACAGGAGCAGGAGTTACTTTAGTGGGTTCAGAAGTAACAGTTGCTACAGGTTCAGAAGATTGAATTGGTGATGGTGGAATGACAGATTCTTTTTGTGGTTGATCTTCTGTGGTTTGTTTTTCTAGATGATTTTCTGTTTGTGGTTGTGCAGAGTTTTGTTTGTCAGAAATTTGTGGTAGTTCTGATGGTTGTGGTTCTGTTTGTTGTGGTTCTGTTGGTTGTGGGACTGTTTGTTGTGAAACTGTTGGTTGTGGTTCTGTAGGTTGTGGACGTGGAGTGAAGTGTTTGATGTGTAATTTAGGTTGAGGTGGTTTTGATACAGAAGCAGTAGGTTGTTTCTGAGGTGATACAGAACTGGGGGCAGCAACAGATGTTGTTTGAGTGACAGGGGGTTTGGGAACAGACTTAATAGAAGAATCATTTATAACAACATTTTTAGAAGAGACAGAAGCTTTAGTACCTTTGAGTTTAATCCTCTTAGCAGATGCAGCTTCTCCAGAATCTTTTCTCTTCAGAAGATCCTTAGGTTTCTCAGCAATCTTAGCCTTCTTCTGGACAGGTTCAGATTCTGCTGTAGGTTGAGGTCTTTTCCTCTGAAGTGGAACTTCTGCTTCTTCTTCTTCTTCTCCTGCATCTGGCAGGGGTTGCTTGACAAGTTGAAACACATTTGCAGGAACAGACACTCCTTCCCTTTTGCATTCCTCTATATACATCAGAACAATGTGTCTAGGTTCTTCAGCAAAGAATAGAGGGAAATCTGATACTGGAATCCTTTTATTCAGATCAGACATGTTTAACTTCTTTGGAGCAGTGGTAAGTTCATCTACAATCTTGAGTCTTAGAAGACTCTTAGCGTTCAGAGGCTTTCCCATAATGAACTCTAGTTCCTCTGTTACACCAGCATCATACAGAGCAGCCACTAAACCATTTTCAGTGAGAAGATCTGAGAGCAACCTTCCAAAAGGTATCCAATTCCTGATCTTCTGGTTCTTTTCTTTCACAGATTCTCTGGATGCATTTATGTGATTCCACAGATGCATGAACAATAAGTAAGGAAGATCTACCTTATTACTCTGACTGAGGCAGTACATAAAATAGATCTGTTCATTGTTGACATAATCTGGGGAATTTGTTAACTTTCTGTGATGAATGCATCCCATGAATATCTTGGCCCAGATCTTGTAATCTGGCTTCAGATCTTTGAATCTGTTAGAGGCTTGTCCAGCAGTCATAACCTCTTCATAGACTTCATCCATATCAACACGCCCAACTGGCAGATGTGAAACACCATCTGTTTCTTCATAACCAATCAGTTTTCTAATTAGATCCTCTGTGATGATGATCTCCTTTCCCAGCACAGATGATAGAATAAACTTTGGATACACAGATGCATGAATCCAGAATTCCTTAACAAGAAGAGGGTAAACTGGTCCAAACAGTCTATCAAAGTATTTTACCCAACCTTGAGCTCTAACAATGGAGCGAAAATCAAACCCATTTTCAGCCAGTGAATCAAATTCAACCATGGATTCACACAACACTTATAACTTTTCAACAGGTGTGAGAAGAGCTCTTTGAGGAGGAATGTATGGATTAGCACCTAGATTATCTGAAGTTACAACAGCCATTGTTGATTGAAACTGAGCAGTTGTTGATGAAGAAGACGCCATTGAAGAATGCTTTTTAGAACACTTAGGTTTTGAGTTTTTGTGAAGAGAGAACAAGAGATGAAAATGCATATAAATTCTGAGAGTGAAAAGTGTGAAAGTGAATACACTTCAAGTATTTATACTAAACACATAGTCACACCAAGAGACAGAAATAAAGCACGTTTGAGCAACATTAAATGAAAAGAATAAAATCATTTCAAATAATAAATGCTTCTGACAGATTTGGGGGGAAAACCAAGAAATTCACTATTCAAATTTCACCTCAAATGTCTTTTCAGTTGTGCACACGCCACCTCTTCAGATTTTGTGGGACACATGTTTGCTTGTATGCTGTTCTGAATTCTCTCAAGAAATGAAACGTTAGCCACGTTCAGATCTTCTAAAGATGGTTAGTTCAGATTTTCACATCAGAAATAATAATCAGAATAGAATAAATGAACAGAAGAAATACTTCAGATTATTAAACATTTTGCATCTGAGAGGTTCCCTCTGATAAATATTACTCTGGACAAAAATCCATACAAATATTTTTCAGAATGAACTTAAATCTATCTTCAGCAAGGGGTTTTGTAAAAATATCTGCCCATTGATGATCTGTATCAACAAAAGCTAAATTAATTACACCCTTCTGAACATAGTCTCTGATGAAGTGATGTTTAATTTCTATATGTTTTGCCTTAGAATGCAAAATTGGATTTTTTGACAAACATATAGCAGAAGTATTATCACAAAAGATAGACAGATTACTCTCATAGATTTGATAATCTTTTAATTGACTCTTCATCCAGAGCATCTAAGTACAACATCCAGCAGCAGCAATGTATTCTGCTTCTGTAGTTGATAGTGCTATGGTAGGTTGCTTCTTGCTGTACCATGAGATCAGATGACTTCCAAGAAACTGACAGCTTCCAGAAGTGCTTTTACGTTCAACTCTGTCTCCAGCATAGTCAGCATCACAGAATCCAACTAATGAAAATTCATCAGATCTTCTGTAACACAAACCCATGTTAGCAGTACCTTTCAGATACCTTAGAATCCTCTTAACAGCTGTTAAGTGTGATTCTCTAGGATCTGATTGGAATCTAGCACATAAGCAGACACTAAACAGAATATCTGGTCTAGAAGCAGTCAAGTATAGAAGAGATCCTATCATACCTCTGTAGAGTTTTTGATCTACCTTCTTACTTACCTCTTCCTTACCTAGAGTGCTTGTAGGATGCATTGGAGTCTTTGCCATTTTGCTATCAACCATGTTGAACTTCTTCAGAAGCTCTTTAACATATTTGGTTTGATGTATGTAGGTGCACTCTGGAGTCTGATTGACTTGGATTCCCAAGAAGAATCTCAATTCTCCCATCATGCTCATTTCAAATTCCTCCTGCATACATTTAGCAAACTCCTTTCCAAGCGTAATATTTGTTGATCCAAAAATAATGTCATCTACATAAATTTGACAAATCAACAGATCTTTCTTAACAGTTTTACAGAATAAAGTTGTATCCACTTTTCCTCTGATAAAATTTTTCTTCAGAAGGAAGTTGCTCAACCTCTCATACCAAGCTCTGGGAGCTTGTTTTAATCCATAAAGGGATTTATTTAATTTGAAAACATGATCTGGAAAGTTTTCACTTTCAAATCCAGGAGGTTGGTGGACATATACTTCTTCTTCTATAATACCATTAAGAAAAGCACTTTTAACATCCATCTGATACAGAGTGATGTTATTCTGTGCAGCAAAAGAAATCAGAAGGCGTATAGATTCTAACCTTGCCACTGGAGCATATGTCTCAGTGTAATCAATACCTTCTTGCTGACTGTATCCTTGAGCAACCAGCCTTGCCTTATTCCTTTCTACTTCTCCCTTTTCATTCAGCTTATTTCTGAAGACCCATTTTGTTCCAATAATATTGAATCCTTTAGGTCTAGGAACCAGATCCCATACTTCATTTCTGGTGAATTGATTCAGCTCTTCTTGCATAGCTATAATCCATTCATTATCTTCCAGAGCCTCATCTACAGATGTTGGTTCTACTATTGACACTAAGCCAAATAAAGAAGATTCAGAAGTTCTGAGAAATGATCTTGTCCTTATTGGATCATCTTTCTTTCCAATTATCACATCTTCTGGATGAGAAGATTTGATTCTGGAAGAAGATCCTCTGACAGTTGGTCTTTCAGAAATTTTCAAGTTGTTTAGTTGGGAAGTCAAAGGTGTAGCATCTGGAGTTGCTTCAGATTCTTTGATTTTTGCCTTTTCTGCCTCTGATCCTTCAGAGTCTGTGAGAATCACCTCTCTATCTGCAGAACTTTCAAACTGCTTTGGCTTTTCAGAGCCAAGCTTATCATCAAATCTAACATGAATAGATTTTTCAACAATCTGTGTTTCAGTATTGAATACTCTGTAGCCTTTAGAGCGTTTAGAATAACCAAGCATGAAACACTTCTGTGCTTTGGAATCAAACTTGTTCAGATTATCTTTAGTATTAAGCATATAACAAATACATCCAAAAGGATGAAAATAAGAAATGTTAGGCTTTCTGTTTCTCCATAATTCATAGGGAGTCTTTTCCAGAAGAGGTCTTACAGACACTCTGTTCTGAATATAACAAGTTGTGTTAATTGCTTCTGCCCAAAAATGTTTTGCCAGATTTGTCTCATTGATCATGGTTCTGGCCATCTCTTGCAATGTTCTATTTTTCCTCTCTACAACTCCATTTTGTTATGGAGTTCTAGGGCAGGAGAAATCATGTGCAATGCCTTTTTCAGAAAAATATTTTTCAAAATGTTTATTTTCAAATTCTCCACCATGATCACTTCTGACTTTAATAATTTTGGAATCTTTTTCAGTCTGGACTTGATTGCAGAAGTCAAAGAACACAGAATGAGACTCATCCTTGTGTTTTAGAAACTTTACCCATGTCCATCTGCTGTAGTCATCTATAATGACTAACCCATACTTCTTGCCTCTGATGGATGCAGTTTTCACTGGTCCAAACAGATCAATGTGAAGTAATTCCAATGGTCTGGAGGTAGACACAACATTTTTTGATTTAAAATGAGATTTTGAAAATTTACCTCTTTGACATGCTTCACACAGAGCATCTGAGTTGAACTTCAACTTAGGAAGTCCTCTGACCAGATTGAGTTTATTAATCTGAGATATACGTCTCATATTAATATGCCCCAATCTTCTATGCCAGACCCATTGCTCATCATTCACAGATAAGAGGCATTTTACATTTTGAACTTTAAGTTCTGAAAGGTTAATTTTATAAATGTTGTGTTTCCTCTTTCCACTGAATAGGATAGAGCCATCCTTTTGACATACAGCTTTGCAACATTTTTGATTAAAGATTATATCATAACCATTGTCACTTAATTGACTTATGGACAATAGATTATGTTTCAATCCTTCAACTAACAGAACATTAGTAATAGAGGGAAGCTTACCATTACCAATAGTGCCAGATCCAATGATCTTGCCCTTCTGGTTCCCTCCAAACTTCACGTCCCCTCCAGATCTAAGTTCCAGGCTTTGGAACATAGACCTTTCTCTTGTCATGTGTCGTGAGCATCCAGAGTCCAGGTACCATGATTGGTGTCCTGACTTTGCTGCTAAGAACATCTGCAACAGGAATTATTTTGTCTTTAGGTACCCAGATCTTCTTGGGTCCTTTGGGGTTAGTTGGTTTGCAGGTTTGTCTAAACTTCTGTTTTGCAACATAATGTTTATTCTGACTTGCCTTTGGTTTAAACACATAAGTACTCTTCTCAGAGCTTGTGTGTTTAATGTCATTCAGATGACCAAATTTGAATTGAGAGTACAGAGGTGTCTTCCTGATGAAAAGTTTATCAACAGGTTTTGGATTGCTTCCAGATGAAGACTCATATCCAATGCCTCTTCTGTTGTTTCCACTAACACCATAGATCATGGAAGCCATTTTGCTTCTGTCTATGCTCTTAGTGAGAAACCTCTGAAAACTAGAGTCATATTTTTCTAAAATATTTTCACAAGACTTAGTTTCAGAGTCAGATTCTTGTTGAGTTCTATCAAAGTCATTTTTGATTTTTAAATTTATTTCCTTCTGCTCAACAAGTTCTATTTTCAGAAGATCAATCTCAGATTCAAGATTGCTTTTCAGCTTCTTGTATTTGAGTTTGATGTTGTTGTAACTTTTAAGAACTTCTGTTAAAACTTTAATGAGTTCTTCTTTGGTAAGTTTGGCCATTACCTCTTCTGCATCATCATCAGATTCAGATTCTGATTCATATCCAGAGGTACCTTCCTCTTGATCCTCTGTCCTGGCCATCAGTGCAACGTTTGCACATTCTTCTTCTGATTCAGAAGATGACTCACACTCATCTGAGTCATCCCATGTTGCCATCAGAACCTTCTTCTTCTTGTTGAACTTCTTCTTAGGTTTTTCTTTCAGAAGTTTAGGGCAGTCATTCTTGTAGTGCCCAGGTTCTTTGCACTCATAGCACACCACTTCTTTCTTGGCAGATCTTCTGTGACTAGAAGATTCTTTTCTGTTGTCAGATCTTCTGAAGTTGTTAAACTTCTTTCCCTTGTGCTTCCAGAGTTTATTAATCCTTCTGGACAGCATGGACAACTCATCCTCTTCTTCAGAAGAAGATTCTTCAGAGCTTTCTTGAATAACCTGCAAAGCTTTAGCAGTTTTGTTAGATTTTAAAGCTATGGATTTACCTTTATCTTTCTTCTGGGGTTCATCTTCCTCCAGCTCAATTTCATGACTTCTCAAAGAACTGATAAGTTTTTCTAAGGAGATCTTGTTCAGATCTTTTGCCATCTTCAATGCAGTCACCATTGGTCTCCATCTGGTGGGAAGACTTCTGATGATTTTCTTGACATGATCTGACGTTGAGTAGCCCTTGTCCAGAACTTTCAGACCAGCTGTAAGAATCTGAAATCTAGAAAACATAGTTTCTACATTTTCAGAATCTTCCATTTTAAATGCCTCATACTTCTGTATGAGCGCCAGAGCCTTTGTCTCTTTAACCTGAGAGTTTCCCTCATGAGTCATTTTGAGTGATTCAAACATGTCATGAGCAGTATCTCTGTTAGTAATCTTCTCATACTCAATATGAGAGATTGCATTAAGCAATATAGTTCTGGCTTTGTGGTGATTCTTGAAGTCTCTTTTCTGCACTTCAGTCATTGATTTTCTATCAATCTTTTTGCCATCCTCTCCAGTAGGATGTTCATATCCATCAATGACCAAATCCCAAAGATCAACATCATACCCAAGAAAAAAACTTTCTATTCTATCTTTCGAATAGTCAAATTTTTCTCCATCAAACATTGGAGGTTTGGTATTGATCCTATCCCTCTCTTCATATTTATTATTGATATTTGACATTGAATTATCAGCCATGATAACAAATAAATATGTTGATCAAAGTATATCTCCTCTGGATCTTTACTGACACTGTTAAGTGATAGCACACTCAGAACCGGAGCTCTGATGCCAACTGAAGGTGAGATATTACTTAGAAGGGGGGTTGAATAAGTATGGTAAATAAATCTTGAAAAATAATCACACAATTATTTTTATCCTGGTTCGTTAAACAACTACTCCAGTCCACCCTTCCAGAGTGATTTGCCTTTCTCAACAAGGACTTAATCCACTATTAAATCAAACTGATTACAATAGTATCACCTAAGAACTACAGTTCTTAGTCTTCTCAAGAGCTACTGATTCACACTGAATCCTCTTAAGGAATATCCTTTACAAACAATGTAAATTAAATACAAGAGTTTTTAATGCTTCTATAAAGCTATAATCACAACAGTGATTTTTCTCTTAAGTTTTAAGTACAATAAGATTCTATGAAGAATAAGAATGAGAGCTTATAGAATGTGTGATTTCTTTTCAGCAAGTGTGTAGCACTGAAGAATGAAGTGAGACACTCCTTTTATAGGCAACTGAGTCATGCACGTTGAAAAGAGAGTCCAAAAGGTCTGAGCCTTTTTGTCTTCACATGTACTGACCTTTCCTTGAAATAGATGGCACAGATAAATCCTTTTTGTCTGTGTAAGTGTGTCTAGCACAAATAAGGAAAGAGACGTTGAATGATTCCAACGGATACATTCTTGAAAACACTTCTTCAGTTTCAGCAAGTTCTTCAGAGTTTGAATGGATCAGAGTCTTTTGATGAGATTCAGAACTATGCTGTATCAGAGTCTTCTGCAGCGTGTGTGCTTCTAGCGTGTTGATTATCAGAGCAACTTGACACAGAACTTCAGTACTTGGCAGCATAAGTACTTTCAGAAACTTCTGTAGACTAAGTGCTTTGAGAAACTCTTCAATCAATATTCTTCTATACTTCTAATGCTTCAGCTTCAGATGCTTCTGATTATCTTCAGATGCTTCTGACTATCTTCAGATGCTTCTGACTCAGAATGTTCTGGAGCTTCTTTCTTCAGATCCTTCTGGAGACTACGCTCAGGATCTTCTGTAAGGAGCAAGCAGATTCTTCTGTAAGATGCATCTGGCGCTTCAGAGTCAGAATGACTTCTTGTATTCAAGGCAGATTTGCTTCTAGAGAGTTAATATAATTTTAATCTGCAGCAAAACTCTCAAACAAATTTTAGAGTATATAATTCTTAAATATAAATTTCCTAACAGTTATCATCAAAACAAAGAGTAATTATTAAGAACCAATCTGTGTTCTAACACTATGTGTATTGGGTAAGGTCGATGGCGAGGCCGAAACACTCGACTTACAAGGATAGGAGGATTTGATTGATTAAGTGTTAATGAAAGTTGATGATTAATTACATTTGTTTTGAATATACTTGACGTTGGATCAAGTTAGAAAAGAATTTGATTTTAATTTTATATTGTGAAGTATGTAACGAGCGTCATTGTACAAAGCCCAAGAGGAGGCTATAAGGTTGATGGCGGTCGTAAAACAACCGACTTACAAGGTGTTTGAAAATGGGCTTGACATTAAGTCAAGATATTAGTTCTTTTTATTTTTAAAATGGGTTGAAGTGAACAACATAAATATGATTGAGATGCGATAATAAAACATGTAAAACACCACAAGAAAAAATAGTAACCTAAATAAAATAGGGGATAGGCTAATCTAGACGCGTTGACCTAATTAACATCCTAATTATCTAAGGTTAGTAAAAGAAAAGAATTCAAATTAAATTGTTTTAAATTATTTTAGAAATAAATAAAAGATAAATTATTAAGATAATTATTAATTAAAATTAGAATAGAATTTAAAAATAAAATAAAATTGAGTATCTTTAAATTGTCTTAGAATTAAAAGAAAAAGCTAATTTAAAACAATTAATTAAGTTAAAATCAATTATTTAATAATATTAATTATTAAGTAAATTAATTATTATTAAATAAAAGATACTAATCAAATTAATTAAGTTAATAATAATTCAAAATTTTTTAATAAGAAATTAAATAAATTTATTTTGAAGTTTTTGTTTTAAGAATAATAAATAAATAACAAAAGTTAGTAAATAATCAGACTGAAAGCAAATATGGGGTTGCTGAAAACTAAACACCAGGTCTACCGAACCAAATGCCCACGCTGGGGGGTCCACGTGAACCCTGCATGTGATAAAAATGGAATTCAAGATCGGTGACACTTGTCACCGATTCTACCTGCCACCACCAACCTCAACAAAAAGCTAAACAAAGAACAAGAGTAATTCACCAATCATAGTTCCCCTCGTTTCTCTCTCGAAGCTCCAACGTCCCTCTCTCAGATAAAAATAAAACCTATCGGAACCCTACCGGAGGCCTGAGAAGACGGTGGCCCACGGTAGCCACCACCATCTTCTCCGGCGACGCTAAGCCAGAAAACTCTAAACACTCTCCAACAAACCCCACTCAAATCTTAACCTTGTTTCGAATCTAACCTCAGAAACTTCTAAAACACAACCCAAATCCCTCAATCGGAACCGAAACTGAAAGCAAGCAGACAAACAAGATTGGATTAATTCTAAAGAGCGAAAAAAGGAGTTTCGGAAACTAACCCTTGAAGACCAAATCTACGATGGTGCTCAGGTACTCGGCTTCAAATCCTTCTTCTTTCTGTTTGCTTATCTTCTTCTTTTCTTCAAGTGTTGCTGTGAACGCGTGAGTGAATGGAGAGGTTAAGCTCGACTATATCAGAGTTCCTGATGTAAAACTCTGATTAGTTTTGAAGATGAGCTTTTCTGAGAGGGAGAGTGATGAATCGTTGCGTAGAAAAAATTTAGGGTTTTTTCAATGTCCGCCCCCTTTCAGCCGCCGATAGATGTCTTTTCGAATGAACAGTATCCCCCTTTATAAAGGTGAAGTTAGGGTTTTTTCAAGAGCAAATTGTGAATTTCTGGGTGCACATTAGGTTGCTTTCGGCTCCCCTAGTGAGATTCCTTGTTTGTTAGTTGTTTCAGGAAATACCTGCTTTCACCATGATTTTTTACCACGAGAAGATAAAAACTTATCCTGATTTTTTTACCATGAATTTTTGAGGTTTTCTTTTACCGTATGTTTTTACTTATGAAATTACTGATGCGCCATTTTTACTTTGGCCTGCTGAAACTGACTTTCCTTCCCTTCCCATGACTCATATTATAATTTCATCATTACTTTTTATGACAGGGATGTGAGCAATGTTGGACCAATGTTCCCCTCTCTGATTTTCATACTTTGCTTTTAACAGACGACAATTATGAATGCTCAATCGCTTAAGAGAAGAAGGGAGACCATCCTTTGGCAAAGACCCAAGTCTTCGACAATCATCATGCTCCAGTCTTTCTAGAGAAGAAGGTAACCTGTCCGGCAAGGACTTAAGTTTTTGGGCAATATGAAAATTCCAGTGATTTCAGATTGGAAGGAAACATGTTTTCTGGCAACGCTCCAAGCTTTGAACAATTATTAAATTTAAGAATTTCAAGAGAGGAGAGGTTTTGAAGTCCATTTCCTGGTAAGGATCATGTATTGACAGAGACACGAGAGAAACCGTCAACAACTGCTCCTTCAACAAGGTGTTAACGATGCCATCACCTCTGATATCCAAATCGGACAGAGCACTAAGGTTTTGGAGACCCCATCTGGTGGCAAACGTTTTTGTTCTCAAGGAATCAATGAAAATTGATCGTAAGTTGGGAGGAAGGCTAGCTTCTTCGTAGCATGGTAATGATCGTAAGCTGAACCACAAGCTTTCAAGAGCAATGAGGGTATCCATCCGTTGAGGAAGCGACATACGTGCATAACTGTTGGAAATAGGAAATGATTGGAGGGTCGACGGGCAATGGGAATGAATTTATCTAGAGATTTCACCGAGGAAAGCCAATGCGAAGTAGATGGTGTAGCCATCACACTGAGATATTATACTTTCCTATATGGAAGGAAGATGACTAGGCGAATGTCCCTTCAATTTAGGACAATCATGTAGCTTCAGAGTTTTAAGACGAGGAAACGGAAACTTACCGCCTCCGAAGGAAAGCCATTCCTTCCAATGACAGTGTATTGGACCCATGCTGGTGCGGCTTGGCA
This sequence comes from Lathyrus sativus, assembly GCA_963859935.3. Taxonomy (NCBI): domain Eukaryota; kingdom Viridiplantae; phylum Streptophyta; class Magnoliopsida; order Fabales; family Fabaceae; genus Lathyrus; species Lathyrus sativus. Next base: position 420,717,031 of record OZ012736.1, on the reverse strand, counting down.
ATAAAGTTGGTATCTTCCTGTAACTCACATTCTTTATTTATTCCTGATTTTGAATTCCTAGCTTTAAGTTGGCTTCGTTTTGTTACTACATAGGTTTCAACAAGAAGAGCTTAACAACATGACTTCAACACGATAATGGATAGAGCTGCTTCTGAAATTGTGTTAATTTGGCACAAACTTGCTGTCGGCGACGGCAGTTCTTGTGGGGCGAGCATGGATATAATGGACGGCATTTAAGGGTACATGGATGGATGCCAAACTTGTAGCCTGTGGTGCCAATATTACCCCTGAATGATTCCTTTCAATTTTGTTGTCTCTGATACGCGGGAAGCCTGAAGGATGAAGAACACACAGCAGGCACATGCAGATGATCATTGAGAGGTCAACAAGCTGTTCTTCGACTTGCGGCGTGAGGCTCAGTCATTTAACTTAGGTAGAGCACCTGAATGAGTTTTCTTTCTATAATTATCTCTCGTACCTTTACGTACTGTTACCCGCAAGTGAAATTGGCGAACCTGCCATGTGCCAACCTTGGTAGCATTGTAATGGTTGTAGATTTAGACATGGACGGCTTCAGTAGCTCGCGCATCTGACCTGTTTCTTTTTATCATGTAGGTGATAATGCAAATGTAAAGGATATTGCAGAGAATCCGACACATGAAGTGTCTTGTACTTTCAAGAATGGGTGGCGCAGGGGCTTGGCGGTACGTAGATACAGAGCAACATCATTGTTTTAGTGGAATATCTGGCATCTCTCATGAGCCGGTCAATTTGAACTTCTGCAGGTTTTGGCTATAGGATGGATGAGTGGGAAGCTTGAAAATGGTTGAAGGTGTCGGCACAGTTGTGAATCAGCTTGGACATCTTTTTGGTAATGCTATTACTTCTGAATCTCTGCATTCTCCTTATTGATATCTTGTTGTTATGAAAGATAAAACTTTTGTTGGATTTCCTAATGCTCAATTTTTTTTGGTTGTTCGCATTTGATAGACTTAAGAAGTAACAAGTGAAACATACTCTTGGCTAGACATTTCAACTCTGTTTGGGCATGCTACAACCTTTTGAATTATCAAAGAACATCCTCCTCCAGTACAAAGGTTCCTAATGCCAGTAAGAACATCCAACTCTGTATGCACTTTCCTCTTTAACATGTGCTGTTGGACATACTGTGTTGATAATGTCCTCAATTCCTTCTTGATGATAACAATAATTGATGTCTATTTTTACTCTTGTATATTGCTGCTATGCCCTCTTCCTTATGGAGTATGAATTTCATCGGCATTTGTTACGTGATCTGTATTATACACAAAATTGGTTTATGCTCAACATTATTTCATACACTGTACTGATGCACTCTATTCCTTTTCTGTGTCGCATTGGCTCGAGACATGGAGACTTAGGATCTTGAACTGTTGCGGAGTTGGTGAAAAAATAAAAATTCATGGCTTGTGAAAATGGAGCTGACTTTGTAAGCTGGATTTGGTACGAAGAAACAAATGGAAGACACACGAGAATACCGCAACTGTCAACATAATTAAGTCACTATTGTAAACTCAGCTGCCAACTTGACCTTGTAATAATAAGAGTCATAAATCTTACAACTTAGATTCCAGTTAACGCAGCACTTTGGTTTCTCATTGAAATTGTAACGTAAACATCTTCGAAATTACCCTCTCATCTTGCCATGAGCTGAATATACTTGAATCTTTATGGACAGGAATTTTGAATTTCTCAAATTAACACCACTTGTGAATTTAAAATAATACTCACAATTGCAAAGTGCTTAAAGTAACAATCTAGGTCACGTAGCATTCCTTGAGGAAAATGACTTGCTCATGGACATAGATTTATATTATGAAGCATGGTTCAAGCGAACCATTTTAATGATGAGCTCTAGTTTTGTTTTTTACCAACACCTTGTTTCCGTTTGAAGTTGCCCATTGGTAATGTACAATGTACCTTTGCCAAGCATGAATATTTGTGCAACCTTATGCTCCACCAGTCCGTATGTTTGGATTTCTTTTGTAGGCAAATGCAACAACCTTCCATAAGATTATGACACTCCAATGTTAGCATGAACATCTTGCACTAACCATGTGACTTTAATCTTTGGGCAAGAAACCACCTATGACCTTAATCTCAACATGGCTTGAAAGGTTTTCCTTCAAAGTGGTTTGATAGGGTTCCACCATGCTTTGAAAATTATCTCTTTGGCAAATTACTTACTAGTTTAGTCGGCAAACTCAAAATAAACTCAATAACTTGAATCATGCCAAGTAACTATAGGGTTTGGAATCCACTTGAAATCAATCATATCAATAATAAAAAAACATCCTTCTAATCTTTTTCTATATCATGAGATTGGCCTTAAAGCTATGGATTTGTATATTATATGCGGTTCATTCTTCAAATATAACTTGTACGACTATAAATTGATGCGTTATACCATAACCCTTTGAGATGAATCGAAGTATCTTCTGGACCAATTGCACCTAAATTAAAATTCAATCAAGACTTGAAATTTGCAATCTAAATCTAAGTTTGTCACAAACTGATTTAGGATCCAAACATATCTTGACGCTTGCCACCAAATTGAACAAAGCTTGAAGCGAAATCGACTGAGTCTAGAAGCAAGTACCCTTGAATAACTTGAATTAGGTGCATTCCGTAACAGGCAACTTGTAGTGAAGCTCAACCGATGTATTTGATGTCATTGACCATATCATATCTGTCTGGCCGTGAGAACGAGGACACACATGAGTTTGGGTATAAGGGGCTGGAGGGGCGCTTTTCCCACAAGAATTCAACATAAATTGTTAGGGGTTATAACCATAATGTGTACACACATGGTCTTTATAAACGAAGTCTCAATGAGTCATGGACAGACGTCATGAAGCAATAAAACATTCTTTAAATACCGAAGTAGGACAAATTTGGGGTATGACAGACAGCTAAAGGTTTAGTCGATCTTCAACACGGGAAGCAAGGGACTAACTAAGAGAGACAATGCTCAATTAAAATAATATAAAAAGAAGAAAAAAATGAGTTGTAAAATTAAGGAAAAGAAAGTAAAAAAAGACATATTGTATAGCAACAATAAAAGGGTGTTTAAAGGTTATAAGAAAAGTTTTAGACATACAAAGAAAAACTAATAAAATATCTGTGCTTAATTAAATTTTAAATAAGATGCAAGACTAAAAAGTAATAAATAATAATAATTGAAATAAGTGATTCTAATATATTTAAACAAAAGGTAATGCATAATTGATAACCATTGTCAAATATCATTATAAGAATAAAGAGATATTGCAAAATATAACATGTGTTGCAACAAACTATTATCAAGTTCCAACAATTGACATATAAAACATAAGTTTTCAAAATTGTCTTAATGCTTTGATGGGTAAAAGGAGAAAATAGTGTTATTAAATAACAAATTCTAATCTAAAAAAATATTAAGCGAAAAATGATAGAAAGAATAATCGAATAAATATTATGGAAAACTTCTTTGTATATCACATTGGATCTAGTAGTCATAGATAGTTTATTCTTGTCATAAATCAAAATTTTAAGATCTTGTTTAATCTTAATCCTAAAAATTACCACATACAATTGATCGTGAGTGAAAACAAATTTTGACAAATATAAATCAACATTGTCTAAAAAATGGTCTTGAGACTGTTTAATTGTCATAGCAAAGAAAACAATAATAGGCAATTGTCTTCTTACCAATTTAAATGGTCATGATGATTGTAAAAGGGACAAAGAAATTCTTGGAATATAAATGATGTTACCAATATTTTTTTCAAAAATTATCTTTGCTTCAATGATATGATTAGCAAGCCTTAGAACTGTTAGCTTTGTACCATTGTATAACCCTTCAGATTGATCCAAGTTGCGCAACAGCATAATAGTAGCTCCAACTTTCAACTTAATTGACTAGTTAGGCAATCCAGATGTTTTAAGAGTATTCAGAAATTCAATAGTAAGGTGCTCAAATGCATAAAAGTTAGTAGATTCAAATCTATCAATAGAATCACTATTGGAGTAATCCTTTTCTTCTCCTTATACAAACAATTAATCAATTGTAAAAATAATAGATGTAAATGGTATAAAATAGTAATAGAAAAAAACAAAATAAATGCATAATTAATACCTGAAAGAATGTTTGTAATGTATTTATTGATATCATTGACTACTTTAATTATTGAATCCAAAATTTCACGGCATTGAAGATAGTTGGAATCGTGGTAGTTATTAATGAGATTTTGATAGGTACTTTCAACTATTGCCTCAATAGGATAAGAAAAATGAGTTATGAGAACTTCTTCACTTATAATATCTTTCAAACTTTTACCAAGGGATTCATAGCAAAATTTGTTATTCATAGGTGTGGACCGATTTCTGTGACCCCGTCAATCCTAAGATGATGAGATTCTCGTGAACTGTGCTTGTGCCACTTTCGAATTTCTAATATTGATCATATGATACTTAAAAGGAAGGGGAAGAAATCTAAATTAACCTTGCGTGCAAGTGTTATCCCTACAAATGCAAAGAGATCTGGAATCGGGAATTGGTTATACTAAGGGAAGATATTAACACCCTAAGTATCTATAGTACTCTATAGGAATCTTTTGTACATTTTTTACTATCAGTCATTTCATCTACTCAAGTTGTTTACTTCTGATTGGGAAAATTTTATCCTATGGGTGAGAATGAGAATATGAGATGTTTTGGGAGTTTTTGTTTTATGAAAGGTATGGGGACCTAAGGGGTTTTATTTAAAGGTGTGCTCGCTAAGATCTCACAATCTTATGCCTACGTATTCCAAAAAAAAGAGACTTTGGGAAATTTGAGCGTTCGTAGTTCCACGTAACTATGGGTGGAATTTGTATCTTGTTCAAATCCCAAGATGATGAAGCTAAAAGGGGTATTTGTGTATCTTGTTCAAAGCCTAAGATATGAAGCTAAAAATTTTGTGGGTTTGAAAGAAAAGACAAATTGTCATTCTAAAGGGAGATATCTCACTTATTCATCAAAAACATTTGAGAATGATATCATAAGGGAAGAAGCTTTGAACTTGGATGTTAAAGAATCCTAAGCAATGCCACATCTTCCATTATGAGTCTTTGAATGCTAAGAGAAGGACCCTAACTTGGATATAGTATCAACAAGTGTGTCATTTACATCACTTAGATGAAAGAGAAGTTTTGAACCATGATAAGAGAAAGACTTCAACTTGGATTTTGAATCAACAAGTGTGTCACTTACATCACTTATATGGAGAAAAAAATTAATGTTTGATTTTGAATTGTGGTGTATATAAGAGATATCTTCCTGCAGAGATGACTCAATGTCTCATCTTTGGGGAGAAGTTGATTTATTTTAGTATCTTGTTCAAAGGCCAAGATGTGAAGCTGAAGGTTTATTATAGTCTGAGAGAAAGCTAACTTAACTAGGAGGTTTTTGATTTGATGGTATCTTGTATGAATTCTAAGATGGAGGCTATGATGCTTTTAAGAAGCCTGGGGGTCCTTGTAAGAAGCCCAAGAGGAGGTTGTGATGAATTTGACTTCATCCAAGGGGAAGTAGGGTTTGAACTAAGTTGTAGTTGAGGGAACCCTAATGTTTGAACTAAGTCTCAACTAAAGATGAGGTTTTATAAATGTCATAAGAAACTTAATATGGACAAGTACATGATAAGTATTTAACAAGCATAGACATAAATTAAAAGTAGAGGGTCTTACACTCTAATAGAGGCCTATGTCTAAGCATGGTTGAATTGAAAAAGAGGTGGATCTTACACTCTTATAGAGGCGCAAAGGTTTTGAAAATGTAATGCCGCTAGGGCTTTTTTTTATGAAAGTTGAAGATTGAGTTTTGAAAGATTGAATGTTTTAAAGGAATTGAAGAAAGTTTTGAGGAGGAGGAGGGTAGAGACTTACACTCTAATAGAGGCCCAAAGAGTTTTAAAAATGTGATGGGTCTTACACTCTAATAGAGGTCCAAAGAGTTTTTAAAAAATTAATGGGTCTTACACTCTAATAGAGCCTCAAAGATTTTTTAAAAATGAAATGTGAATATGCATCAAACAAAAATATATATTCATCATGGTAAGAGTTTATGAAGGAAATACTTGAGCATGTGAGCAAAGATTTAATCCATGGGAGTAATTACAGAGAAATTCAAGCAAGTATATGCATTCAAAATGAATCAAAGATCCAATGAATATAGTAAGGGTAACAACCAAGCATACTTGAACCAAAACGACATGTTCATGAGAACAACATGTGGATGAAGGTGTAAAAATACAAGAGATGTCATGTGAGAATACTTTAAAGATGACAAGTTTAAAGTTTAAACATCATGTGAACAAGTTAAGGTAATACTTGAACATTTAAGCATGGATACAAGTTGAAAATATTAAGACATGTTGGTAACATATAAACATGGATATTAGGATTCAAACATGGTCATAAACAAGTAAAAACATCACAAAGAGTTTAAGCATACAAACATGTATTCAAAATCACTTTCAAGACAAAATTCAAGTGTATAAGGATACATAAATATGGTAAAAGCAACACAAAGGCAAACATGAACATCGTGGTTATGTAAACATGGAAAGAACATCTTATGTTAAGGCAAAATAGTTGAGCAAAAGCTCATGGTATGGACAAAGTTCAACATATACTTTTATCATGTAAGCATGCATCAAAAAGGTATAAAACTCAAGTAATAGCACAGTGCACAAGTTCACAAGATCAAAAAATAATTCTACAAAGTGTATGTTATCTACACAAAGCAAAATGTACAAGGAAAATTAAGGGAATACTCAAAAGAATCAAAAGAAATTCATGGAAACCCTAAAATGACTGTCGCTTCCGCGAAAATAAGGTGCCGGCAAAATAGAAGAGTCGCCACCTTTCGTTATTTATCCCTCGGAACGGGAAAGGAAACGATCGGAAAAACCTGACGAAAAGCTATAAGACAAGGTCGTCGCAACCGTTGTCTGGGTTCGGGAGTCGGTTACGCAAGGGGAAGGTATTAGCACCCCTTACGTCCATCGTACTCGATGGGATCCACGCTTGTTGTGTTTATTGGACGAGTTGGTTTATCTATCTATCTTTTGAATGTCTGAGCTTCGCGCCCAGCTCCGGCCACCACCGGTGGTGCTCCGGTTGTCTTCCCCAACCCTAGTTCTCTCTACAGGCCTCCATTACAAATGGTCAAAACATGAAACTCATCCCAAATCTTGCCACGAATTCAACCATACCCTTAGCTTCCTCTGAAACCTCAAGATTCACCATATCTAATTCTCAACCGAAAATGGTAATTCACCTATTTTGTCTCTAATTCTCCAATTAACTATCTGAAATCCATCCTACTCCATTCTACAATAAATCTAACACCTTAATTCAACCTAATTCTACCTAAATCATGCTAGAGGAAGAAAGTTACCAACCTGAAAATCTTGGATGAACAAATGCACTAAACCTCCAATTCAAGCTCTCCAATCTTGCAGACATGATGAATGAACCCTCTCCTTGCTTCTGTATGCAAAAGAACCAGTTGAAAGTGCTTGAATCTTGAAATCCGATTGTGAGTTGCAGGTGGAAAATCCTGACTTCAAGAGCACCAATTAGCCACGAATCCTTCTTGATTATGATCTGGAATCACTCCTTGACATCCATGGAAGAAGTTTCAATCAAGAAAATGGATGGAGAGTGAAGAATTTGGTGAAACCGATTGCACTTGCAAGCTATGAAATTTCAATCTCACTCTATGCTCTCTCCTTCAATCATCACCAACCTCTTCAATGGATCATCTCTACTCAATATATAGATGATGTTTTGATGATCTAGAACCCTCTAGATCCTTCTAATGAGAGTTTCCACTTCTCATGTCATGAGATTTTCAACCATGTATCATGAGATGCATAATTCTGCAAACAACTTGAAACCAACCTCAATCTCTTTCAATTTCTCCCCTAGTGACATTTTGAAAGTGTTTAGCTTGCCAAGGGCCTTGCTCATGCCTTGATTTTAAGTTTTGCAAATGTTACTTAATATGCAAGTAACCACTTTCCAAAGCAAGTCCACAAATTGAATCTCAACTCAAAAATGTGGCTAAACCAATGTTCTTAAAATGTTTTCTAGAGTCAAAATGATATATTACATGCCATGGTTTGGATGTGTAGGTTGAAAATATCAATTTCCAACTTTGGTTTATTTAACTTATGCCCTTATTTTAGGTCATTTTTGCAACTTTGAGCTACAAGCCTTTCCATCATCTCATGACCTCCTTACTAGCCTTAAAACATCATTTTGAACAAGTTTGATGTTGAAGATTTTTCCATTTGAAGCTTGGAAATAGGAGTTATGGCCTTATGGTTGAAATGACTTGTAATCTCCAAATGACCAAAATGCCCTTGACTTGTCAAAGCCATAACTTGAGTTCTACAAATCCTATCAAGGACTTCTAGTACTCAAATTAAAGCTAAGAATAGGCTCTGCAACATTTATGTCGGGGGTAAGATGAGATGACAATCACATCTTGAGCTAAACTGCCTTGAAGATAGGGGTCAAACTATGGGATTTTACACTGTCAAGCCTTAGAAACCCTAGCTTGAAACTTCTCAAACTCTTCAATCATGATGAGTTGACCTTGGAATCATCCTTATAACATTTCAATGCATCAATCCATGATCACATGGCTCTTGAATTAGGTCTCAACCTTCTCCAAATCATCAGTTGACCTAGGGTTGACCCAGTCAAACCCTAACTACACCACTCATGGCTGAGTCTTCTTAATCTTGCACAATGACCTATCTAGGCCTCATGATGGCTTTCAAGACATCCCATAAGCTCTCTCAAGGCTTCAAGTCTAACTTCATGGCTTCAGAATCATCTGAGGAGCTCCCACAACTCTCAAGTTAGGAGGCACACAACTTTGGTTTCAACCACTCTCTCTGGGGATCTTTTGACTTCTCTGACAAAGATATCAACCCTTGAACACTTGAATAACCTTCCTGTCTAGCTTCATAGTCTTGTATAGCTCTTAATTGGTAATCATACCTCTTGATCTCCTGCATACATGTCAATGAAATGCAAATGATAATGCTAATGTGAATGAAATGAAACACAAGCTAGGTAAAGAAATGTTGGTCAAATTTTGGGGTGCAACAATGACCATATACTTTGAACATTAATAAATGCACAAAAAATAATTATTTTGGTATTTTCTATTCATAAACATAAAATAGACATTATCATGAACAATTTGCAAAAAGAATGGGTTCAAAATGATAAAAAAAGAGAAAGTTATGATAAATTGAATTTGTGAAGAAAATGGATTAAAACAAGTCACAAAAATAATGGGGAATGGTCCCCATGGGTGTTGAACCCATGACACTTCGCTCATAGTTTAAAATAGTAATCAACCATATTGCGTGTGCATTGTGATAATAAGGTGAGGACGTCTTATTATATGTGTTATCTACTTGAATAATCAGAAAAATACAAGGAATTGGGGCGAGGGAGGATTCGAACCCCAGTTCAGTAGTGGCAAGGTTACATAGCACGTAGGTTAAACCATTGGGGTGGTGATACATCCATTATATCACCCTCACCCATTAATTAATATGTCTAAGTGACCTAGGCCTAGCCAAACAAAGAGCGCCCAAGGCCAAGTCTTGCCCAACAAATTCAGGTTTCAGACCTGATGCAAAACCTATCATAACTTCTTCATTTCTCCATGAAAATGGATGAAACAAAGATGAAACTTCCTTAAAATTTCCTAAGGAATCCAATGGTGGTGGTGGTTTTGTCAAATGATGCTCTCATTTTAAAATTCGAAGGCTACACTAAAAATGACATATTTTTGCAAGTTCTATGTCAAACTCATACACATTCAATAATAGCACATAAAAAAAGTTCAAACACAACATGTATGATGTGTCAAGTATGTCTAAACTCAATTAACATCAAAGCACAACATATTTTGCAAAGTTCAAGATCTATAGGAACTTACCTCTTGAAGCACAAAGCCTAACCTCCAAGATACTTTCCACAATAGTTAATGAATGCCTTGGATACTTCAAATAGACCCCTAGGAAGCTTTTAGGATGCTTGAAATCAAAAGAAAACCTCTGGAACAGAAAGTGGCCTTTTCTTGCAAAATGATCAAAAGTGACCAAAATGGAAACCCTACCAAATATTGTTACAGTTAATAAACTATTGTTGGAACAGCTTAGGGATGTTATTTAGAGTGTTTTTAATGTGTTGGATGGTTTTGAAATGGACAGAATCAAGACATGGCTTGTGAAACGCAAAAGTCAAAGATATAAGGTTTTGGTAGTTGACTTTCTGATTCTGTTGTTTGGATGGGAAGATAAAGGTTTGAACACCTTCAAGGGATGTTTTGCGATGTGTTTGGGTGGCTGTTTGAGTGGTTTAAGCTCTGGTTTTGAAAAATCGATTCTCACTCTTTGGAAATTTGAATTTTTGAAGTGAAAGAGGAAGAATGAGAAAATAAGTGTTGTGATTGTTTTGGTGTCTTTTGAAACATCAGATGTGGCCTCTATTTATAGTGGAACAAGTTTATTTTGGAGGAACAGTGATGGTTTGAAGGATAAGCTCAATGTTCAATGGTTTTTGAAATCCATCATTAGTTCCAACTCAAGTTACCTTAGCCTAGCTCGTCTTGTGACTAATTCCACATTCTGCAGAGGTGTTTATTGTTGTTTAAGAAGAGTGAATCTTGATTGGTGAGAGTGGTTTTTTTTGACAATGCACTATTTCACATAAATGCCTCTTAAATTCAAGGCTTAAAGTGATGATGTCTCATCATTCAAAGGGATTCCTCTTGACTTAGTGGCTCTACCTTGCAGGTTTTATATGATTCAGTTAGATTCTTATTGAATTAACTTGGCATGATCATCACACTAGGACTTAAAAATCGTGTACCACAAGTAATGCCAAATCTGCCTTACCAAAACAGTTTGATCAAGGCATGTTGTGCACTCTATATCTTCTTGCTCAAATGGAATTAGATTGTGTTCTTGGACATTTTGGAAATCTGAGATGATGTACTTCAACTTTGAAGTTTGAGGTTTGCCTTGGATCATTGTGGATCATGGAGAAAAATGGTCTCAAAGTTGGCTAAAACACAAAACAGATTTTGCCTAAAATTTTCTAAGTGTCAAGGTTCAAAAAGTCTTGAAACCCTAACTTCATGGCTTCATAACTCAAAATCTATGCACTTTTTGGGAATCCACCCTAAGTAACAAAGTTTTAGTTTTTAACAAGCTCTTCAATATTATCTTTGGATCAAAGAAAATGGTTGTTTGGTGTGGAATTTATGCCTTTGCAAAGTTTGCACCAAATTAGGATTTTCTTTATGTAACCCGGTGAACTGACTTTAAACAATGTTGCGGATAGCAAGAGTCGCCACCGACTTTTATTTTATCCATAAGGAAAGGTTATAAAAGAACAGGAAAGACCTTAGAGAATATTTTGGGTCCGGGGGGTAGGTTATGAAAAGGGAAGGTATTAGCATCCTTTTCATCCATGGTTATCCATGGGCTCTTAGGTACTTAAGCTCACTTTTGAATTGTTTTGAAATTGTAGTGTGTGAATAGAAAATTTTCAGAATAGTTAATAAATAATCCATGTAAGGATGTGTTAAGAACTTGTTTGAAAACTTGTTGAAAATTTGTTTAAGTGTGAAACAGTTTTGAAGTGAGCAAGCACCTAGGAGTAACCTACCCTAATGTTTAAAGGTCTTTCTTATTCGTTATTCTTTCCTTTAGTAAGACTATCCCTACTATAATGGAGTAGGTAGTCTTTACTTTGGATGTTAAGGGACATGTGAGGGACAATTTGACTTTGAAGGCCATTGTGGGATGTAATAAGCACATATAAGGGACCATCATCATTTTTCGAAAGGGACTCGATTCGTAAAGGCAACCATAAGGGACTTTGATGATTTTTCTATTTGAGGGACTTGCTTTATACACCCCACTTAACCATTATTCGTAGGCAACTTGAGGGATATCCTTAGGAAGTGAGACGGCGATTAAAATCGACTTACGTGTGTGACGTGTTTATTTTAATTATCTTTATTTAAAAGTGATCTAAATTTATTTTAATATTACATACATGTTGTTACACTCCCTAATTACTAACCATAATAATAATTAAATAATTAAACAACTTTACATCCAAGAAACAATTACAAAATAATAAGCAAAATAATTAAATAGCAAAGATAAATAAAATATAAATAAGCAATAATAAATAATAAAGGGGGTTAGTAAGCAATATTTAACAAAATAATAAGCATGATTAGAATATAAATGGGTTAGTAAATAAGAATAAACAAAATTAATCCAAATATTATAATAATAAGAAATTAACAATTTTTTAATATAATCAACTAAAAAAACAAATATGAATAAACAATTGTTTTAATTTACAAATTATTAAATTATATTTTAATCATGAAGTTACTACAAAAAATCTAATTATTATAAGCACAATTATTTATAAACTAAAGTTATGTAAAAAAAAATGTTTATAAGTATATTTACAAAAATTTGTAAGAATTATAGTAAACATACATATATAATAATTATATTAGAAAATAACATTAAAAAAAAATAGGATTAGATTTGTATTAAAAAATATTTTTAGAGTTTTATGAAATTAGGGTTTATATGAGAAATAAATTTTTAGGGTTTATATAAAAAAAATAGGATTTAGTTATATACAAAAATTTTCTAATTTATACATATTACAATTTAGACATAAAATATAGAAACAAAATTTGTGAAAAAAAAAAACATATTTTTTAAAATTAAAGAAAACAGACATATTTTATTATTATTTATTTATTATTGAGAAATATACATAATATATTTAATTTTTAATATTATAATATTTAAATCAAATAAAAGGAAAGAAAAAAAAGTGGAAACTTACCTGGCTGGGGTTTGAACCCAGGCCAGCTTGATTTCCAGGAAGCACAACAACCATCAGGCTAGCCCATGCGCAGGCAGCATTGAGGAGAAGAGAATTCGTTTTGTTCCTTGTAATGCAAAAATCCAGAAAAATAAAAAAAAAACCAAAAGGCCTGGGACAGGGATTGAACCCAGGACCTTATGTATGCAAGTTAGTACGCGCTACCGCCTGGCTGGGAGAGCCTATCTGATAATACATTAACCACAATATAATATATATAATACATAATAATTAAATTGGTAAAACAAGCAAAAGTGATGGAACCAGGATTCGAACCCAGGTTCATAAACAACCTACACGCACATGCACCTTTCCACCAGGCCAAGCATACAATTGTGAAATATATCCAGGAACAATTCATATTATTTTTTTAATAGAATTTGAATTTGAAAACAGGCGCGAACTGGCCTTCTTCTTCCTCCCATTACCTGCGAATTTTGCAACGTTTTCTCCTACGAATATTGTTACGAGTTCTTCCACCCTGCGAAACACAAACTTCATCCAAACGGCAAAATTTCACAAAATTGATTGCACCATTGTATTGCTACTGAGTTTTTCAATCGTCCTATGTTTTTCAAATCCATTTATCATTTGAAAATCGTGAAACCCTAAAGAGGGCCGAAAACCCTAATCATGGTGAATTCTTGTTCCTGCAATGAAAATCCAATTGAACCACCCAGAATCGTTCTAGAGTTCATTCTAAACATCATACAACAATCAAAAACAGTTTAAACATGATAAATCAATGGATTCGAAAACAAAATATTCAAGGTCAAGATGAACTCGGGTTGAGCAATTGGGTGTGTATATGATGCATATGGACGATGATTTATGATCAGAAGAGTCCAAGGAAGCTTGCTATGTCTTCCAAATACCTTGCAATGCTCTGAATTTGAGAACCCGAATATGACTTTTTGAAAGATTTTTGTGCTTTTGATCTTACCTTTAGGCTGCTGCAAATTCGTGTCTAGGGTTATGTTTGTGCTTAGTATATATGTGTGATGGATTTAGGTCAGAAACATTGATGTGTTGTGTGGATATTTGATCCAAAAAATATTCAAAAAGATCAAGTGTTAAAAGTCAAATATTTGTGCATTATGACTTGCTATTTTGGGACAATTCACATGATTCTTTTCTCTTTTGACTCTAATCACCCTTTAAGACTTTCTAGATTCAATCACAACAATATATCTTCATGTTTAATATTTTATTTAAATTTAAAATGATTTAAAATGTAATAAATCATAATAAATTAATTAAATAAAATAAAAAATATGAAAATATCATGGAAATTTCGTGCATGTTATTATTGTATGGGTTGGGTCACAATTTGGCCAGCCCATTTGGAGAAAATTGCTTTTAAGCCCCCTTTTTCAATATAAATCATCACAAAATTGTCCAACTTTGCAAGGACACATCTCCCTCAATTTTAAAGGTATGAGGGTGTTCTTGGACTTTTTGGAAAGCTTGAAGAGTCCTCTAAACAACCCCATTGGTTTCAGGTCCATATCATTTACCAATCTCAAGTTATGCCCTTTTGAAGTTGTTGACTTTTTGTTGACTTTTGAAATGACCTATAATGTCTTAGATCATATCTTTCAAATGAAGCATTTTTGGGCTTAACCTTCAACATAAAAGTTGTAGAGAATTCAATTTCCTTCAAAATGAGCTTTGGATGGAGACTTGGTGATGAAGCATGTGAAAGTTATGGCTGGTAAAAGTTCAGTTGACTTTTACTGAGGAAACCCTAATTTAGAAACTCCTGATTATTGATGATCTGGAATCTCCTTGATGAATCATGATCAACCCTTGATCAAATGATGAATTTTACTTCATATACTTGATGTTGGCAAAAAATCATGAAGTTTGACTTTGGTTTGACCACAGTTGACCTCAGTTTGACTTTTTAACTGCATTGACTGATTTTGACTTATCTGATCATCTGACTGAGCAAACTTTTGAGAAAAGTCTTGAAACTTGACATGGGGGTTCTTATACACATATAAGATGTTATGAAACTCACTTGAGGTATTGGAAGTCCATTTAGCCTGATTAAAGTCAAAACCCTAGTTATGGATGCCCTGCTTAGGAGGTGCATTGTCTGAGGGAATTGTCAACTTCTTTGACCAATTGTGAACTATGTGAACCTTGTGAATCTTCATAAAATGTCTTGTGACACCCATGGGAAGTATTGTGAAGCTTGTGAACCTTATGAACCTCATGAAGTGACTTTGTAGACCTCATGACCCTCAGGGAAGCTTTGTAATCATTATGGATCTTGTGAACCTTGTGAACCTTCAAGAAGCAACCTATGGACTTCATGAACCTCATGAAAGGTCTTGTAGATGTTGAGAAGTTTGTGAACCTTGTGAACCTTCAAGAAGCAACCTATGGACTTCATGAACCTCATGAAAGGTATTGAAAGCACTGTGGGCCTTGTGAACCTTGTGAACCTTCATAAAGTAGCTTGTGGACTTTATGAACTTCATGAAAGGTTATGCAAGTTGTTGGAGAACTTGTGAACCTTGCGAATCTTCTTAGAACACAAAGTCTTGTATTGTGAGGGCAAATTTTGGGGTGCAACACTTTATAACTTAGAAAAATTTCATTTCTTCGTGGTTACCCTTCTTGCAAGTAACCTCACTTTTATTTATTATTCTTTATCAATCGCGATTAAAATCACATATTAATATTATTATTGACTTGAAGAAACCATGGTTGACCAAAAACTTCAAAAGTCAAACTTGATTTTGACCACAGTTGACTTTTTGTATTATATGAACTTTGAACTTTCTAATCCTTTATGAAATCAAATCCTTGGGCTAAATTAAACATCATGGATGGATTCCAAAGGTGTTTTTGAATGTCTTGAATCATGTCCCAAGGTTTGAGATCATGCCTTGGTCAAAAGTCAGAGGTACAATTGACTTTTCATCAGAAACCCTAGTTTGTGGTCTAGATGAAATTGAATCCTTGTAGTTCTTATGAATCAAGTTATTTGGGTCAATCTAATCATATGAATGTATTAATATGAGGCTTTTGAGGTCCTTGAAACATATATTGAGGTATTGGATCATGCCCAAATGAAAATTTTACTTTGGAGGCCCTGACCAACCAAAACCCTATATGATGTACTAGATGAACTTGGGGCTTGATTGACTTGAAATGATGTAAACTTGTACTTGATTCTTGATGTAAGAGATATCTTGATCTTCATTCTATAAATAAGGGACTTGGTAAGTTGAAGATCATGCCCATTCTTGATTGATCCTTTGTATGAGCTTCTTTTGAGGCTTGAAACCCTAATTGGTAATCAAATGAAACAAACAACAATCTTTGTATACCTGTCGCGGTGAAATTTGGATGCCAAACTATTGATTAGTTTGAATCTTTAATTCATTTTGCAACCGAACTTTGATTTGTCCAAAGGAAGGGATAAAGATTGAAATTCCCACAATGCAATGCAAATGCAAGCTAGTTTTTTTTAGGTTCGGGGGTTGGTTAAACTTAGGGAAGGTACTAGCATCCTAAGTTTCTGTAGTACTCTACAGGAACCTCTTGTTTTATGTTTGTTTACTGTTATGTGTTTATCTGCTTAATGGTTTAAAGACCCTAGTGGTTTATTTCTAAGTATACTCGATAAGATGTCGCATCTTATGCCTACATATCCTTACGGGAGTGGAATCAGAGTATCTGTAGTTCCCCTAAAGGGTTAGAGGAGCTCTTTGACTGCGGTAAAGTTCCTACGGGTTTAGGGTAGTTGTTTTGATTGGGTTTAGGAGAAGAGACGAGTCTTCATTTTAAGGGAGAGATAACCACCACAAATGTAAAGGGGGTTGTAGGAAATGGTCTTTGCATCGTCTTAAGAAAAGGTCTTACATACTCGGATGGTCGCCAAGCATGCCTTTGTCGCTCTTAAGGCAAAGTCCCTACATGTTTGATTGTATTGTTGTGGGGGTGGAGATTATGTCTCACTTAAGATGATTAACATCTATTCTCTAATGTGTTTGAAAAAGTTGTATTGTGTTTGATTATGTTTATTCTATGTTGTAAGATAAAGACAAGGTCCTTCCTATGGGGTAGGTCCTAATCTTAAATGATCAACTTGAAGAATCAAGGATTGAGGGGAATATGATGCATATGATGTGCAACTACACACAACGTTGAATTATGTGTAGGTTTTTCCTTTGGACGGATGTGATGCGATGAATACAAATTGTGATAATTGTAAATGACTGTAAGGTAAATTGCGGAAAAGTAAACCATACAAGTACGCATGAAAGCGCTAAGTGTGGGTGAAGGTGTATGTGTCGTGAAGTGGGTGTGCACAATTGATTTGTATTTTACGCTGTTGATTGATTTTAATTTGTTGATTATTTTGTTTAGTGAGATTTAGTTTGAATTATTTTAAATGAGATTGAATATAAATTAAATTCTAAGTTTTAAATAAAATTCTATAATGATCATAGTTTATTATAAAAAACTTAGCTGAAGTGATTATTTTATAATGGATATTACTTTTATAAAAAAAAAAAGTTGTTTATTAGTTTTAATAAGAAAGATTGATGGAGCTGATTTTTTTTTTGAAAAAATGTTAATTTGATTTTTATTAGCAAAAAAAACTTTGGATGTTAATAAAAAGCTTATTAATTTATTTTAAAAAATATTTTTAAGTGTGAGATAATTTTAAAATAGAATACATTATTATTTATAAAAGGAATTAGTTAAATAAATTATGAAAAAATAATCTCCCTTTCTACTAATATCATTATCTAATAAAAGTTAACAGATTATTATTTTTTTTAAATAAATAAGATTCAAATAGTGGTAAAAAAAGTTAAAAGGTTTTAGTTATTTAAAAACTAATTAGAAAAAGGTTATTTAATTAGTTAATTAACTTAAAAGATAATGATTAGGTTTTTTAAAAAAGATTAGTGATTTACGGTTTGTTAAGAGTGTGTGTGTGGTTAGTGATTGTAATACATTAACAAATTACAAAAATAATAAAAAAAAACAAAGAAAACTTGAAAACCCTAGATCCCAAATCAACCCCCCCCCCCCCCCCCCCGCTCTCGGCGCGGCGATCGTCTCCCTCCTCTTTCTCTCACTTCTTCCTTCGCTTTCGTCTGTTCTCATTCTCGTTTTTCCATTTCCAGACCTAAAATCATATCAAACACATCAATAAAATCAAGAACATGAACAAGGATGGGAGCTCACCGAATATCGACGGCGGCGGGTTTCGCGGTGGTTTGCGAAAGCGATTTCGAGTGTGGAAAGGGCCGTTGATTCACGGGTGGCGCGACGGTTGCGGCTTTCGCCAATGGGTTCGAACGAGCCTAGAGATAAGTCTCCTCTACTGATTCTCAGGGTTTCGGTTTTGAGTTTAGGTTTTCTGTAGTTGCGATTTTTTCGTCCTCTTCAGATCCTCTTACTCTTCATCTTATATAGCCCTTTGAGGATTAATTGTCTTGAAAAACTGATTTTAAAAAGCTTTGAATTCTTGATTGGATTTTCTATTTTGGTTTGAACGACATTCAAAACCTTTCCTTCTTTGTTGATTTTGTTTTACGTTGGTTAATGTAAATCTCGATTTTGTATCTGTCGTGTTTAATGTCCTGATTCGTTGCTCTGAAAATTTGATTTTATCGGATCTTTTCCTCCAAATGGGTATATCCCCCAACTGATTGCTAACTTACGTTTGGTATCTTTGGCAGGTGTGGATAATGAACGAATTGGGCTGGAGAGCGGATTAGAGGCCCAGGAGGAACGGTATGCTACGGTGATGATACCTTCTCTCACATGTGTGTAAGATTTTTGGATCATGCTCTGAATGTGTCCTGATTCTTGTGTTGTAGATAAATGACCAAAGCAGGCCCAAGTTCTCGTACTCTCCCAGGATTTCGCCTATCTACTATCCCATACGAAGGTTCAAAATATTTCATTCTCCGTGGTTTCGTTTTATACCGCTGCCGTTTGCGTTTTACCTTGTGCATATCTGATACAGGTGTTGATGGATCAACTTAACTTCTACAAGTTACCGCAGCCACTAAACATGCCCTTGCTAGAAAAAAACAACAAAATATTCAGGGTAATCATGTCTCGTGATGTTAAATTGTTCTCGGATCCGTAACCGTATAGTTGCTCAAAGATTTCTTCTGGTTTCGTTTGCAGATTGTTGAAGAGGAGCGACTGCATCAGTGGCTTTTCTGTCTGTTTATGTTCAGCAAAACCTGTGGTGTATTACCAACTTGAAATATGCTTCATTTAGGTCAATGAAATGTTGAAATCAAATTATGGAGTTTTGTATGTAATTTCTTGCTCTTGTTCATTATCCTTTCTTAATTCACTTGCAGGGGGAAGCTCATGTTGACAACCAAGTAATGGATGATAAAGTTCAGGCCAAATGGTTTCATGAAGGTACTGTCAAACTCGTTGTTATATCGATGTTCACATTCAATAATTCTGTCTGATATCTGCAAAAACTGAGTTGCAACGGTTTAACATCGTCATAGTTTCTTTGCAGGTTCTGAATATTCGCTCGACACCGCTTGAACATTCGTACAGTTTGGTACTTGATTGTGTGAGGACGGATGCAACTACTTAAAGTCTTGTTCACAAGCTCTTCCCACGAAACCTTCCCTTTGGATGGATATAATGTGAGTTTCTCCCCTAACATATCCGAGTTCACCGATTTCTAATTGCTTATGTGAACTTAATTAACTGTGGTAGTGTACATTTGCAGGAGTTGCCACAACACGTGCCGTAAAGAATGATGCTTGTGTTGGTATAGTTTCGGCTAGTACTCCAGGAAACTCTTTGGGCTTAAGAAGGTAACTCAACCGGTAGAAAGCTGACCCTGATAGAAGTTTGCAAAGAAGATGCTTCAGATGGCGAACCATAATATATTTTGTGCACTTCCAAGTTTCCCAAGTTTAGGGCCATGAGGATCTTAACATCCCGGTGGCTGTTGCGGTTATGTAGGTTAAGGTTAAATACATGGTATCAATTGCTGTTGTGGCGTTTGTTGTTGTGACGGCGGTGCTTGAGACGGTAACAGATTGATGCACCTGGTCTTATTCCATGATAATGAGCCATAATAACGATTCTCAGCGGATGGCGAGCGTGTCGGTAATGGATACATTCGTGTTTCCTTGTTAAAACAACAAACGTCTTGATGGAAATAAGTCTGTAGTAATCAAATGTTATTAGGCTTTCCATGTTATTTTTATTTTACGATGGAGTTCAATATAAATTCAATCTGTTATTCTGGACCTGTGTAGATTATGCTTGAACATTCTAACCGATATGCTTTGTTTTCAGGTGGCATGGGTGTGATCTTTGGAAGTTTGAAAGGTTCCGCGTCGTAAACCCCCACGGGCCGTGCCAAGCTGCTAATCGTTTCCGAAGGAATCCAATGTTTGGTGGCAATCACTAGGTGTTTGCAGCCTTTCGAATTCACACACCAGTTGTTATGTATTAGTTGCTTTAATGATTGGCAGCGGGTTATTAATTCTTGTATATGATGGCCTGTTTGAGTTTTAGCATAGGGATTCTAGCCTTTTAGTAGCACTTGGGCCTTGAACATGTTTTGTACAGAGCCTTGAATTTGAACGATATGACTTTGTATGATAGTTTCACTGTTGACTCAACTTTAATGCAATGTCTTCCAATAGCTTGAAGTCCCAAAAATAGCTATTGTTCTAATAATGCTTATCTTCATTACCCGAATGTAACTGGAGTATTATAAAATAACAACCTCTGGCCCTACTCAATGCAATAAGCATGGGAACCACTTCCAATTTGGGTTGGACCTTGCAAATTTAACATAGAGCACCAAAAATGACTTTCCGTGAAGAACAAAACAAAAACTTATTAAGAAATTCCCGTTAAAATCTGGTTCAACATGCACCGACTGATTCACCACCTTAACATATTTCGAATCCCACAATAAATCCAACTCTTATGACTTAAAGGGCCAACGATGATACCGAGCTTAGTAATTTGAAAATACAAGTCCTTTGTAGTGGTATACCGTGAAGTTTAAGCGTTTTGAATTCATATCTTCTTTCATCTTAACTGGTATTTAACATAATTTTCAGAGGATAAAAATCTTGATAATTATAGACACAGAGCCTTCATGACTTATGAATCTTCTGCCACAAGTCTGCAAAATGAACATAAACTGGGTAAAACTGATAGTTGTGCATGGGTTGACCATAAGAACGAACGTTATCTCCACTCGAAATTACCGCGTCTGCACAAAAATTGGTTAGTCGCATAAATATTAAATATTAAAATAAAGTCAAATAACAATAGAAAATACGCAAAAAGAGGTGGGATCCTATGGTCAAAAATTAGGGTGCAACAATACCCAAATAGGTTAGTGATGCATAAAAGTACACACATGTATGATGATAATGAAATGAAAATGATGCGGGATCTTAGGGTCAAAATTTAGGGTATGATAATAGGAGCTTCATTCCATATGATTAAATATGTCAACTTTAATAGCTCGGCAAGTTCATCTTTTTTGTCAATATTGCAAATTAAACTTTCCAAAGTAGGAACTGGAATCTTAAATTTAGAATGTGTTGAAGGTGAGAAAAATACACAAGAAAGGGGGTTGAATTATGTTTGAAAAATTCTTTTTACTTTTGAACCAGAGTTTAGAATCTAATAATGAGTGCAATAGAAAATGTAAGAAAAGTTAATAAAAATAGCAAAGAACATACAATAGTTATCCTAGTTCCTTTTAAACTGAGAGTACTCCGGTCCCCTTGGCACACAATAAATTTCCACTATAATAAAACTGATTATAACTGCTTATATTCACCAGTATAATACTTTCCTTGCTCATACCTACAGCCTAAGACTTCCTTGCTTAATTAGCACCTGATCAAGACTTCTCTGCTAAGATCCTCATATCCTAAGACTTTCCTTGCTTAAGCCCTTCTGGTTCAATACTTCTCTGCTTAGACACTCTGCCTAAGACTTCTCTGGTTCAAGACTTCACTTTTTAGGGAAGGAATAACTTACAACAACACTTGATTAACAATCTGAGGTGTTCAAATATAATACAACACACTTTTACACAAAGGATTCTTAAGCTATAAAAGAATAAGAACTCTTTAAAAAATTAGCTTCTCTTGAGTTGATATGAATGTAGTGCGTGTATATATCAGTTGTAGTTGCAACGTTATTTCTTGAGTTGATATTCAAATCTTCTACTCCTTTTATAGCTGAAGAAATATAGTTGTTGAAGTATCCTCAACGGCTATAATCAGATCAAATCTTCTAGTACGTCTTCTTTTCTAATAAAGATGGTGTTGGAACTCGTAGTCAAGGAATTATCCCTAAAATAAGGCCTTTGTCCGGAGAACACTTTTATAAAATTAGTACAACACAATATTTTAAAGATAATGTCAACATATCTCGAGCCTCGTGTTATCAAAGCTTGAGTTGACACTACTCAGTTCTAGAGGCAGCCACAACACACTTCTGATTCTGAAATGTACTAGCAGTAACTTTCTGATCAGAGTTTCTCACGAGTGTATAATCAGAATCGAGGCAAAGCTACTTCTGTGTCAGAACCAGTTTCATCAAGTAAATATAATTCAGCGCACAAGAACCAGCTAGTTAGAAATCCTAATTGTTTTTTAAATACTTTGTTATCATCAAAACCTTAGAGGATACATGGTATGAACCAAATTTGTCTCAACAATCTCCCTTTTTTTGATGATGACAACCTTAAGTATTTAAAAAAAATCAATAGCAGATTAATTACTCAACAACTTTTAGGTCTGAGGTTTGTAAGCTCCCCCTGTGTCAAACAGTATTAGAGGTGAGGTTTGTAAGCTCCCCCTGAGTCCTATTTGTGAAGTATAAGAGGTGAGGTTTGCAAGCTCCCCCTATATAAAATAATTGAATCCACTCCAAGGGTGAGGTTTGTAAGCTCCCTCTAGATAGGATCACTAACCTCATTCGGATCCAAGATTAATTTAGAAGAATACTTAATTCATAGTTGAACACCAGTCAGGAACAAGTTTCTCAATCAATCCATCTTTTTGCACATGAGCAAAAACACCCTGTTGAACAAGAACCATAGAAAAAACCCTGCCAAAAGGAATGAGAAATAGTTCCTCACGAGATGTAAGCATCTCTTCCTTCAGATATTGAACATAGACATAGGCACATTGATTTTTGTTCTGGAAACTAGGAACAAAATGAAGTGTTTATCAGCACAAGAAATCCATCCTGTCCCCTTTTCTCTAGGCCTTATATTGGTCCCCATAATTTGGTACCAGACTTTTTCCATAGGAGTAAAAGTAGAAGGACTTTCAGTAGCGCCTCCACTACCATAGATGTTGTGCATAAGGTTCATAAATCTATAGTTATGTGTGTAGTTTTCAACAATAACTCCATCTTCTACATGATTTATTGCTTGAGAGATGATTTTAAAGTTGAACACGACAGGAAAACCATAGACAACGGATAGAATCTTACAATCATCTAGCTCATTTTGATGAACATGAGCATTTGCCCAAAAATATTTTACAAGATCTAGATAGATTGGTCAATTAAGCATTACAAAATATCTATCCTATTTCTGAAAATGAATATTTGTGATTATCTTTGAAATATCAAACTGATTACAACTACTTATAATCACCAGTATAAGACTTTCCCTGCTCAGACCTACATGTTAAGACTTCCTTGCTTAATCAGCATCTGAGTAAGACTTCTCTACTTAGATCCTCATATCCTAATACTTTCCTTGCTTAAACCCTACTGGTTCAAGACTTCACTGCTTCGAAACTCTACGTAAGACTTCTCTGCTCAGACGCACCGTCTAAGACTTCTTTGCTCATATTCACAATCCAAGACTTCATTGGTCAAGCCCAAGGCAAGAGACTTTTATCTAAATTGATTGTTTAGAGAAGGATTAACTTACAACAAAACTTGATTAACAATAAGCGGTGTTCAAATGTAATACAACACACTTTTACATAAAGAATTCTTAAACTATACAAGAGTAAGAACTCTTTAACATATTAGCTTTTATTTATCTAATATAAATGTAGTGTGTGTATATCTCAGTTCTGTTAATTTACAATTAAGTAGGGTCACAGACAAATATTTTATAACTAAACGGAAGCTAACTTTAACTTCTTACACAAAGCCTCTCATAAGTTTGAGACGTCTCAGTCGTCTCTGTCAAGGTGTACCACATAAATTTATGGTTGATCCTCTCTAGACTAATCCACAAACAAAATATACATTTTAAAAGGAGTTGAATATATACCTTAAAATAAGAATAATACATATGTGATAAGACATGAAGAAAAGAAATCATTATGATTGGTTCTGCAATAGATATGTATATAAGAGTGCTATGAGGATTGGAGAAATGAAAGCTCACTTAGTGATTGGTGTCACATCTTTCACTCCATAACAATTTTACGTTCATTTGCTACGTTCATTCAAGAAAAAGCTTTACCAACTCATTATAGTTATGAACTGATGCATGCATGATATAAACTACAAAACTTGTGTTAATATTTTACATGATTCTCAAGACAGGAGATTAATCAATATGTCATTCATAAAAAGGAAGCTTGAAACTTCACATTGGAAGATTAGTTCAAGCGGTGACTCATGTGAAGAAAAAATTAGGACCATGTTGCTCTCTCCAACATGGCATTTGCTGAAGAAAAAATTGATAACAATCTCAAAACTATTTCATATCAAGAATCGCCAATCATGTCAACATATTTGGTTGTTGCCGTCGTTGGTTTGTTCGATTAAGTGGAAGATCATACTCCCGATGGTAAAGTCGTATTTGTTATGCACATTTTAGTTATTGCCCTTATTTTTTACTTATGACTTTCCCTTTTGTTCTTGAATTCAACATCTCTTACGTTATCAACAATTAAAAGACATTACATTTTCATCTTTAGGAATTGACATTAACTATGAATATTCTTTGTCCATTGTTATGGTATAGATTATTTACTCAATGGTATTAATTGTCATGCATTAAGCCATTAAGATTAGAGTGCTAGGTAGAATAATCAGAGTTTCCTCTGCATGAGGTTTTACCGATGCATTTTGATTCAATTTTTAATAATTGTTTTCATAATATTGTATCAAAAATGTTATCAAAATAATTGTATCAAATATTTCATAATAATTGTGTTCATAATATTGTATCAAATGTTTTCATAATATAGCATCAAATGTTGTCTTTATTTTATACGTGTTCCTCTGCACTTCCTTTTCTTCTAAAGTGAACACTCTTTATAATATATATACTAACCATTAGTGGAATGAATGACAAACTAGGGTTCTTCAGGAGCGGAATTTGGTTGGATACTACATGAGAGAAAGACAAGAGGAACTGCATGTTTTTAAAGTTCCACATCAAAAAATAATTCACCAAATCGAAGGGTTTATAAACCTCTTTTATACAATATATTTCGAGTTTTTAAATATTGGACTTTGAAAAAATCATGGACTTTAAACCTTAAAGTAATGTGTTAATAACTAATTTATAAATAAATTTTCATACAAAGAAGTATCTTTAACCCAAATAATTATGTTAAGATACTAGATTTGTATCTTTAACCCAAATAATTATGTTAAGATACTAGATGTTTTTGTATTCAACGTGAAATATGTTTTATTTCAAAATTTAAAGTATCTTTAGTTTTAATTTCTATAAAATAAAATTATTTTCATGGATAACTATAGCATAAGTTTCTGTATTTTTTCTAGTTCAATAAGTTTCGGAAATAAATTTTCGGTGATATAAATCAATTTAGTCATAGAGTTGGAGTGTGCCTCAAAAATGAATGAACTCTGTGTGTGCATGAAATAAGTCTGAAGATACATTTAAAAATTATATGAGTATTTTTTATTTTTTAACAAGTGTGAGAAAGCAATTCTTATGGTGCATTAAACAATTTTCTTTATTAATCCATGAAAGAAATTTGATTCCTACACAAGCAATTCTTAAGATTAATTAAACAATTCTCTTTAATTAATCTATGAAAGAAGTTTTTTTAAAGCAAAAAGAGAATTAAATTAGGTTAGGCATTAGAAATGCTCAAAATAAGTACAAACCAAATTGTTCCACTTGGAAGAAAGAAAAAAAGACAAGGAACGCCCTTTTCTGATACAACAATTAAAGAAACCTTAAAAAAGTTTTTGTTGACTAAGAGCATCTTTAATGAGAGTAACTAAATTGGATGAACTAAGTTATTTTACGTGGGTCCAAATTGACATGAAGGATTTAAGTAATCCAAAGTTGAATTAAGAAGTTTTTACTTCAATGGTGATTGTTTATAAGGAATTCAAACTTGGTATTAAATGGTTAATAAAAATCTATTATTTATGTTAAATAATTAATAAAAAACTATTATTTATGTTAAATAATGATTTAGAGTACGTTGCTTGTGTAGAGCACGTAAACTAGTTTTAGAGCATCTCATATGCCATGTCAGCTCTACTATTTCTTATTACTAACGTAAGCTATACAAAATTTTGGTTTAACAACTATGCGTTAAAGTTGCTCTAACATGACCAATGTCACCAATAACTGCATCCCACCACTAGACAGCCAACCCAAATTGATAGTTAATTAAAAAAGAAATTGCAATATTCAACCAAATAAACATGAAAAAACAGAAGAGAGTGGGTTCGCTGTAGATTTCAAAGCATAATGCAACTTTGACGCCATAAAGAGCAACGGAATGAGCACTTGATTGGACTAGACAATTAAGCCTAAGTCTAGGAGTCGGACCACTAAGCAACCCCATCCACCAGAAGAACCAAAGACACGTTACAGCCACCGAAATCGGACATCCTCGCAACAGAACTAGAATTAACATAAGAGCTCTTGAGCCAAAATAAAAAATGCACAAAAATACTATAGCCAATCAGAACACAAAAAGAAAATTACTTTAGTACTACAACTCATTAACATTCCAAACAAAGAGACGCTCCACCAAGCTCCTCGCCTGGCTCGATTTGTGCCCTACTCGCAGAAGCCTGCCCGAGAATTAGTCTTGGATTTGGATGCCATTGCAGTCAATTACAATTCACATATTTATGTTTGACTCTCAACCAATTCCATGAAACCCTAAATTTATGAATGATGTTTGATTCCTATGAAACATTGATCAATAGACTTGGAAACTTAGTACCATGAAACAGTTACAAGCTTCTTTTGATTGATATATACGCTCTGGAAAAAAATTATCATTCCTTTAGCAATTTTTTAACTTACTTTCAATAGTCAAGAAAAAACATAGGAAATTTTTTAATGCACTATATGTATTATTAGAGCACCACGTAAAAATACAAAAATGCCTTCAATTTTCAGAGATGCATCTTTGAACGCACCTTGTATAAATAGAATTTTGACTTAACGTTAAAATATTTTGGAAATGCATCTCCGGACGATATTGATTCTAAACACACAACACCCTTCTCCTTTCTCATTTCTAATAAATTTCTCAAACTCTCCCAACTCACACTCTTTAAAAATCAATCAAACAAGTTCAAGATTCATCCATCAACATCAAGTACATCAAAGACATCATTCAATACTAAAGTAAACACTCAATTTGTAAATAAAAAATTATTTTTAAAATTTTTTTTGAGTTTTTGTATAAATGAGTAGAAAATGATGATTAAGGTAAAAAAAATAAAATAATTGCATGCATGATAGTTTATACATAGTAAAAAACGTGTTTGATGGTTAAAATTGACGATCAAAGCATTATTTTTTAGTTTTGATGATTCGCATTACCGCCATTGACGAACCTGAAAGTTATTTACTTACAAGCATTATTGTCGATAGAGGAAACAGACTGAGGAACAGAAGAATTGCACAGCATGCATTAGTCATTAGGGAGAAGAGTCGAGTTTTGGAGACTTCTGTTCACTCTAGCTCGGTTCATGCAGAGGCATCGACTTATGGAGCTCATGCTTCTTCATCTTCTTCTTTCCCTAAGAGACGGGTATCACCTACTAGCGCATCACTACCTCCATCTTTCCGTAGACAACAAGTTTCGCCTATGTTGATGGGTACATCATGTGGTTCTTTAAGATGTCACATCGTATATGGTGCAAACTTCTCCAAGGGATCCACCAAGACGAACTCATAAGGAGTTATAAGAGGGTGAGCAAGCACAATTAGACCATGCTCATGATGTCTTGCCTAGATGTCGTCGCATTTGGAGATTGCGCAGGCAGATATTGGCAGAGATATCTTTTCTAATGGGTCTAAGGTAAGGGAAATCCTAGATGCCATTATGACCAAGGCACGAGAGACACCGATGTACCTAAAACAACGTCAGAGAACGGAGATAGAGGAGCCCGAGGAGCTGTAGTCCGACATACTTAGTAGTATAGTATTTATACTTCAGATTTATTATCAACTGTATTTTATTTTGACTTATTTCAACTTTTGTTATATTTTGCATGTTGATTGTATGGTTTAATGTTTATCACATTATAGGATTATTAACATTTATAAATCATCATTTTTATCTAAATAATCATAAAACTAACATAACATGCAATGTTCCGATAAGTTACAGAAATGCATCTTTGTAATTCCTAAACAGAGGTACATTTCTAAAATAATAAACATGTAAAATAAACCTTTCAGAGAAAGATGCATAAGTATGTATTAAAAACTTTCAAAAATTTATCTTTGGATCATCTTTGTAATTCCTAAACAGATGTGCATTTCTAAAATAATAAACGGGTAAAATAAACCTTTTAGAAAAAAGATGCATAGGTATGTATTAAAAACTTTCAAAAATTTATCTTCGGATCAGTTTAACGTTTGAATTAAAACAAGTGCATCCAAAAATACACATGTGTAAAATGTGATAACTAAACTAATGAGTCAAAGCTGGCTACTTGAGTTTTCGATGATGAATGTACCTACCAGTACTTTGCTTGTAAATGTCTACTGAGCCAATCTTAAAAGCAAAAGCATGATATTAGAGAAAAAATAAAAAAATAAAAGATGGTGAATAACATCAATTGTATAACCTACATCCATTGTTTTATTTTGTTTAAATCTAAGTTATTAACATCAACATTCAATAATCCGTTATAATTCCTCATCATAGGACTTTTTAAACAAGTTTGTAGAAAAAACACTCACACACATCCCATTTACATCCCATTTAAGCAACCACACAGAAAAATTGAACAGAACACACACGGATAGGAACTTAGTTGAATCGACAGCAATAGCAATGTAAAAAATAGTAATGAGTCAAGTCATTCGATTCAACTAATAACCCACCAGTTTTACTAATGACCCAGTACACGTTGGTTTGAATGTGTGCACAATTGTTTGATTAGCATGTGGTTATTAGTTATTCTACATATATATACACATTTAATCCGATTTCACACAGATGACAAAAGCTCCTCTCAAACGACTGATTCATAAACCTATCGAAACCTCAAATTATAAGATGTCTAAAGTTTGCATGTTTATTACAGCTGCAGAACAATAACCAAACCATAATACCAAAGATTATGGCCATACAAATGAATGAATGATCAAAAAGATGAAACTACAACCTACAACGGGCATAATAGTGAAAAGAATTCTGTCTGATGGTTTTAGAATCAACAGAAATCATCCAGCAGCACAGCTTAACAACCATCATCTGTACCAACTACCAACAGCTAATAACATTGCAAACACGACCCCGGCAAAAAGGGCAGCAACAATCAGGTACAATCACGGACATACATTCATATTAGAGATGGATCAGCAACCACCTCACAGCTACAATCACGGAGCAGTGTGCTACAACAAGCATCCCACTACATTAAGTAGCAGATATTATAAATTTTGAAGGTTGATGTTAAATAAGTATCCAGTAAAATACCCTAAAAAATTAACCTTGAATATTTTAGCATTGACCCCTTCACTGTGGTTCAAATTTTGAGGTAATACACCAGCAAATTAGAGTTCATATTCAGTACAACTGTTTATAATTACTATCTGCAATCAACAAATGACAGGTCCAACTCCTACGAGGCATCAGCCACATCAAAATACATTCAACTTGTGTCCATCACAGCATCAAGAATTCCTCTCAGGACAATTTTAATCGATGAAGACCAATCATGATTACCAGATCAAAAATCAGAATTCTCAGAAGATGTGAAAGATATAATAAGAAAATAGAACGTTAACAAAAATGCTTACCAAAAATCAAATCATTCACAACAAAAAATCAAAGTCAACTAAGTGTAATTCTAACCAGCACACTGATAAAATAATCAGTTCTAAAATCAGCAGTCTTGCAACCATCACCAAACTCGCGAACAATCATCAATGACATAAAAACAGCATCAACAGCAACAATTTCAACACGCGCCTATCAGGCCCCCGTCACTTCTCCCGATCATCATAACTAAAAAACCCAATAAGTTGTAAATTTATATTAACTGAGCTTTAACTAGATCACAGCCACCCTGCTTATAATAAAGGAAATGAAAATGCAGAAACAGAGATAAATGCAAATAGAATAAGGCTAAAATGATGAAATCCCTCATAGTGAAATATTAGCTTAGCAACTATAAGGTCCAAAAGTTACCAAATTCTAAAGTAGATCACATATACGTCAAAATATATGAACATTTAAACACCAAGAAAGTCCAACCCTACCAAACTGCACTTAGGCCATAAAACCCTTTAATGACTCTGATAAGACCATTCACACTGACCAAATCGTCCAAATAAAGACAGCAACAGGTACAATTGTCTCTGGAATACATCATGAAAACCCGCTTACTCCTGCAAATGTAAATAGAATCGAATAGTCACAAAAGGTTAAAAAATACCTCGCAATAACGAAGTTGAATTTTTCGATACAATTTTAAGTTCAAGAATGATATTACTTACATCGCCGTTTGAATTTCGAGGAGATGGGCTTGGCGAAACATCAGGGCGACCTCGTGGTGAGACACTTCGAGGAGTAAGAGACCTTTCATCGCGGCTACGATTATCCGGCCTTTCATGAAGTGGACTTTTCTGGGGAGAAGTACTCCTTTGAGGGGAAATACTCTTCTTAGGAGAAGAGCTCCTTATTGGACTAGGACTTCGTCGGCCAGGGGATCGGCTGTGGAGAATGACAAAAAAAGGCTTCAATAGTTATAATCGTTCATTATGGTGCAAAATCAAACTGAAAAGGCCAAGTATCAATAATCAATACCTTTCTACTGATCTGCTTCGGTTTCTACTACGGCGCTCATCATCATAGCGTCCCCTTCCACGGCCCTTGTAATCAGGACTGGCACTACGGCGCTCATCATCATAGCGGCCCCTTCCACGCCCCTTGTGATCAGAACTGGCACTACGGCTTCTGCTTCGGCGACGATAGTCCCTGTCTCTCCCGCCACGGTACCTGTCACGTTCATACCTATCATAACTCCTGCTGCGACTTCTCCTCCTGTAATCCTTGCCTCTGTAATCATCACGGTGCCTACAGACAATTGACATTAGTCGATAAAAAATTCTATCAAAGTCAATCATGAATGTCAGAAACACCACTGGCTATGAAAAATACAATTAAATAACCGCAAGAAAATTATAAAGTTAACACATAACATCCACTTGTGGATATCAATCAGAAGATATTTTGAATGCTAGTTACAGTCCATTACAATGGCAGTTAAGACATTCGACATTCAAAGTAAAGTATAGGGTCTCTACTATAAAAATGGTAACAGCCCCCTTAATCCCCGTGGTGCAAGATTTTTGCAGATTATACAAGTTAACATTATTCAGGAGAAAATCAAACTGCATGATACATCTAGATTGGGCTTCAAATAAATAAATACACCAACTAAAATCAAACCTCGTAATACATTTTAATTGAAAATTCCAGAAATGGTTTCAGCTATAAAATTTAAATGGTCACATTGAACATAGAAACAAAGGCTAAGAAATCGCATGTAACTGAAATACAACATGCATCTAATCACAGGGAGTCAAAACTAATTAAAAAACAATCCTACAATGGTAATTCCAAGGCTCTCCAGACATGTAGCCACAAAAACTCCTAATTCTACAACACTCTGGAAGCAGCAGTGACATTAAAAAGTTTTACGCACCTTCTCCTGCTGGGACTGCGGCTCCTTGAGCTCTTTGATCTCGGGGATGTTTCAATAATCCTTCCCTTTTGACTGTAGATTGAAGAAACTAAATTTAGCTACGTACAAGTGCACGAGAATAAAAACAAACAAGCCGTGAGAAAAATAATAACCGGCGCTATAAGTATGCTACTTCACAACAAGGTAAGAAAAGTATTGTATTAACAAAATATATCCAGCAAAGTTACTCAGTTTTTCCTCATAATATATACAACATGATAGAGAAACAACAACCAAGCCTTATGCCACTAAGTGGGGGTCGGCTACATGAATCAACTTCCGCCATAATGTTCTAACCGGGACCATCTTTCTATCCAAATCATTAATCTTAAAATTTTTCTTAAAGCATATTTGGATTGGTTTTTGGAAGACCCAAAATCAATTCTAGAGGTGTAGAATTGATTCTGGGTGATTTTGAGGTGTTTGTTTTATCAAAAGTAGAATTGATTCTACTCCATAATTGATTCTACTTGAAGCTAGAATTTGTAGTTTTTCCCTCTAGAATTGATTCGGGGTGATTTTTAAACTAAAATTTATTGTTTAACTTACTTTTACATAAATGTATCCAAACATAAATCAATTCTGCTAAACTCAACTCTATTAAAATCAATTTTACCAAACTCAATTCTGCTAGAATCAATTCTGTTCAACATCAATCCAAACATAACTTCTCTTATAGTTTTTCTTTTCTAGGTCTTCCACTACCTCTATCTAGCTGTTTGACTCTCTCCCTCTGATCTACTCTCATATGCAGATCTTTTCTCTATATGTCCAAACCACCTAAGTCTATTTTTCACCATCTTTTCTACTATAGGTGCTACCCCAACCCTTTCCTTTCTAATGACATTAGAACACCAAGGTAAATTTTTAAATATGACATGACAACACCATTATAACATAGCAAACCACAAACGGTTTGAGCTAAGGATTGAATGAATAGTTAAATTAAATGACCCGGATTCAAACCCTAATAAAGACAATATTAACATAACTACTAGTAATTACTAACGCTTGCCTACAAAAAAAAAACATCATAATAACAAAATAAACAAAACTGCAGAACTTACATCCTCTCAGCATTAGGGCCATATTTAGCAAACTGAACTGTTATTTCACGACCATCAACCATTCTTCCTGAAAAATCAATTTCTCAAATCAACTTCTGAAATTCTATCAACAATAAAAATGAAATTAAGAGGAAGCATTAATAATCACGAAACAAATAAGCATACCGTCGAGCCTATCAACGGCCTTGGAAGCTTCATCAGCATACTTGTAACGCACAAAAGCAAAACCTCTAGATTCACCGGTCCTTAAAAACGAAAAAAACTTCAATAAATGGATGAATAAGTGAAAATAAAAAGGGGAAGTTGAAAAAACCTTCTATCTTTGGGGACGAAGATGTCAACAACTTTGCCGTATTTGTCAAAGAGAGGAAATAGGTCGTCGGGGGTTGTGCCTGAAGGAAACCATATAAGGAATTGAATTGATTTTGCGAGGAATAATGTAATTGGAAACAGAGAGAGAAGAGAGAGCTTACGAAAAGTGATGTTGAGGACGAGTAGAGAGAAGGTGTCGGAGATATCTGGAGGACCGGATCTTCCGAAGTGCGACATGGTTGATTCGGAATTGAGAGAGAGAGAGAGAGAGAGAGAGAGAGAGAGAGAGAGAGAGAGAGAGAGAATGAAAGAAGATGAGAAGTGAATCGGGGGTTTTGGCCGCGAAGAACCTTCGCGAATTATATAGATCTTTTTTTTTACAAAATTATATAAAATTAATTATAGATTCATCTATCATACATACAATTTTAAATATGATTGCTAATATATATATATATATATATATATATATATATATATATATATATATATATATATATATATATATATATATATATATATATATATATATATATATATATATATATATATATATATATATATATATTTTAGCAATCTTAGTAAAATATAAATTAATTTAAAATAGAATTTATAATATAAGAAAATTAAATGACTAAAAATTCTTATTTATCATTTCTTTAAATTCTTCGAAACAGCTTTCAAATTTTAAATTAAATTGACATTGTCATTTCTTTTTATTGGAAAAGATTCTACTATCATTTCTTTTACCCAAGCTTCTAACTTATTTTATCTCCAATTGATTACAAAACAACTATTTCAATCAAACTTTTTCTTCTTTTTCTCTTTTATTAATGTCTTTTCACATTATTTGAACTTCAAAATGAATTTTCTCCAAAAATAAACATTTTGTCTTTTGTTCTCCAACAACTTTTTTGTCCTTTCTCTTTCTTTCTTCTTTATCTCATTCATCTTCTTCTTCAAAGGTTGTTGTTTTTCGATTTTGAAAAATCACATGTGATGAATCTCTCACGCTGCTTCTTTCTGCTTTGTCTCATTCATCTTCATAATTGTCTCGTTCGTATTTCTTCTTCCTTTGTTTCTACTCAGTTATGACGTTTATGCTTTGATATTTCTTTATGTATTTGTGTATGTGTTCATCTTTTTGATTTTGTGTTTGTTGTTTATAATTGTGTTCATGTTTGTGTTAATCTTTTTTACTGTTTTATGTTTAAGTTTATGTTTGTGTTCATCTTTCTGACTGTGTTTGTATTCATGTTTGTGTTTGTGCTCATTCTTTCTGGTTGTGTATTTCTTTGTGTGTTTGTGTTTGATATGGTGTGCGAAAAAAGTTGTCATTTTCATGTTTATGTTTCTGTTTGTGTCTGTGTTACTCTTTGAGTTCATTTTTCTAATTGTGTGTTTCTGTTTATAGTTGTGTCTGTGTTACTTTTTGAGTTCATTTTTCTGATTGTGTGTTTGCATCTATTGTATCTAACACCATCTTTATATCAAATTTTATTGGCATGGTTGAAGAAATCGACTATATACAACTGCATGCCGGCAATAAGAAACAACAAATAAACCTAATTTTAAAAGACTTAGGGTAAATTTTTAGGCTTTTTTTAATTATGTTAATGATCATTTTTTAAACTTCCACTATAATATTTTTATGAGATCTTATATTATTCAACAATCATAGGGACAACACTTTGAATTGTACGTTTTGGAAATCATGCGCATTGAAATTCATTAACTATAATCGACAGATGAAGGATGAAGGGTCGGTAAT
This sequence comes from Lathyrus sativus, assembly GCA_963859935.3. NCBI lineage: Eukaryota > Viridiplantae > Streptophyta > Magnoliopsida > Fabales > Fabaceae > Lathyrus > Lathyrus sativus. The sequence continues at coordinate 420,681,662 of OZ012736.1, read as the reverse complement.
TGTATTATTATAGTATGCGAAAGTAAAAGAGAAAGGTAAGGCTTCTTAACTTTCTATGTCGTGGCTTCATAATTTGTTTAATATTAGTCGTTGAACTAATCTTTTGGAATGTTTATATACTTATAAAGGAAAGTATCCTTTATTTGTGTCTAATATGTACAATATAACAAATCTGCATATAAATTGAGATATGCCTGAAATCGTTGAATTTCAAAAAATGTACCATTTGAGTCAACTAACATATTTATTTTATATTCCGTCATTTTCTGTTAACTAATAAAAAATATATCATATTAACATGATATTGTTCTAATATATGATACTTAAAAACTGTCGAGTTGGAACTTCAAGTCAACTTATGAGGATCTAATCTAATATGTGGTTGCAAAACTCTACTGGTTCTCAAATTAGTGTTCGTGTTAAATTCATGTCAAAGGTTATACCTCTTTGTCTGAGTGATATTATAAAACTTTCAAATGTAACTATCTTTATGGGTTTATTTGTTTTATAATTGATATTAATTGTATTTTATATCCTTCCTATTAAAATAAACTTTTGTCTTTTAACGTGTAATATTTTGCAGATGACATGGTGTGTTACCATTGCTACTACCGATAAGCTGAAAGCATCTCACTTTAGTTGGTATTATCAGATCTGCTACAAGTGTCCCATAGTTGCTAAAGGAAATTGTCCACCTTGTATATGTTTTGATGGTCATTCAATTGAAACTAAATTTTTTAGGTATTAGTTATTTTTCAAGTCATACTATTAACTCTTTGCAGATTATCTTAAAATTAATATGCATACATTTGTAGGAACAAAATCAATATTGAAGTTGTCCATGGTGGTTATCGTTCTGTTTTTGTGTTTTGGGACCATAAGTGTTCCCAAACGTTGGAAGTTTCTGCTGCTCGACTTTGTGATATAATGCTCCGGATCTGGTGTTATATATATTTTCATTTCAACTATCATGTCATCATAGTTGTTTATTTTCTTATAACTGTTTCATTGCACATAAGCTAGTGTTAATGATCCAATGGAATTTTCATTGGTCCTTGATAAAATGCTTGGTAAGGAAATTGCTTTCTAAGTGAAATGGAAACCTAGGTGGAATAATGCAAGTGTTATGTCGATCAACCATGATAAAGACACAATTAAGAAGTTACTTTCTCAATGGGAGACCATTTTTTAGATATTAAAGTATTATTTGGTTTTGCTTTATTCTCTACGTCTAAACAACTGTATGATTGCAAAATAATTCTCTGCCATTTCGTAACAGATTCCAACGTTTTCTGATGTGAATGATAGGCAAATTATGCAGGTTAATTATATATCACACGCAGTTAGTTTGATTTATTTAACTATCATGTCATTGTAATTTCCGTGTTACTCTTTATTTTATGAACCTCTTTTACAATTAGATTAAGGAAAGTATGGATGAGGCAACAATTGTTAATGAATAGAATATCATCATAGTAAGCATTACATAATACCATAAATTTCCACTATTGTTATACTGTATTGAACTATATATTTTAATTCTACATTTTGGTGTAGGAACTAGAAATTACTCTTAAACTTAATCCACAACCATTACCTCTCGTCTCATCTACAAAGAAAGGTTGTTTAATTTTAAATCCTATTTAGGATATTTCTACTATTTCTTATGTTAACCTGAGACAACATGATTAATTTTGTTTCTGTTTCTAATAATATTAGGACTTGGAAACTCCTAAAAAATGTGATCCACGACTAGTCACTCCAACCAATACATCCAAAAGGGATACGTATCATGGGTCCAGCGAGTCATCCATTTTGAAAGAACTTGCTGAAAGAGAACATTCATCAACCAGTCTACGTCACAAACATGACAAGTTGGAGAATAAATAATTGAAATCTATGATGTTTATGTCCCACCTGTTTGTTATGTTCCTTACTACCAAACTAATTCGATTCACTTTTGAATAGTTTTATTGAAAGACTCACTAATATGTAAGCATGTTATGTATACTGCTCTTTTTGTAAAAATTTATGTTTTGTAAGTTGTTTGACTAGTTCTCAAAACTCAATAACTGTATTTATATTCCTATGTAAGTTGTATGAATTATTTAAGTATTACCTTTATCCTTCATAAATTATGTCTCAATTATACAATTGACATTATTCATATAATACAATACCATCATTCATGGTTAACATATGAGACTGTAAAATTAATAATTAAAAACAGACCAACTAATACATGTGATATATTTTAAGTTCATGTAAGACAATGGGGTTTATATATGTTTTAGTTTTTTTATTGTTGTGAATCTTGTTGTGAATTACGACAAAATTCAATATCAATTTGTGAGGCAAAGAACAATTACAATCAAAATAAATGGCCTTCAGGAATAATAATCCGTACGCATATAATATAACAGAATAAGGCAAGAAAAAACTGAAAATTTATTTACCCAATTCAATCAAACGATCTACTTTAGGGGAGATAGCAGCTCTTCAATTCACTATACTCAGAAAGTTGTTACAAGAGATTACAGATGAGTTACAAGAAAATAGACTTCGCCTTCAGGTTCCCAAGAACAACCCTGAAGGCACCTAAGAACAACAATGTTTTATACCCAAGTGTTTCCCTACCTCTCCAACTCTCAATATATGAATCACTCAAACCCAAGGTGTAATTCAAAGTTTTCTTTGTGCATAGCTGAAACCCTATGCTATACCTTTAAACTCTTAGTCTCCCTTGTTGGTGAAAACTCTAAGGTTGTCACACACCAAGCATATAAGAGATACATATTTATAATAGCAAATACCCAACAAACAAAGCCAAAAATCACATGGATCCATGGACCGAATCGAAAAAAGCTCGAAAACATGAAAACATTATTCATCGTACGGACATCACTATTCACCGTACGCACGTCACTATTCACCCGTGCGTCCGTCGCTATTCATCCGTACGGACGATACTATTTACCGGCCGATTTTTTTTCTCGGTTTTTCATCCATTTGTCGCGGTAAATGCAATCTCTGAAATATGTTTTCTTTCTCTTCATCAACAAAGGTTTTAAGGCACATTATAACAATATCCACCTTGACTTTAAACCGTGTTGATACCAATTTAACAATCAACAAAATTGTTGTTCTTTACCAAGTTGAAACTTTAACCAATAACTTTGATCAAATTCAGGTAACCCTTGAATCTTAATCTCGCAACTTAAATCCACTTGTTTCCAATTACCCTTTTCTACCTAGGTAATTTAACAATTCTACAAGTATGATTTTTCAACCACCCTTGACTCCCATGTTTTCAAATGCCTCCCTGAAGGTTTTTCTTCTTTTATTTTGTAGTCCTTCAGCCACATTATAAACATAATATCCAAGGCTAGCATAATCGTCCCTTTGAAATGCTACAATAACCCTTCTTACCTTATCATGAGTCAAATGATAATCAGAGATCTCTGTAACCGTTCACTCACTACTAATAGAATCTATAGTAGGAAACTTCACCTCAAACTGAGTTTTCTCCGTTATAGTTTCTCTCAGGTTTCTCCCTTGGTTTTCACTGTTCTTCTTCTGAAGAAATTCTCTACCAACCAAGTAAGTTGTTTTAACCTCAGCTCTTCCCCAAAAACTCAATAGCAACTCAGCGGTAACATGCATTTTTATCCCTTGATTTCTGCAAAATTCATTGTACTCCTCTAAAACTTTCTCAAGGCATTTATAACGCCTTAAACTCAAATCCCATAGCTCTTCCTTGTCATGAAAGCCTCCACTAGTTAACGATGAATGAATAATAACATTTGAACCTTCTAAAATATATATACCACATATTTTAGACCCTTTAGCAATAATCAATTCATCACGCGAAATCTTCAACATTCCACGTTCAACTCTAGTATAATAGCCTAGATTATCAAACATACTTATAGATAACAAATTTCACTTGAGTTCTGGAACATACCTCAAATTGTGAATAAGAAGTTCATGATCATTTAACATTTTAAATCTGACTGTACCAATACCATGAACCTTGCATGTCTTATTATTACCAAGGTGAACTACTCCACTTTGCACCATCTTCAAAGTTTCAAAGTACTCTATTCTTTGACACATGTGATAAAAGCAACCTGAGTCGATGACCCAACTATCTTCAGTTTCCAAACTCGATATTACTAGTGTTTCAACATCCTCATAACTTTCCTCATCCAATGCAACTACAGCTTGAACAGAATCTTCATTGAGCTTTCTTTCAGGACAATCCCTTTTAAAGTGGTCGATTTTCTGACAATTAAAAAATTTTACCTTTGACTTAACAGACCTCTTTGATTTAGACATCCCTTTATGCCCACCTCCTCCTCTTGACATATTTAAGCCTTCACCATTATCTTCAATCTTCAAATCTTTCGACTTTGAAAATTCTTTGGATTTCACCGCCGTCTGAACTTCATCCAAAGTAATAGTACCTTCCTTACCATAAAGAAGGGTATTCTTAAAGTGCTCAAAGGATATGGGTAATGAACTCAACAAGAGCAAAACCTTGTCCACATCATCAATCTTCACTTCAATATTCTCAAGATCATTGATAATCTTGTGAAATTCTATTAGCTGCTCAATTATGGATTTGTTCTCCACCATTCGGAAAGAATAAAGTTGTTGTTTCAGATACAACCTCTGAGCCAAAGACTTTGTCATATACAATGATTCAAGTTTTACCCACATAGCAACCACAATTTGCTCCCTGACGACTTCTCTTAGAACTTTATCCCCGAGGCACAAGATAATGGCACTCCTGGCCTTATCCACCATCTCGGTCTTCTGTACCTATGTAAGCCCTGCAGGCATCAACGGTTCACTCTTAAAAGCATCAATACACTTCTCTTGAATTAAAATTGCTTGCATCTTAATTTTCCACAACCCGAAGTCGTTGTTACCGAAAAATTTCTCGATTTGTCATCTACTAACCATGGTGCTCACTTGTCAACAATATCTTTTTATTCTATGCTCACCGCACCACTTGTTGTGAATCTTGTTCTGAATTACGACAAAATTCAATATCAATTTATGAGTCAAAGAATAATAACAACCAAAATAAATGGTCTTCAGCAATAATAATTTGTACACATAATATAATAGAATTTCCATTGGTCCTTGATAAAATGCTCGGTAAGGAAATTTCTGAAGGTTTGTTTACCCAGTTCGATCAAACGATCTACTTTAGGGGAGAGAGCAGTTATCCAATTCACTATACTCAGAAAGTTGTTACAAGAGATTATAGATGATTTACAAAAAATAGCTTTCGCCTTCAGGTTCCCAAGAACAACCCTGAAGGCGCCCAAGAACAACCATATTTTCTACCCAAGTATTTCCCTACCTTTCCAACTCTCAATATATGAATCACTCAAACCCAAGGTTTTCTTTGTGCATAGCTAAAACTCTATGTTATACCTTTAAACCCTTGGTCTCTTTTGTTGGTGAAAACTCTAAGATTGTCACACACCAAGCATATAAGCGATACATATTTATAATAGCAAATGCCCAACAAACAAAGCCAAAAATCACATAGATCCATAGACCGAATCGAAAAAAGCCCGAAAACGCGAAAATAATATTCATCGTACAGACAACATTATTCACCGTATGGACATCACTATTCACCGTACAAACGACACTATTCACCGACCGATTTTTTCTTGACTTTTCTTCCGACTTTCTAAAACTTCCGATTTTCACAGTAAATGTAATCTCCAAAATATATTTTCTTTCTCTTCATCAAGAAGATTTTATGGTACATTTACAACATTTATATTTTGTTCTTGATGCTCAATAATTAGAAATTTAAATATCTGAGACAAATAATTTGTTTCATATCTGTTTAATATTCTAGAATGAATATCTGGAAAAATTATATCACTCTCCACGTTATTTATTAAATTATATAATATGTTTTAAGCAATTGGTTGCCCACTGATAGTAAAGTAAGGGTTACTTATATCACTTTCCTTACAATTCTCTCTTAACTTTGTAACTATTAGTTTACCAATATTTCATCATTGATTATGCTAAACATGGCCTTTCTTGATAGTTTTACGTCTGCAGTATCCATAGAAAGATGATTTCCAACTATTCAATCGATATTACTACACTTATTTATTTATTTTCGCTAGGGTTGGAAAAGTTGCTCCATGCTCGTGCCATTCAATGCATGTTGCTAGTATTTAAATTTTATTTTCTACTACCAGGATATAGTTTAACATTTTTCTTTTGGTATTCGTGAAACATCATCATGTGTCAGCAAAATCAGGTTTTTTCCATCCTCATGTCAATCAAGTCATACACTATAATATTTTATATCTGTTACTTATGTCCTATGAGGCGTGATGAAGTATCCTTATAAATATAGCTTTTCACATTCTCACTTTTCCTTTATAAACACGTGAACCTCTTTTTCATTACTATTTGAGAAAGCTACACGTGATTGACACAATTTTGTCATGCCAAACATAGTTTTCCTGCATCATTAAATGGTTGGTTTTATGTATAAAACATCTCCAACATATATATTTCCAAGTACGTCATCTTCTTCTTTGAAATTACTCTTTGAGATGTCAAACATAAGGTTTTTGTCATATAAGCCAACCACTTTTGCAACCATCCAAAACTACCAAAAATATTAGATAAATTCAACCAAACAGTAATTATATAGAACTACAATCAACCATGCATACTTAAACACAAACAAAGTTTAATACATAAAGCTAATACAAAATATCCAAAAATAACATTGAGACGAATAGACTTTAAACCCGAAACACACACTTTTCCACAAACAATCTAAGCATCAACTTCCAACACCAAACATCTATTTCTCTTCATAGGAACATACATGAAATGTACATAGTGACGCATTCTGAAAGATAAAATATCCCCACAACGAAAGTTATTTTTCTTTGCATAATCATAACAACCCTGTCCAATCAACTTTTCATCGTTATCACTTACAGATTTGTTCCTTGTAGTCGTATGAATGATGTAGTTGTAAGTTTGTCTAGCTTGAACATCAAACATTTATATGTCTTTCTGCTTAGGTCTAAGACATCTTTTGGCAATAGCTTTGCGAAAGTACTGGAATACATCAATATAAATGATGCATTTGTTATTAATAATAATATTAAAAAGTAAAAATATTAATCAGCTAACATTGGGAAAAAAAGGTAGTACCAAGACATTTTTTTCCTTTAGTTTTAGGATTATTTACCTTGTTATTCCAATGAAATAGATTCTTGTATATATTCATGTACTCGTCAACTCTGTTAACAACACCACCAACCTTAATAGTTTTTTTCCCCAACTTTATCAATTTCCTTGACAACTGCACATTCCTTAACAAATGCATCACCAGATTCTTCAACAAATAATTTATCAATCCCAAACAGATTTTTATTAACAACTTTAGATTTTGCATTATTTGCTCCAAATTTCTCTACCTCTACAACCATCTTCTATACAGCTTTGCAATCATCATCCAATAAACTATAAAAACATAGATGTACAATAACATTAACATTCTACATACACCGATAAGTTTGGTATAGAAGATAAAACATAAATTAAAACAATAGATGTACACCAACACTAAATCTGGTTTTGCATGTAATTTTTTCAAACTAGCCAATCTTACTACATATTTCATTGAAAAATGCTACTTTTAAAACTAAAATATACCATTTTCTATTGATGAAAACGAAGACCAAACATCTATAAGAACAAAACCAACCAAAATGAAAATTAAAAAGTTTGAATCAAATAGAATTATAACTATTTTAGTACCTGCTGCTTGATGAAGAAATGTAGTCGCGCATAGGTTTCCTCGAAACTTTCATGCCGACTTGCAACAAAGATACCAAATTTTTAAATCTTAACTCACAGCTAAAATTTGTTGCTTCATATTATATGTTACTAGTTTTTGTGGGCCACGATATCAAGACCAAAGTACCATTTGGCCCATCGGTTTTAAAAGGAAAAATAATAATAATAATGTCAACTGTAATATATATAATCATATTAGTATAAAAGATTAGTGGTAGACACTCAATGCAATGTTTAATACAAAAAAATTATGCAATCAATGTTGATTTCCAATTGATGGAAATCACTTTTTTTAACTCACTGTTTGTTAATATTACCAACACAAATAAATATAAATTTTCCTTTCCAATATAACATCCACATAAATAGCCAAATATACACTTCGAATTCCAAATTTTATTCAAATTGACTTTGTTAACCTCTCTTTCGACTTTTTTTTTTCTTTTCTTGAATAATTAGGTGGGTCACTTTAATGTTATAACAACTTGGTTAAATCGTTTATTGGTTCTCTATATTTGGCACACTAAAACAAAAATCATATAACTTCTAACGTTACTTAGGGTTTTCAACATTGCCATATTTGTTGTGGGAAGAAAGAAAGTTCTGACAATGGCCAAGCGCGTTATCATTGATCTTTCATCCTCACTAATCAGTTGGTAGTGAAATTTTTGTATTCTTAGCTGTTTTAAACACTTTTAATCATCGTTTTGATAGGATTTTGACTTCTGATAATAAAGTCTTCGTAATCACTATTATCTGAATACAAATGTTATATTTTTGTTGTTTCACACACTTGACTTCATCATTTTGGTTGGTTTTGCTTTTCTTAAATTCAAGTGATGGTAATCATCTCTTAAACCTTCTGTCTTTACCGTAATAAAGGAACAAATTTTCTTATATGTATATTGTTTTGAGTCTAATGGGTTTAAAAAAAAATACATGCATAAGATGAATATTTGATTTTATAGATATTATTTAAACATATACATGCTTCAACTGATTCATAAGTGTCATTGTTATGTTAATGTGTCTGAAATATTTTATTTTTGCAGTTCATCTTATGAATATTGGGAATCTGTGATGGAAACAATATCAGAGGTGAATGAGTTATGCAAAAGGTAAACTTCTTACGAAAGATGTTATTGGGAATAACAATATGAAGGATATCAAGGTTTTTACTGAGCCGGTCTATGCTAAAGGATATGAAAAATATATTGGTCGAGTTGAAGCATCTGCGAAGACAACAATTAAGGAAAATATCATTCTGAAGGAAAATGCTAAAGAGGTGAACAAAAGTGTCAAGGATGGAGTTATGAAGACAACAAAAGTTATTGAGCATGGGAATGAATGCAATACTCAATACGTTTGGGAAATAAGGTTAACTAATCCCAAAAAGAAAGAAAAAAAATGTTTTGGTAATACTATTCTAATCCTTTCTTACATGATTAATTTTAATATTTTTCAATCTTATTAGTAATAACACAGTGCATTCTTTACATGTTTTGCAGCACTTCCTTAGATCTATAAACAAATATTGTCTCAGGCTTAAGATGAAGGAGATAAAAATGTTTGATCTTGAAGCTAAAAAAAACTTACAACTGCATCATTCATACCTCTACAAGGAACAATGCTTAAAAGTTCATTGGTCATGGTTGGTACGGATTCACCAAAACAAAGAAGATTTGTAAGAGGGATGTGTTGGCATTCAGAATCTATCACTTTTCAATAATTGTTTCTGTTTGAGTCAAGAGGAGTTGATGTCAATTGTTGGAAGTTGTCTTTTTGGGTTTGAAGTTGTCTTTTTGTATTTTTAGGTTTAAGTATGTTTTAACTATTGCACTTTTACAGAATTTCTAAGATGTTTTATTTATTTTAGTTGTTTTAGATTCTAGTACAATGCTTATACTAAAGTTTGTTTTGAATATATATGGTATATAATTATGGATGCTTATATTAAAGTTTGTTTTGAATATATATCTTGCATTACGTATAATCTGAAAAACAAGAACGTGTCCATATACATATCAGGTCATAAAATCATTCTCGTGTATACGCACGAGTTTGTTACTAGTTTATCTTTAAAAATGATTTTTGTAAAAATGATTTTTAAATATTAAAAAAAATTAATTTTGTTTATATATAACTTGAACAACCTTCTCTAGAAAAGGCTCAAAGTTTAGAACAAAATCAACAATAGACTTGGCACCTCTAATTCTCTTAGCTTCATAACTAATCCTTGGATATCGAATAGGGAGATGGGTTCATCTCTGATTGTCTGAAAATGGTCTAATCTGACAAGCCTAAACTTTAACTGCTAGGATAGCTCATCAAAGTTGTTGGTCTTACCACCAGGTGGAGTGGAAGAAAAGTTAGGGAAATCCTGTTGGCTATCCACAACTCTTTTGAAAGTATCGACTGGATTCTCTTGATTTCCTCCTGCCTCTAAAGGATGCAGAGTCAAATCAGAAACAAAAATGAAGCTCTCCTGAGATCAGGATAATGATCTTGGAGTAGAAGTAGAGTGAGTATGCTCCTGAAAGCCTTCATGACCAGGAGACCCTGCAGCATGTTGGACATGACTGATGTGAGTGCAACTTTCCAATTAGGAGTATTTTGAATGATATTGTTGAGAATGTAGTTCCTTACGTCGAAGCAGATGTAGCTCAACAAAAACAATGATGTGTCGAAAGTAGCCTAGTGTAGTGTGTGTCGAGTTGTGTTAGATGTCAAAGTGTTAAAGTAGACTGCTTGACATAGGCTTTTGACTTAGACCAAAATAGAAAATTTGGGCTTTTGTATATTTTAGTATTTACCTTAAGGAGCAAGCCAGCTCCACTATAAATACAGGGAGTAACCCCTATTTTGAAAAAAAAAAGTAAGAATGAAGAATAATATTGTAATCACTTTCAGTTGCAAAATTAATAAGATCTCCACAGTTTGTGGGCAGAGAAACTCTGCAGAAATCATTTTCTTCTTCCCCAATTTTTGTCAAACCCTAATTGTCTTTCTTATTTAATTTTCTTTCTTCTTATTCCATTAACAATTGTTCCACATAATTATTCTTACAATCAAGGTGTGATTTATTCACTCAAGTGAAGAGTGAAGAATAAGGTATTTCGATCGGTTGATTGAATCTTGTTCATCAAGATTGGTTCAAAATTACTCAAAGTTTTGGGTTAATTCTAACGTCTGGTATCTAGA